>VXBC01003677.1:83145-101982 GCA_013399945.1 Ploceus nigricollis | reverse complement strand
GCCCCCTTGCTTCTTCCCCTGGCTGGGACACACGGGGCCGGGGGAGGAGGAGGGAAAAGCGGGAAAACAACACTTGGCTAGGTGCTTTTCATGACATTGTGCCGGCTAATCTAGTCAAAATAATCCAAAACATCCCGTGAAAGAGATGAGTGACTGCACAATGAATTTACTCTCCTTTCAGACACCACCCACGACCCCGTTTGAAGATTTCCACTCTTTTCCCCCAACGGAGCACATTTAAATCGCAGCTCCTCCAGCTCCATGGAATCCATAAATTAAATAAAAGTGCATAAAACACAATATGTGCACCTATTTCCACACGCCCCGAGCTGGGGCGTTTGCAGAAGTGCAGGCACGTGTTTATCAAGCTGTTATTTTACTTCTGTATTTGTACAGCTCAGAAAAAAAAAAAGGAACAGTGCAGCTCTAAGGGGGTGGTGTTTATAATTTGGATTGAGCTCCTTGGGAGATGTGTGTGTTACAACATCCCGTGGCACACACGTTGTGCTGGCATTTTTATCCATTAAAACGTCACTCCTGAGAGCTGTCCCACCAAAATGGTTTGTGCTCCTCGAGTGGGATCAGTCACAAATAATAACTGCTTTGATATTTAATCAATCTAGAGATACCACTGGATGTTAGTGCCTGTCCACATCGGGGATGTAATGGATCTATTCCCACATTAAAAATACATGGAGAAACTTCCTCGCTCTGAGCTAGAACAAAAAGCTTTTAATTGCTTTACAGATGACTTGACAGTGCACAGCACATCTGTGGGCAGAAGAACCCTGCTGCACTGACAGCTCTGTGGCTTTTCTGTTCTCAGATACACCTGAAGCTACAGGGCAAAGTCCTCAGCTCCTGTTTTTTACCTCCAAATTCGCCTTCTGCTGCTCAGTCCTTGCAGAACTGAGCAGGGAATCAGATATTCCAGACAGGCTGGGCAGAAGAATTTTGCTGTGTTATGCCTTTAGATAGAGCTTTTATGGTTAACCTTGAAAAATCTCTCACTTTCTCCCCAGTTCTTATCCTAAATAACATTTTCAGTCTGAGCACCGCTGTATTTGATTGCTGTAGTCAAAACAGAGCCGCAAAGATCTTAACACAGAGCCAAAAGAATGGTTGTTGTTCCTCCTCTTACCTCAGCATCTCAGTCATAAAATGTCCTTAAATGAATCAAAGAGCACTTTTAGGGATGCAAAACTGTCCTGAGGCAAAAACACCCTTTGCCTGCTCTTGAATTTAGAATGTTTGGATCGAATTATTTCAATTCACTGTGAGAAAAAGAAGTTTTGCAATGATTACACATGTGTCAGACCTGAACCTCTTCCCCAAAGAACTTCTCACATCAGAGCAATCTTCAGCTCAGGCTGCTGCCTGACAATTTCTTCTGTTTACTTTTTGCTCTTTCCCTCCACCTGCTGAAGTTTTGCCCACTAAAGCCACACAAAAGGAATGAAATTATTTAACTTTTGGGAGTTTTACCAAATAGAATGTGGGATTAACCTGTCAAATATTCAACCCCTTGCCCAGCTGAGCACCGAGCTCATCTTCTGCTGCTTTTTCTTCAGGAAGTGCAGCTTTTCAGCTCTGGCAGATAATAATACACAGACCCAGAGTTGTTTTTTTTACCCAGTGATACAAAGGAAGTGGTTTTGTTGCTAGCAGGTACCTTGCTTGGGATATTAAGATAATGAAAGTTCATCACTACAGACAAATTTAACTGCAGCCCATCCAACCTGACCTGAAGCCTGAGTGACTGAATGAGAGAACTGCATTTATAACAGCCCTAAGCCTCCAATAAATCAACTTCACCTCCCCTGAGCTGTTAGAACTTCCACAGACACAGATTTAGAGCAGGAAACAAAAAAAAATCTGTAAGAAAGAGAGGTTTCAATGGTGCTATCTGCATGCAAATCAAAGGCCAGTTCAAATTTTAATCACATTTAGCTTTTCTTTCCTCCAGCGATTGCTCCCTGATTTTAACAATCACACTCTCAAAAAGAATGCAGGGGGAGGGATATCAAGAGGCAAATTTACTCCAAGAGCTAGGAAAGATCACACATTGACCTCTAATTCTGCAAGGCCAGTCTTTCACCATGAGAAATGCAGATTTTAAACCGGTCTAGGGAAATACAGAAATACGGGCATGTGTTTTAATCATAGCAATTGAATAGCTGGGCTGAATAAATACCAATAAAGGCACTCCTAGCTCTTGCAGGCACATCTATAAAAGGTCTTCTCTCCAGGCAGTATTTTTGGAGTTATTTACCAGTGCTCAGTGCCTCGCTGCTGTGGGTGTGGTAAAACACTCACCCTGCAGCATAACCAGGTCACCTTGCTAGAGACACTTTCCCTACAAGCTGAAATAGTCACTTTTCCTGATTAAAACGGGTACAAAAAAAAATAATTTATGTTGGTGGTTAGAGATTAAATAGTCTGCAATACTTCAAAAGCCTGTTTACCTGTGATTTAAAACCAGTATCTTCTGATCAAAGAGATAAGCTGTCTCCACACTGTCTGCTGATCACTTTCCTAAGGCCTTTCCCCCCTTGAGTTAACTTTTAGTTTTCCTGAAGTATGAAAGGATGCAAGTTTCAGATCTGTCCCTGTACACTTACACACGATTTTGCCTGGCTCTATCATCCTGCACGGGAGATAATGTTTCAGCAATTTAAGATTTAACAGCTGCTGCCAGGAACTGCAATTGGATAATCTCAGGGCTGCTGCTGCTTTGAAGTTGCCAAGTCCCAATAAACCCCACAGCTCTGAGTGCTGCATTTGGGATTATTACCAGTTAATTGGGAGATCTTTTGAAAATATTGAGAACACTAAGATGCAGTGGGATAGATTTCTGCTAAAATCAGCTGGGAACAGCAAAGCAAAACTTTATTCTTAAGGCCAGTGTGGAGCAGAAAGGGAGAGATGAGGGTTTGAGCTGCCATCCTTTGGTGTTTGTTGCTACATTGGAGCAGAAAGGAGCTCAGGGCCTGGCAGCCACTTCCTGAGAGCAGAAAAAATAACCTACATTTTCTGCAGGTTGTGCTGAGATCGGGGAGCTCTGATACCACCACTCATTCATCTGGTCAAGTGCTAAAAAAGAGATGTGAGACCTCCCCTGCTGGAGAAATTCCAGCAGAGGAGACAAGAAATCCAGAGCTCGGGAAGGATGGAGTGACACATTTCCTCCTTGAGAGAAATACTTATCTCTGATAGCAGCAAGGAATTTGTTAAATATAAAATGCTGAAGCTGAGCTACTGGGGCGGGGGGCATCAACACTGATAAATATTTACTTGAAAATACCGTCAGAGTAGAAAGTTAATTGAAATGCTGAAGCTTTGTTTGCTTCCCCCCTCAGCACAGCTGAAACAACAAAACCAGTCAGGCAACTTTTCTTTTCTTTTTTCTTTTGGTCAGGTATGTGCTGAATTACTGACAAAAAGCTTTGGGGTTCTCAGAAGAGCTGCAACACCCCAGGGATTTCTCCAGCTCCAGACAGAGTGACTTCATTAAATATCCTGGGTGCTCTTTGTGTGCATCTGGTTTGTGGGCAGACCCAGAATTCAGTGTGAAAACACTGCTGGGACACCCTTTCCCAAAACATTCAGAGCTTTACAAATGAGAGTTTAAGGTTCTCCTTTGTGAGGGTGAAGGGCCTGCCTTTGTTTTTGCTGCACAACTCCCCCTTACAGAAATGAGGAGCGTGGAGATAAAAATTGTGTGCTTTTTGCTCCACTCCCTCCTCTGTTTGTTTTCTGGATAAAATGAAATTTCTGAAATTCCACGGTGGGTTGTAACATTCTGTAGAATGCTCATGTTTAGTAATTTCGGGTTTTTACATATTTTTTTTTAAATGCTTTTTACAGAGTAGCTGTAATTACAGAAGTGTAATTCCATGAAGTGATTTCACACCTCTTCTGCATAAGGGTTAGTGCTAAATAAATGCCACAGCCTTCATTTTACAGCTGGGAAACTCCACCACAGACCCCTGCAAGGCACCTGGACATTTATCTTTCCACCTGCACCCCAGCTCTGTGCTGGGAGTGGTCAGGAAAGCCTCCCTGAGCTCATCCCAGCCTCCTGGCCTTACCTGGCTCTTTCCCTGGCTCTGGAAGCAGAACTCCAAGGACACAGTGAAGGAAGAGGTGGAAAGGAGGAGGAACAATGCCTTAGAATATCCTGGACACAGAGGATTTTTCTTCCTGCTGGCGCTTCACATTAATATCATTTTACCTGTGTTACCTGAACTAAACCCAGCAGCAGCTGCTATATCCCATAATACTATTCTTCCCCCACTCTGGTGTAAATGCAGATTAAGTTTACAGTTAAAATCCTGATTATCTTGGCCCAAAGTAATCCAAACAGGACACAGCCCACAGGCCAATGAAGAAACCTAAAGAAATGAACTGTTCCTATTGACAGGGGACTGTGGTGGCAGGGAAAGGGGGAATGGGGTCAGAGTAAAAGAGAGGAGGTTTAGGTGGGATTTTGGGAAGGAATTCCTGGCTGGGAGGGTGGGGAGAGGCTGGGATGGAATTCCCAGAGCAGCTGTGGCTGCCCCTGGGTCCCTGGCAGTGCCCAAGGCCAGGTTGGACACTGGGGTTTTGATCCACCTGGGACAGTGGGAGGTGTCCCACCCATGGCAGGGTGTGTGGAATGTGCTTTAAGGTCCTTCCAACCCAAACCATTCCATAATTCCCAAAATCTTCCAGCTGAGGTGAGGGCAGAGAACACCGACCCTGCTGAGAAAGGCAGTTTTAAAGAAGAATTTGATCTGAAAAGTCCCCCCACATTAAATGGGCTGAGGAGCATCACAGAGAGTTCTTGTTCAGAGAAGTTTTGTGTAGGACTTTTCCAGGACAGGTCTCTCATTCCCCCCTTTTCAGTGGAAAAAAGGAAGAAAATAGAAATGATTATCCTGTGTGTTTCTGATCATAAATCAAGATTCTCTTGTGTTTCATACATAAAGTGTGGTGATGCATACCAGGATGTGGGTGACACAAAGGTTAGTGTTAATAGTCAAAAAATACCTGTGAGTGGTGAGGAAATAAAATTGACAGAAAAGACACATAAAAAATTCCTGGAACTTTCATTAGAAATCCTCACCCACACAAAACCAGACAAACATTCCTGGTTTTTTTGGCCTATTTTTCAATAAGCTTTTTTTTTTTTTTTTTCCTCTGTAAAGAGCTGTTTAAATGGCTGAAATAAGAATAATCACCAGCAGCACCCAAGAGTGTCTCTTTGATTGCTGTTCCATGAGGTCCCAGGTAAGGTTTTCCCAGAGCAGCACAAAGGAGCCATTCAGGGCCCCACAAGGCCACTCTCAGTACAGACCCAGCCAGGAAACTTTGACCCCACAGCATGAAATCATAAATTGATATCATTTAGGGACAAATGTAGCATCTTATCCCACATTTATTGCCACCAACTGCAATAAAATAAAGATAAATGGGAGGGATGAAAGGCTCCTGGTGGAGCTGATCATATCAACACCTGAGTGTTAGATAGAGTCCAAAGAAAGCAGAGTCCAAAGAAAGCTCAGCCCAGGGTGTGCAGGGACAGGGATGTGTCATCTGCCTTCTAGACAAAGCTTTTAATATATTAAAACCACTTAATATTTAAAAAAAAAAAACCATTTAATTGTCCTTCTGTGGCTTCCTGTTAAGGCATTCTCATTCTGCAGATCTACAGCGCTGAAAAATGAAACTACAAGATTCATGCTATTTTTGGGCTGTTTTTCAAGAACTCACAGCTTGTTCTGGGACACAACAGAAACTCGAGACCAAATCTGTAGAGCCCTGAGTTTCTCAAGTTGTGTTCACAGGAGGCTGTGGTACCTTCAGAAAGTGGAGCAAGTGCCTTGGCATTTTTGAGAGAGGCTGTAGAAACCTCCTGGCATTTTGATTTGCATAAATGTGTTTGTTCTCTGCCTTGAAGTGCTTCAGGATTTTTGAAATGGTGGAAATGGCAGATTTGTGATGCATTTTTGGCCAGAGCAAACCTCTTTTTCCCACCCAGTTTGTCTGGGAGATTCTCCACCTGCAGGTTAAAAACTCAAAGTAATTAGTGGGTGGAAAAACTCAGTGTAAGCACTAAACTGCAGACAGTCCATCTTGATTAGAAAAAGTAAATCAAAAAGCACCATTTCAGAGGGATAAACTGTGCAATCAGGGAAAAACTGTGTTGTAACAACTGTGATTTTAATGTCATGAAGACATCAAGACCAGAGGATGAGGAGGGCACCTAATGATTTATTTTCCTAATTTCAGAATGTCTTCTGTACCTTCTTTTCCCCTGGTGAGAATCCATTATTAATATTTACAAGCAATTCTCCTGTAAGCAGGTAAAGGCTCATCATCAAATCAAATTACTGTGCTCCTGATGGCACTTCATGAGATGAGCACTTTATTAGGGAACAAAAGCTTCCAGAGAGATTATTTAATGAGAAGTACATCAGTTTCTTTAATACTTTAATGGTAATTGCTAGTGAGACAATTATTTTCCTTGCCCAATGATTCTTCCTCCCCTAGTGAGCACCGTTGTACTCAATGCTTAGAGCATGATATAATTATTCAGAGTTCATTAACAGACAATATTTCTTGTCCTTTCATTAAACCAGATCTGTGCATCTGTTTGAATAAGAATATATAAATCAGCAGCCATGCAGCACAAAGTTTATATTATTATTTAATTGGTAAGGAAAGAACAAAATGAGCCTGGCACTCTTCAAGAAATTGAGGGAACCTGACCCTGGTGGCGTGAGCAAATCTCTATCTCTCAGCACATCTGCTCCACTTCACTTTCCCACCAGCCAGGCAAGGACAATTATTCCCCAGCCTTGCAGGGAGCTCTGAGAATCTAGAGCTGAGCAATAATAAATTACTAATCCTCTTTTTAAACCCCTGCCAGGTAGTAGGGAGCAGTGACAAGACACAGTGATAAGGCCAGAGGGATGGGTGCCTCTGTAGTCCCGGTGGTTTTTGGTCCCAGGAGGGGAAGAGCTGTGGCAGTGACCATCATTTCGGGGTGTCTTTTGCCAGTGGCACTCCTTTCCACCACAGGACTTCTTTGAGAAGCCTTTCCAACTGGAAACCAGCAGCTCCTGCAAGGATTTGGGTGGGTGGAAGCAGCAGTGAAATGTTTCACCCCACTGCAGCCACACTCCTGCTGGGTGATGCCGGGTTTGGACAAGGCTAAGGAGAGCCATGTCCAGAAAAAGGGAAAGGGCAAATCAGGGAGGTGCTCCCGTGGGTAACAGACACAGCATCAGCTACAGAGGGAGCTCAGGGCACCTGAAATATCAAACCAGCCTGGCCCCCTTGGCTGAGCTCTGCAGATCAGCAGTAACTTCATCCTAGGGTTAAAGACAGTGTGCACTAATGTTTCTAAAACCTCATCATTCTACTTAAGACAAATGTACAGTTCTGAAGCCCTTTGAGCCTGTCTGCCCCATAAATCCCCAGTCCTTTTTCAGTTCAGGCAAGCAGAATGGTGGGAAGAGCAGTGCTGATGCTGAGCAGGAGAACAGGGGAACTTCTATGAGTGTTCCATGTGGGACATGCAGGACTTGCTGCCAGGAAGGAGAGAAAACAAGGTCCCACCTCCCTCTGCAGCTGATCACTGCACAGAACACTCTGAGTTTCCCCGGTTTGGTTTTGCATGCAGGGGCTGATAAAGATCTTTTCCTCCAGTTTCATGTTTGCCTGCTATTCTTGTGTAATGGCCAAACCTGTTTGGTTACAGATTCCTCTGTCTGGCCTGATTAATGTCCTCCTCTCTGGACCCCACGAGAGAATCTGGGAAGCTTTTGGTGCTTTTTAGGCCATTTGTTGCATTATCTGGGCTGTCATTCTCTATTTCAGCTCTGGATTGCTCAAAACCCACTGGGCTATGCATTGCTTAAGGTTTTGCTCAGCTTCTCTGTTCTCCAGAGCAGCTTTTCTTTGAATTGCTACTGAAACCAATTTCAGGAATAATCAGCTGTTACAAGAGTTTAATGGAGATATCCCAATGTCTCTCCAGCCAAGGATTTCAAGCCCTGTATGTGCAGGGAACCAAGAAAAGCACAGCTGTTACAAACTCCAGATAATCTGGGCTTGTGAATTCCCTATCAGCCTCCTAGCAGTGAACAGGAAATCTCAGATGTTCATCCAGTTTTAAAAGGAGGAGACAGCACCCAGTGCACAGCACAGAGGAGAGCAGAATGTGCAGCATTCCAGTCCCAGTGTGAGGCAGTGTGGGCAGCAAAGTCTCTCCTGGGGGACAAAGCCACTCCCAGAGTGGCTGGATATTCATTAATTCCCCAGAAGCTGAAGAAAATCATCTCAGCACAAAGTGAGTTACACCTGTCTTGTGGAGCCTGGAGAACCTGGGCACACAAGGCATGGAAAGGTGATGAAATAAAGTCACTTGGATGTGACATCCCCATAGAGATTGTTGCTGCAGCAACAAGACCTTTACTTCCTCAAGTCACTTAAAGATAAGTAATACAGGGAAAAAGAGATTCTGCTTCCCAAGCCCTTGTGAAATGTTCAAAAAAGCACATTTCACCTGAGAAGGACTCAGGATCCAGCAGGTGTACAGCACTGCAGGGCTGTAATCATCACCTTCTTCCTGATCCTTATTCTGAGGCAGCTCATCATCCTCTCCATTACCAACCACCCCCTAAAAAAATACAAAAGGAAAAGAAACCAGTGCATTTGGCTACAATGTACTATTTTGAATGGCTAATGGAGAAATGGGGGTGGAAAATGAAAAGTGTATTTATTGCTGATTCTCACTATGAGATTTGACAGATAGCATTTGCCTCCAACCTTTCAAGCCAGAAGTGGAACAGATGTTCATGAAAAGCCAGTTAATTTCCTGCCATTTGTGAACTGATTAGAAACTGAAACATTAGCACACTGACACTTCTTTATTTTTAATCTTGCTCGTGTTTTGAAAGGAAAAGAACCACCGGGAGCTAAGGTCTGGTTTTCAGACAGGAATAGCTGCACATTTTTATTTCCTCTTTTAACCCAAAACCTCGCTGTTAAGGAAATGGGGAAAAGCCAACCTGAGGCTGCACAGGCAGGAACAGCTCAGTGCTGCCAAGTGTGTCCTAGTACAGCTTGGCCAGGGAATGAGGAAGAGGAGGCTGAGCTTCCACACACCCCTAGCTCTTGTTACAGCTGCTAAGTCCACGTACAAAGGCTCTACAACCGGTTTCCAACAGCTAGTAAACAGGCTGGTATGCTGGTACAGGTCATTGTCAAAAACGAGGTGCTCTGCCCTGCAGGGAGGAGAAAGGAATGAGGAACCCTCCTGGTTTTAGTTTCCAGCAGTGTCCTCACTGCTTTCAGAGCTCCCAGAACAGAAATTCAGGCCCAAACACAAATATGGTAGAAGCAGGTTTGATTCTCTTCAAAACTGAATGATGGCTCCAGATCTAATTCAAGGAAACATTTGTGGACTACTACCGATCCCAGTGGGAGAACTTTGGGTGTGCATTATCAGTTATTCCTACACTCCCTGCCCCAAGAAAGAGGATTTTACTCTCTTGGGTCAGATGGAACACGTTACTCAAAAGTAAAGCTGGGCAGAGAGTTTCTGACAAAGCAAGGTTTTGTTGGGCAGTCACAATTTGCCAAGCCTGGGATATGTTATTTAAAACATCCTGCCTTTGACGAGGCTGGGGCAGGTCCAGCCCAGGGCTGGGGCAGCTGCTGGGCCACTCCAGCTCCTGGCTTTTCCCTGCTGTCCTTGTCAATATTCCTGGAGGCCTGTGGAGCTGCTTTGCAGCCAAATTAAAAATTTCATCTTCCCGGGACCCGAAGCGAGTTGGAAGTGAGCAAGCAAACGAAAAAGGGAAAAGGAAACCTTGTGAATTGCAAACCCTGCTTTTCAAGGCAGCTGTACTCAGGAGTAATTACAACCAAACGAAACAGGAGCTCTGTGTTTAAAACCAGGATTTAAGAGGAAAATCGGTCAGGAGAGATCCTGCCCCAGGTCAGCACGCTGGTCAATATAATATATATTTTTCCTTAGCTGCACTTACATCCACCACTGGAAAAGCACGTGCTCGCAAGCGTGGAATGTAAACTTTGTTCATCAACAGCCCGAGCAGCACAAATGTGCTCAGACAGAGGATCCAGGGAGCAGCAGAGGTTGGGCTGAGCAGCAGTGGGCTCAGCCCAAGTGTGTGTGCTCATGTGTCCTCACACGTGTGTGTGCAGGGTACAAAAATCACAGAAACGCAGAGCTGGCAGCTGGGGACAGCGGTGGAGAAGCTTTGTTTGAAAAACAAAAGTTTTGTTCCCTGACAAAAACGTTCCTCCATCCTTCCCCCGAGGGAAGGCACCTCTGGAAAGGTCCGGCGGTGTTTGCTGCCGAGTTTCATGTTTTAGTAACAGGTGGTTGGGTTAATCCTCCGAAGCAGCCCGCAGCACACAAAGCCAGGCTCGCAATCAGCACACGCCCAGCTGAAAGGTTATGAAACTCTGCCATGTGTGAGCGGCAGGGGATGTTACACAAAGCATCTCCTCCGTGCCTTATCCGAAACCTTCGGGCCACACCTTCGCTCGGGATCAATCGCGGGGACCGAGCTGCTGGCAGCAGGACAGCGCACTTTAAATTAAAGTCAATTAAAATTGAAGTGACTAAAGGCAGCGCTAAAGGCAGAGCTGCCGTTGTCTCCCGGAATTCAGCCCTCGTGCTAAAATTGTACAGTTCCCCTTTAAATTCCTTTCCTTACTCCACTTTCAAGTTGTCTTTACTTTTTAATTCCTTTCTTCTTCCTACTTCTGCCACCACTCCTCTGCTTCCTCCCTCTCCTGGGGGAGGGGAAGGGGAAGAATAAATGCTTTGTTGTTGCTCCCCTCCCCCAGGCTGTGAAGTTTGCCTCTCGCATCCCCCTGGAAAACTGCATTTCCCCGAGCGCTGGGAGAAACGCTGCGATTTCTGATTGACAGCTGGGTGTTTGAAACAGAGACGGGAAGCGGGGGGAAAGGCAGATTTTGTGGGAGAAAGGATGAATCGGGGGGTTTTGGGGGTTTGTTTGTTGCTGGATGTGTGATGGGGAGCGGGACCCGCATCCCTCCCAGCGGTGTCCCCAAACCACGGCAGGGTGACAGAAGCCACCGCAGCTCATCTCCCGCACTTGGAGGCCTCAGAGCCTTCAAGTTTGCTTCTCCCTGCGGCAGGAATTTCCTATTCCCGGCTATTTCTGGAGCGATCAGCTGCTAAACAATTCCCAGAGACAGGAAAGCCCGGACACTCGGTGCTCCGCTCCTCCCCAAAGCCATCCCAGCATCACTCAAAATTCCAGGCAGCATCATCTGCCCGCTCCTCTCCCAAAGCCAGGCTGTTGTCTGGAAGGGGCAATTCATCGTCTCACATAAGTGTGCTCGAATTAAAGCCCGGTAAAGAAATTAACACAAGCCACTGACTAATTTTAGAACCGTTCAGCAGCTCTGAACTGGCGGGGAGAGGATTGTTTGTTTTGGGTTTTTTTTTTAACAAATAAAATCACACAAAAAAAATCACCCCAGGATTAATTTGCACAAGCATTGCAATCTTTAGACAGAATTTAAACCCCCATTCTTAATACTTTCAATTTAAAATATTTCTAATATTTCTATACGAACTCAATTTGCTTTTTAAAATTCCCCCATTCTCCCCCCCACTTTATGCCCATCTGTTTATAGAGCCCTATTGCTAATTCAGGGAATAAAAAGTAAATTAAGTAAATTAATCTATTAAAAAGCAAAAAGAAGACAACAAGAGAAAGGTTGAATGAGCATGATTTGACCAAATTATGACTAAGGGAGGATATGACAAAAACCTAAAATATTTGATGTGTGTCAGCTTTAGAGACTGGCACAAAATGAAATAAGGCTGGGGAACAGCACAGCCTCCAAGGGTTGCCCAAAGTGGCTCCAGGAGGAGATGAGGGAGATGCTGACAGCTCCTTCTGCCCTCAAAGTGTAACAACTCACTCCAAAGAGGGAGAGAATAAAAAACCAGCACCCAGCACATGACCAGCCAGCTTCTCCATGGACAGAGATCTGATCCCAGCTCAGCTTTGATCCTGAAAGGCAGAAATGATCCAAGCTCTGGGAAATCCTCTGCAGGCTCTGCTTCTGCACACACTGACCTCGGAGCAGAACTCACTCCAAAAGAGGAGCTGTTCCAGCAGAATTATTACACAAATATTTTCTAGGAGTTGATTGTCACATACAATANATATAATGTCACAAGTTCAAAGCACAAAAGAATCCTGAAATGACAGGGGACCATTTTCCTAGCTTATCTCATTTAAAATTTAAAACCAAAATTTTAAAGTTCTACCTACAGTCTATTTTAAAACGCTATTTAAAATCAGGGTATTGGATGAACATGAACTGAGGCATGTACTGATTTACACCAAGTCTGTGTTTATGTCACAAAATCAAAGTTTGCTGGCACTGTTTTGTTATGTTTATGTTGCATAAATCCAGCCTAGTCAGATATATTTCTTTTAGGCACTGCAGTTTTAAGGGGTTGTGTTTTGTTCTAACTGAAATACAACAAAATTCAGGTTTTGTTCTTCCCCCCCTTCCCAGGTACACCTAAACCACAAAAATAAAACTAAAAGTTTTGCAGAAAGTTTGACTTTGGATTAAGATACTGAATTGCTGGATCTACTCCAAATGTTAAAAAATCTCACATATCTAGACTCAAAAACTCTATTTTTCTTTTTAGTATTGATAGCACTGTAGTCTAAACTACAAAAAAAAAGAAAAAATAGACAAAACCAAATACCATGGGAGTTTTATCACTAAAATTCACTTTAATGCAACCTTGTCAAACCTTTGTGGGTTTGTCCTGAGCAGAATTCTGGTTACAGTGGTGTGATTTCATAAAGCATTTACCTCCTGCAGATAATCAGCTCCTGCTTTCCTCGGGGTGGATTACCCAGCCTGGGGGTTCCAGGTGGCTCTGCCCCTCCAGGAGCAGCCCTGAGGGGTGGCACAGAGCTCCCTGCCTGTCCTGACTCACTGCTGATGCTTTGCAGGGCTTTAAAGCAGGAGTGTGATGGGTGTTTTGTACCATTCTCATGGCTGACATCTCTTCTCCATGATGGGTTTTGCTCTGTGTCTCCCCCACCCCCTGAATTTCCAGAGGCACCTGAACGTGGGCAACCATCAGCAAGTCCACTTTGGGCAGATGTCAGACACTGCTGGAACATTTGCTTATTGCTAAACATCCTTTATAAAAATGTCCTTTATGAGCTGGCACTGAATTAGTTTAGTGCCTTTCCTTTTTAGTGTGATCTCTGATCTTTCACTTTAATTTGAGGTGATGGTAAATGCTGTGGCTGAGCTCATTAGAAGCAGGGTTCTGTGAGCTCCAGGGGATGAATCTCTTCCTCAACCATCACCCTTTTGTGCTACTTTTGTCTCAGTTTAGCTCAGTTACTAATGGACAGCACTGGCAGGGCCACAGCAGCCTGTAAATGAAGGGTGCCAGCTTGGTTTGAGATGCTCCTGGGGCCTTTGCACCAGCAGCTCCTGCCCAGCTGAACCTGGCCCCACCTGGAATCCTGCACCCAGCTCGGGGAGCTGCTGGAACCTTTCCTGGGAGGCCCTGGGGTGGGATTCCCAGAGCAGCTGTGGCTGTTGGATCCCTGGCAGTGCCCAAGGCCAGGCTGGACACTGGGGCTGGGAGCACCTGGGACAGTGGCAGGTTGTTGCCCTGTTCTTCTGAGCCTTCTGATGTTCACATGTTTGTAATGGAGTTTCTCACGCACTTTTCATGTAAATAATGATTGTTTTGCATTCCTTTCTGGAGGAGGAGAGAATTGATGGACTGTTGGTTTGACCAGTTTGGTTGGAGAGGTGGCAATTCCATCCTCCAATCCATGGTCACCTTTGGAATTCTATAAATATCGAGGTCCAGAAAAACCCACACCTTTTCTACCTTAGAAATTTCAGCACGTGAGTGTCATTCTCTTCGTGTCAAATTGTGGCAGAAGGTGCCCCTGCCATGCCAGGGGTGGGGTGAGAAGATCTTCAGGGTCCCTCCCAACCCCACCCATTCCATGATTCCACACTGGTGTGTGAGTTCAGTGGCAAAACACTTCCAAATGTACATGGAGCTGCTTTCCATGGGCTCCTCAAACTGCTTCTGCAGGGAGACAAAAGGAACTGGCCCATGGTACACGAAATGAACGTGATAAATCAAATAAAAACTGCTCAGATGGGGCTTTAAACCAAAGGGGTATGAATACAAAGAAGGAGGATTTGTGCATTGCTTTCTCCAGGACACTGAGGAAAAGCAGCTCCAGCAGGAGCTCCTGAAGGCAAGGTGAAGGCAGGGAAAGTGCTCTTGGGTCAGTTCTCAGAAGCTGAGGGTTATTTGCATAATAGATCAGATAATATGCAAGACCTGCAAACCTCTTATTTCTGTCATCAAACAGGAAACAGAAATAACAGACTGTGACTTGTGGCAGAAAACTGAACAATGTGAAACCTGCTCCTGGAGCATCTACAGAAAAATCACAGGGCAGGGCTTGATTGCACCAATTATTTGACAAATCATTGTGAATAAATCGATTTGAATCAGCTGATTTTAAATGAAAATAGGGTTAAATTAGATTATTCATGATGACTGGTCAATTCTAAGTGCTTTATCTTGTCTTACTCCACAAAATAGTAATTTTCATCTAAACTACCCAGTGCCTAAGTTAAACTCATTTAAGTATTAAATGGTAAAGTGAGACACACGCTGAGTGAGATTTTAAGTGAAGAAGAACAAAGGTTTGAGCCTCTTGCAGCTCAGATTGGGGCCACTTATTTTACTCAGCCCAGTCTGCTCATTCCAAACCCAAACCTGGCTCTCACTGACATTAAAAGTATCACTTCCTTACTCCAATAATGTGAGGGGTTTTTTTGGTGTCCCCCCAGAGCTTTATCTGGAGCCCAAAAAAGTGATTTCCCAGAGCTGTTTCTAAGAACAGGTATTTTTTAAGCAAACCTGCAGCAAGAAAAAGCCCTGCTGCATGTGGGAAGTTGCATTTCTCATTTCTCCAGCCCCTCCCGAGCTGCCTTTGTTTTTACCCCAATAAAAGCAGGGCACTGGTCCTGGGAGTGCTGCATTTATTTGGTGTTTAGGCTTTGAGAGAGCACTAGCTGCTGGCTGATCTTTATTAGGACCAAGGAAACACCATGGAGTTTTTCAGGCAGATGTGTGAGGGGTTTTGGGGTTGTTTTTTCCTCCTGACAGCCCTGCAAACAAACATTTTGTACCAGTGTCCAACATGCATTTGATTGGGCTTCTTATTTCAAGATTTCATTCAGTATAATGAGGTTGTGAGAAGAAAAGAACCACCTGAAAACTGCCATTTTTCACTGTCCTATTAACCCCAACTTTTATTCTGTCTCCTTTCATTATGCAGCTACATCACCAGTGAGGAGAAGCACCCAAACTGCATTTATTCTGGTAATAAATTCTGATAATAAATCAATACCTCCCCGTGGAAGAAAAGCTGGAAGCAGCTTATCACCAAACCTAGAGGAGTTTCTCCATCCCCACTCAGCTGCTGACTGCTGCCAGCTCAGAATTTGCTCTCAAACTGCTTTTTAGGGCCCCTCTGGCTCATTTGGCCTCAACTCAGTGAACCTGAAGAAGAAGTGAGGAGGTTTCTGCCAGCCTGGCTCCTTTTGCCACGGTGGGGTTGGGACCATGCCACGGTCCCCAGGCTGGGCACAGCACCCAGGGCTGGGACTGGGAGCCTGGATCCACTGCCCACCCTCCCTGAGCACCCCAAAACTCCAGCCTGTGCCAGCCTCCCTTGCCAGGAGGCTGCCTGACTCCCAGGGATGATGTTTTCCTGACAGAAATACAGCCCCTGCAGGTTATCCCACCTTTCCTAGGGCAGGCAAAGCCACAGGACATGGAATGCTCTTCACTAGGCCAACTGACAAATTTCTCTTCTTTTCCTTCCAGACTCCATTTCCATTAAAAAATGTAAATAAAAATCATTCTGGCTCTGGTAACATGGCCTTTGTCCATCACATGATTAAATTCATGGAGAGTCAGAAATATAAACCAAATTATCCAGAGGTGAAAACACATCAGTTGTAAGCACAAGGACCTCAAATTAAATTTAGGGGTTTTTCCTAAATTTAGGGGTTTACTTAAGTATCTGCCCCCTACAATAACTTCTCTTTTAGGTAAATTGTGATTAAAGGGTAAACTGCTAATTTTTTCAGCCAACAGGCTTGAATACCTGTTCTTATCACCAGAGAAATCTCAGAGCAGTCCTATGCTGTCAGAGCCAGTAAAGAACCTGCAGATTTGCCCCATTTACAAAATCTGGTCTGGATCCCTGACTCATCTCTGCCTGACCCAGAATGCTGACACTGGGTACCAGCAGTGGGGTAGGAACACCCCTCACCTCTGAAGGGGCAGTTCCAAACACACATCTTCCAGGAATAAACTGAAATATCAATTAGTCAGGTTTAGAAGAATTTCACCATTTCAGTGTCTCAGGAAATCTCAGATCCTCCAAACCACAGCCCTGACCTGTGAACTGCTGGGCAAAAAATACTTAAGAAAGGAATTCCTTCTCCAGTTTGTGGTGAATGTGGGAGAGCAACAGCTCTGCTTATGCTGGAGGCACACACTGCTGATGCAGAGTGTGCTGTTTAAACCCAGGTGAGATTGCACTGGAATAATGCTGGAAAATGAATCCTCAGTGCACTTTAGGGCAGGGCTATCGAGACTTTGGTCCAGAGCAGCCTGAAGGAGAAGAAAACTTCTTTTTAAAAGCTACTGGTTGCACATGAGTTATTCTGCTGAGGTTACAGACAGCAAGGTAAGGCTCCCAGTTACCCAGTGTACCCCTCATTAATAATTAAAGGCTCCCAGTGTACCCCACATTAACAGCTCGAGGATCCCAGTTACCCCAGTGTACCCCACATTAATAACTCAAGGCTCCCCACATTTATAACTCAGCTGATGCTGGCAGCTGTGGCTGCACCCCTGCTTTACTCAGGCAGCTGATTGCACCAGTGCCTCATTAATTATGGCCATAGCCAGGCAGTTCTGGATCTCTCAGAGCTGTTCCCTGGCTGCTGCCTGAGCTGAGAGCACACACCTGACTGTGCAAGTGGAAATAAATACATGTATGGCCTGTAAATCATGTTAAATCACATTAAATCACAAATAGTCGTCTTTGCTTCACCCTGCACCATTGTCAGCCACCAACACCATTTCCATTTTGCACAAAACACCCTTCAGTGCTTTCCAGGGGTTCCAGCTTTCCCAGGGGGTGGCAGTGCTGCAGGGAACCCTACCCTGAGATCTCAGGGCTCAGGCAGAGTGCAAGCTGCTTCCTGAGGAGGTTCTGCTGAGAACAAGCAGCAGTTTTTCTTCAAAGCACTGCGGTGAGGCTCTCAGGTGAGCACATTTCCTCCCCACCACGGGCTTTGTCCCTCTCCTCAGCAGCATTGTTTTAATTTCATTCTGACTCTGAATGGGACAGTAAGAGAAGAACAATGCCACATTCACAGCAGCACAAAAAGTGACTTCCGTGTTATGGCATGACCAAATCTCTCCTGACCTTTCTGTTTCTTCTGCATTTGAAAGACAATGGGAGAATGGAGCAAGGGATATATCTTTTTATATACATCAAGCACTTATTTATCCTCTCTCTTTTTAATTTAAAGGCACTTATGTGGTGCTTGCTTAGCATTCTCACCACACTGTGCAGAGTTACATTTTTAGTTTTAGTTGCATTATTTTTTTTTCTGCCCTAAGCACATCAGTTTTTGCAGGATCAGTCTCTCATTTCCCCTTTATCATCACCCCTTTCCCGGCACTCCTTGGCTTTTGTTTGCCCCACATCAGCTTTTAACCAGTGGGATCCCAACAAAGGCACCAAATGAAACCCCAGTGAGGCCCCAGCAGTGCCAGACAGGAGCTCTCTGGGCAGGAATTGGGATTAAACCACGCAGGGGCATTGCTTTATTCTCCACGAGGGAGGGGAGGATGGCAGGAAACCTGAGCAGAGATCACCAGACACAGCCTCCAGCCTGAACTGTAAATCCTGGAAAACATCAAAACACCCCAAAAGAGCAAACAGAGGAGGAGCAGGGAAGCTGGGGGGGTGCTGAGCTGGAGCTGGGATAAGCCCTGGTTTTGCTGAGGCTGCAGAAGTTTATTTACCCAGCGCTGTGCAGAAATTGCTCCGAAAACATCTCAGAGGAGCTGCTCATTATCCTCCCCCCAGGATGAGAAAAATCCTCCTCAGGAGCAGAGGAGCTGGAATTCAGCACAGGGGGAACCCTGCAGTGCCACCCCCAGCTCCTCCCCGGGTCCAGATGGGATCCAGGATCCTCAGTTGGGATCACACAGGTTGGGATTATTGGCTGGTTTGGGGTTTATCAGGGACAAAAAAACCCAAAAAACCTGTAAGTGCTACTGCTGAATAGTTTTAGAGCCTGAACCAGCCAAGAAATTAAATCCAAGTGCCCTCTACTGGCATTGGAGAGAGAGATGGGGCTGAGAACTGGAAAGGGAGGAGGGTGCAGAGAGGAGGGAAGTGATGTGAGGCAATATTCAAAGGAAACTGTGCCAGGACAGCGGGGATGGCTGAAACCCATCAGCCAGCAGGGCTGTCAGAGAATGGGCTGCTGCTGGAGCTCGGGACATGGCAAAGAGCATGGCAAAGAGAGAAAAAGAACACGGCAAAGAAAGAGAGAGAGAACATGGCAAAGAGAGAGAGAGAACATGGCAAAGAGAGAGAGAGAACATGGCAAAGAGAGAGAGAGAGAAAGAACATGCCAAGGAAAGAAAGAAAGAAAGAACAT
>VXBC01003677.1:53607-74702 GCA_013399945.1 Ploceus nigricollis | reverse complement strand
ACTGGAGGAGCTTTAATGCCCCTTCCCACCCAAACCCCTCTGTGATTGTATGCTAATATAATTGATCATAATCTTTATTTGAAAATTACTGAAATACTATTACTGAGCTAATGACAGCAGTATGAAGTCAGCTGATCACATCATTTATTCTCTCTGCTCTGATAAGAGCCCCTGTGTCACATCTGGCACTCCCACAGCCCTGTGTACCCACAGGGGTTGTCTCCCTGGCTGTGCTTTATTCAATTCAATCTCATGTCATGTAGACAAAGCCTTATTTTATTTATTCCTTTTTGTGGAGCAAAGCTGGGTAGAACAACCCCAATTCTTTCATGCTGGGGCTGCACAGGAGTCACTGGTCCTGCCCAGAAAGGACAAGGAGGGGCTGTGGGTCAGGCTGGAAACCTGGGAGCACTCACCATGGATTGATATCCCTTTGGATGGCATCAAAGTGCCAGTGGGGGAGCAGAAAGAGCAGAAATTGTAACTGAAGAGCCTTTGCTCTGTGCTCTCTGTGCACAGAGAGCTGCAAGGTTTGGCTGGGCATTCCAAACCTGCAGGTTTGCAGAACCCAGAGCCAAATCCCACTGAACTGCAGGGGATTTTCACCTCTGTCTTCTCTGATTAGCTAGAAACACAATTCTGCAGAATTTACAGAATTCTCCCTTGCTTTCCAGGTGTAATCTTCACTCAAATAAAGAGAGAATAACAACTGTTCCCTCCATAGGCAAGGTTTGTCTGTGCTGATTTATGCCTTAATGTCACATCAATCATCAGACCACGGGGATGTAAATAACAAACTTGGTTTGAAAATTGAAGCAGCAACTGATTTTTTGTTTCAAAGGATAAGTATTAGTTTATTTAAAGATAAGGATGTCAAAATATACAGTATTGCATCATTAAGATCAGTGTGGATTAAAATGTCAGGCCCCTGGTTCCCTGTACAGGCTAGGATTGAATGAACAGAAATCTTAATTTTCTGTAAAATTTATTAACTACAGTTATTACAGGAGTCTTGTGAAGCAGAGAGCTGCCTGGGCAGCTTTGATTTTGGTTTATATTAGGATTAATTACAAGTATGGATATAAACAAACATCAGGATGAACAGCTAAGTTTCCTATGATCTAAGGAACATTAATTCCGGGCTGGCAGGCACAGCCCGGCGTTAGGGGACGTGGCTGCCCTCTTGTGTCCTATTAGAACCTTAAATAGCTTTTAATTTGTTATCCCACCCCGCCCGGCCAAGAGAGGAGCTGCCTCAATCACGTCAAGCCTTTGCATTTTAGCGTTTTAATTTACATTAATAACCAACAGGAAGCAGGACTTGATCACCACGGGCTCTGTCGGGCTGAAGGGCTCAGCTCTAATTCCAGCTCTGTGGAAACCCCACCAGAAGTGACTCGGCTGTTGTTACACTGAAGCAGAACATTTCTCCAGCAGGATTTGTGCTTTCCTGGCTGCTTTCAAGCTCTCTGAAGCAGAGGATTCTCTGCCCGTGTCTCACTGCCCTCCTCTGCCACATGCTTGCTTTTTCTGCCATTTATTGAATTCTCTGCCACCCTCCTACCTGACTTACCCTCCCCTCTGCACACTTCATCCACAGCACCTTACCTTAGACACATTTCATGGGGATCTTTAGAGCTGCTTTCTACAGGTGAGGAACAAACCCTGCCAATGACAACCTGCAATGATACCGCGGTGTTTGCTTCAGCCTCAGGCGTCTGCTGGCAGCCGTGGGAAGGAAAAGGAGTCATTTCTGCTGCCAGAAAGGAGTCATTTCTGCTGCCAGGAGCTCCCAGAGAGCTGCTGAGCCTCCCTTCAGCAGCCACGGCTGGGCACTACTTGGATTTCCCAGCAGGGAGGATGGACACAGGATCTGTCTGCACTTCTGCATCCGACATCCTTTTGGAGCCCTGTGGAACAAGAGACACACCTTTAGAGACATTCCCAAGTATTTCTGAATGGTCAAGTTTGGAATTGTGTTCTAGACTTTTGCTGCCAGATATTTCCCACTGATTTAATCTCCCTGCTTTTCTTCATTTAATATGCACAAATAGATGAGCACCATCTGCATCGTGAGAACCACACAAAGTTCCTGCCTAAATGTGGGGGTTATCTTAATATAATTATCTCAATTGGCATAGAAACAATTGTTTTCAGGAACTGGGCTCACATACCAGAGCCAGGCTGCTGTGTGCCTGTAGTATTGGAGTTCTGGCATAACTTTCTCTAACATTTCCCTGCCCTAAATGCTTCACTGCAACCCTGCTAAGAGTCCTTCAAGCATGATGAATGGTGTATTATAGCCAGCCCTGCTCTGCTCTAGGTTAAAGGAACATTAAATACTTTTATGCATGACAGGTATTCGACAATGTTCAAGTGATAAAGCTTTTTTTTACACTGCAAACATAATTCTGGGTTTGGAACCACTCCAAGACACTAATCCAGCTTAGATGTAGGAAATGTATAGCTCTAACTATACCAACTACATTTTTCACTAACTGATAAAAACTTGGCACTGGTTTAAGGTGCTTGACCTAATTTTGCTGGCCTTGAAGCTGCCAAAGCTTCAGCAAAACGGACTCACAAACAGTGTTTGAGGTCACTGTTACCACTGTGGGGTGTCAGTGCTGTTTGTAACCCAGATCATGCCTTGACAAAGCTAAAGGTGACTCTGTGCTTTCCCTAGGATAGGAACCAGGCAGAATAACGTGTGAATTGTCCCTTCCTGGAAACCTGAGTCGCCAGTTCAGGAGGATTCTGTGTTACACATGGAGAGTGAAAGGTCTGGACTTCCTCATCCCCTTCAGCGAAGTAAAACCAGCAAGGTTTTTACACTGATAAGGCTCCACCTCATTGATCTTCTTTCAATGTTTCACCTTGGAGAATCTAAGCACGAAAAAGAGCAGCCAAAAATCACAATGGACTGAAAAATCCCATCTAAAACTGATGGTAACCTTGTGCAGCTCAGCTGGCTGCAGTGGCTTTGCTTCTGCTTCCCAGGATCTTGAGTTTGGAGGATGCTCTAGAGCAGAATAAATGGGTTTGGCTACTTACAGGTAGCAGCAAATCCATCATTTATCCATCAACCAATGCTAAGTGAGCTCTTCATTCCAAATTTACCCTAAAAACCTCCACATCAGGTAAAGATTTCCCACATCACAGGAGCAATGGGGTCTGCCAGCTCCAGCCCTTTCTGAGCATGATGAAGTCACTCCTAAACTGATTAGGGAATAAGATGACACAATTTGCCTTTCTCTTATAAAAGGGTGGAGGGAGGAGATAGGAGAGGAGGCTCCTTGGAGATAATCCCCATTTTTGCCTCGTTTAGCACTCACTTTGCTGCAGTCTCCTGCTGCACCCATTTTCAAGGGGGTTGCTGATTAAAGCAGGAAGATCAGACTGGCTGATGATTCCCGTTGAACTGGAATTTCCAAGCCCTTCTTTCTCCTGAAAGAAAGAACTTTGTTCTGCCTTTTTTAGGGACAAATTCCAGCTCTGCCCTGGGATTCGGGAGCTCAGGTACCACCAGCTCATGGCTTTGTGACAGCGAGGTTGGAACGTTTGGGCAGAGCATTTTAAAGTGCACACACAGCAAAATCGTGGTGCTGGAATATTTTTTCCCCCAGATTTTGCTCAGGAGAAGCCTGGGTCAGTGCAGCACATACTCTGATCAGAAAAAATCCAAATACTTTCCACGTGCTGAGCACTCCCAGCTCCTGACAATGGACTATGAGTTATTCCAGCTCAGGAAACAATGTTATTACTCTTTTTTTTTCCCTTTCTTTTTCTTTCTAATCTAATCTTTCAAAGACTCCCTAAATACATTTGCTACAGCTTATAAATTAATCTCTTTTACCATAGGAACAACCTTATCTGTGCTCAAACCCTGCAGCTGGGCACTGATGCTGTTTGCTTGCATAAATGGCTCCAGTTGTAGCAAAATTTCAGCATTTGTAGCCAAAATTTTGGCATTTGTAGCCAAAAGTCCAGCATTTGTAGCCCAGCTGGGAGCAGAGGCTGGAGCTGCAGTGTTCTAATCTGCACTCCTGCACTGTGACATCCTCCTGCTCTGTGCCATTCCCAGGGGACTCAGGATCCAGGAGAGGGTGGGGTTAAAATCCAGAATAGGAGTTGTTGGGTGAGCACAGGCTGGGTGAGCTGCTGGATCCCCTCTTCAACATCTCCTGCTCCCATTTTATCAACAAAAAGCTGAATTTCTCTGCTGAGCTGCTCCCAGACAATCGAGCTGTTATCTTGAAATGGCAATGCTGGCATTGGTTGGTGTGTGTGATCTAATACTTTTAGATCAATGATTACACCTTCTGATCACCTAGGAGATGAGATTTCTTTTTTTTTTTAGCACTGCAGAATGAGTTTCTTAGTTCTTGGTAATCTTGAGGATATTCTAAGAGAGGTAATAATAATAATCCATAATAATATTCCATAATAATATTCCATGAGAGTTTTCCCATACACAGACCTCATTGTTATGTGGTTGCTGCCACTTTGAAGCACAAAAAAGTGACCAAATCAACTTTACTGTTGTCAAAAAATTCTTTCTTTTTAGAGTCAATGGGAGAGGGAAGCTGCAGGAGCACTCTCTGTAATTGCAGCAGAAGATAAGGGACTGCACAGCCAAACTGAGGCAAACTGAAAAAAATAAATCCTACAGAACATCTCTACTTCCTCTACATTGATTCTGTTTTATTCCACAAATGGTCTTTTTACCTCTCACAATCTCCTCCCTTGATCTAAAATCTGCCCTTGCCCTTTCAATCTGAGCCACCTTTCCTGCCTCTCTGTGTCTTTCATGAATTTTGAAGGTGTTTCCTCACTCCTTCAGACCTCCCTTTCTGGAAGAATTCTAAATGTGTGTCTCTTGTTAAACTCCACGAAGGAGTTTTGATTTTGATCACCTCCCTTGATTTTGAACTTGCAGGGATTTAGTTTTGCAGGGATTCTGTTTGGCAGGGATGTCCCAGCTGCACCCCCACGGGGGCAGGCAGGTTCCTCTGGTAACCAGCCCCACCTCCACTTTCCCTTAATGAACACCCTGTAATTTGTAGGAACACTGAGTCATCCCCATAGCCAAGGCATGAACCCCAAACCCAGCGCTGTGCCAACAATTCCAGCTCCCCCTGGGCAAACCATCCCTGCCTCAATCAGCACCTGAGGCCTGAATTTTCCTTCCTTTCCCAAAACCTTGCTGTTCTTTGGCCCAAGTCCTGCTGGTGAAATTGAAGCACAAATCCCACATAGATCAGAATAAATGAGAGCCTAAACCAGCTGGAAAACAGCAAAAAAAATGAAGATAAATGAACGTACAAGGCCTTTAAAAAACCCTCCCAGGGACTGCCTCTTCTCTGTCTTCTTGTAGGAGGGTTCCTTGGCGTCCCCGCCGTTGTGGATGGAGTCAGGGTCAGCTGCTGGCTGCTCCCGGGGCTCTGGCTGCTCCTTGCCCTTCTGCTTGCCCAGCTCCACCGTGGACTTCTTGTCTTTGGAGCCCTCTTTGCTCCTTGGGCCCCCAGGGTCGCTCTCAGATGGGGCAAGAGGCTTCTCCGTGGCGTTTAAAGTCTGCAGCGGTTTCAAACAGGGGTTATTTTTAGTGGGGAATAAAAAGAGTTCAGAAGGAGATCCATAAATATGTTAGGGAAAAAAAAAACAATTAAAAAAATGAAAGGCCACCTGGCAGGAGGAATCCTGCTGCCCAGCAGGTTTGCATTGCCAGAGGTGGGGATGAACTCCTGCAGTGGTGGCTCAGGGAAGGGCTCCCAGGGAGCTGATGGAATTCCATGAGCAAAGACTGCAGGATCAAACCATCCCTGCCTGGAACAACTTCACTGATGTGTCTGCTGGAGCTGCTCGAGGAGGCAGAGAACATGCACAGAGTCACTGCCCACTGAAATACCCCCAGAGTTTGCACCCCAAGCAGGGAAAGCACCCAAAAAGTGCAAGGAAAGGATCTGAGAGAGGACAAAAATCAAAAGATCCCATAAAGCAAAGGATGAAAACAAATTCCCTGTGAATGAGTAACACTCCACCCAAAAATTAACAACACAGGGTTTGCCTGTAGAAAGCCAGAATATTATAGAAAATTTCATGTACAAGTGCAAAAGAAGAGACAGGAAATCTTCCAAAAAAGCACAATCACAAAGCACCTGTCTAGAGTAAAGGGGAAGATTCTGGAACTCAGAGAAGTTCAGGATATATTTGAAGTTCACACAAGAAAAATCATATCTGGCCAACAAAGGATCAGACAATGAAATTGTCACTGTTTGGAAAGTAGTAAATAAGGGTGTTTTAGCCAGGAAATCTGTCTGCAAATAGGATTTTCTTTTTTCTTATGCAAAAAAAAAAAACACCCCAAACCCATATGGCTTTATTTATTGCCATCATTAAAGCAGCACAAATTTACCATGTTGAAAAGCTGGAAATCTCACATCTGCCCTCAGGCCATGGCCCAAGCTTAATGCTGTGTATTTTTCCAGCTTTGGGAATTTTACTATTAGTCTTGAAATAGTTGGTGTTTTTCTGAAGGCCTGGGGTTATGTGCTCACATGCCAGGCTTAGCTTTCATTCAAAACAAAAACATTTTTAGATATCATGATTTCAGAGGAAACCCTGAAAGCAGAAACTCTAGAGAAACAGAATGCAAATACACCTCTTGTATTTAAAAATAAAAAATGTTCAAGCCTGTCTAATTTTGGGGAAACAAGAATGAGAGGGGACAACAATCCTGCTTCTCGCCTTTTCCACTCAATTCAGCTTTTCTCGCTACCCAATCTTTAAAAAGTTCCATGTTTAAATCACAGAACCCATTTAATACAGTCAGACTTGACCAGGGGACTCAACTCCTCCACTAAATATGAGCTTTTGGAGTGATTTCTTCTTCCAGAGATTGATATATGTGGGCAAATATTTCCTCACACCTGGATTGCTCTGCTCTTAGACTTAAAAAATCCAGTCAGCAGCTTGTCTTTGTGAGGAGAACGTGAAGGAGGGGATCAGCAGATTTACAGTCCATCAAAGCAGGTTCAGGGGGCTCAGAGGAGAGCAGAGCTGTGGTCTGGGCTCACAGACACCACACACACCCCACCTGTGTCCTGCTCACCTCACCTGGCAAGTGACACTTTGCAGTGCCCAGGGGATGCAGGAGCTCTCCCAGCACAAGGATGGACACCAAGCAAATTTGAAGTTGTCTCTGGCTCAGTTAACTCTGGAAGCTCTGAGCTGCTGCCCCAGCAGTTGCTTCCCAAGACCCTTCTCACTGGAAGTGGCCTCAGCTCACCTTTGAAATGATTCTCTGGTGAAATTGCAAACGCTCACCTTCGCTGCAGCAACGAGCACAGCTCTGGGCCTGAGCCTAGACACAGCCGAGTTCAAAGGGGCCAGAGGAGCCTGGAACCCTCAGAAACACTCTGTGAAATCTGTGGCTTTGCTCTGTGGGTGTAAAATTAAGAGTTTTCCTCCCCACACGTGCCTGAGACAGCGCTGCAGCCAAAGCAGAACCGTCCCCGTGGCTGAGAGCAGGTGGGGCCTTTGATGTCAGGCAGACAAAACACTTTTTAAAAAATATTCATAATATATTTTCCAGGCAAAAAATACCCGACTCAAACCCTATCAGATAATCTCTTTGAGGTGTTTCATATTAACCTTGAAAGGCAGGAAATTGGCAGATTTGATATTGATGGGAGCAGCTCAGGAAATGCGGAGTGAGGCCAATGAATAATGAAAGATGTTAATGCTCCTTATTCCAAAGGGGAGCTGCTCCTGGCAGTTTGCTGTGCCTCCCTCAACATTAGCAGTGCCACTGAAATAAAAAAAGAAAAATGGACAGCATTTTCCCCCTTATCTTACAGGAGACCTTGGGCCAAGGCTGATTTTTAAGCCCAGGATTTCTGTGGTTTTGGAGCAATTTCTGGAGCGTGCAGAGTGGAAGGGATGGGAAGGGGAGAAAAATCACAGCATTCCAGAGACACTATGGTATAATTTAAGGAAATCCTTTCAAAGAAATCTCCAAAAAAGGAAGAAGTCAGCAGCAGATCCAGTTTTCCTTGGGCTCCTCTGAGGAATAAAACTGTTCTACTTTACACCAGGGCCAGGGAGAGAAGGAGGAAGAACAATAAACTGATTTACAAAAATGGAAGGAAGCTGGCTGCTCATTAAAATAATAAAATAGATCCAGGGCTGAAACTTTTGGTGTCTTACCCAGATCACTTCACAAAACTCTTGTATGAAATAAGGATTAAGTGTCACAAGACAAGGCCCTTCTATATTTAGGATGCTTTTAGAGACATAATTCATAAAAATTAACCTTGGTGTCATCAGACATTGTGAAAATAGGAAGAGAAAGATATAATTTTACAGCTATTTAAAAAAGGAAATTCTGAAATGTCAGCTTTGAATGCAACTTCAGTTTTCCTCTTAAAGGAAACTGTCTGTAGACAGAACCTTGTTTTATTTCTCATTACTGAGAGATTAATTCTTCTGGATATCTTCACTTGCAGCAGATGAGGGTTTGACTCTCAAATTAACAGAATTTGTATTTCTAATGAAAATATGATTTTTCTGAAGCATTTTGAAAGCCATGAATGCAAAGGTTGGGTTTAGATTTTATGAACACAAAACGAAAGAAACAAAAA
This sequence comes from Ploceus nigricollis, assembly GCA_013399945.1. Taxonomy (NCBI): domain Eukaryota; kingdom Metazoa; phylum Chordata; class Aves; order Passeriformes; family Ploceidae; genus Ploceus; species Ploceus nigricollis. The sequence goes on along the minus strand of VXBC01003677.1, from coordinate 66,060 downwards.
CAGAACAAGAAACAAATATTTTCATGGCTTTTGTTACATTGCAGGGAACAGTTTTCATTCTCATTTTCAGTTCTCTTTTGTAGAGTTTCCACCTAAATGATCCTTTCCTCAGAAGACAAGTAAATCAACAAAGTAAAAATAATTCTGTGTGTATTTAGTTCCACTGCCTGAGCCAAGGTTCTTGCAGAAAGTCAAAAAGCAGCAAGAGAGAGGAAGAAGACTGAACACTGATTATTTTAAGAAAAGGAACACACCCGGAAAAAGCTTTTTTTTAAAAAAAAAAATTATGTTGACTCTTTAAAATCTTGTTTAATATTATGAATAGATGAAAGAAACAGAAAAGTTATGTGTAAATATACGAAGCTCAGTGAGTGTAGCACTTTCCTTTCAGTGACTTTTACATTTCAAGAGGCAGAGCTGTGTGGAAGGAGGTGACAAGAACCCATCACCAGAGGATGAAGAAGTCCAGGCCAAAAATACCAAGTCCACTTACGTGGTGTCTGGGGCTGGGACCATCTCCCTCTTCTGAACGGGGGGCTCCTCCATCACCCTTGACTGACTAAAATAACAAAGGGTCCTGTTTGAGGCATTCATTCAGGATGAAAACTCCCAGGAATCAAGGCTTGAAGGCACTTCAGCAAGTCCACTTTGGAAATACCCCATCTCCAGGGTGGGTTTTGCTGGTTCTGTTCTGTGGGATTGTCTCTTGCCAGTTAGGTTCCCATCAAGGCCTGAGCAGGGATCATTTCAGCCACTAAACAAGAACCTGCTGTCAGCCCTGCTGCTGGAATTTTCTAGGAAAGAGCTTTTCTTTGCTTTCCAGAGCCAAAGCTGTCCTACAAGACCTAGTGGGACTTGCTCTCTATTTATCCACCCTACTAAGTGCATGTGTTGTGAATAATTAAAGCTCACTCAGCTTTAGAGGGATGTTTCCATATTTTGTCATCAGCATCCATTTAATCCTGATTTTTACTTTCCAGTTTATTCCTGCAGTCCTTAAATCTCTAAATAATAACCCTCCTTGGTTCCCACACTTCCCAGCCAGGACAATCCAAGCAGAGCCTGAGGCTGCAGCACTGGAAGGTCACTCAGAGCAAACTTTGGCTCTGAAATATCTTTTTAAGGTAAAAACCCATTTCCATCTAGATTTAAAGGTAAGAAACCCCTGTTTGACCAAACTGAGTAAATAGTACAAGCTTTGTGAGAATCAGGTTAAGCTTAAGTTACAATTAGTGCTACAAAAGGGACAACAGGAATGAGCATTTGTGTTTAAAAATGTGTTGGAGGGTTCAATGTGTTCTCCTGGGTGGCACAGAATCCACAGAGCTCAGAAAACTGCAGGATTTCAGAGTGCCCAAATTTAAATGTCATTTTTCATTGCTGAAGTTCAATGAAAACAATGAAAGGATGTGACTTTTGTTCTAAATTTATCTCAGGCGGAATTGTGGTTTGCTGCAGCTCTACGTTTGTAACGTGAAGCACAACAGCACCAGCCTGGTCCCACAGATGGGCTTACTGCAACCCTCATTTTCCTACAAAACCACAGAAATCAATACATGGCAGCAGCAGCAGAGAAAATTAAACCACTCCATGACAATTCATGGCTTTTGTGGGGAAAATCCTGTCCCTGGAAAGTGCCACTGCTGAGCCTGGCACGGGTTTGTGCTCGGGGAGCTTTATCTGTGCAGGAGGCTGCAGAGGTGCAGGGGAGGAAGCACAGTGTGGTCTGTGCTGGGGACAAACCCTGTCCAGAGTGCATGAAGATGGGCTGTGATAAGATCTGCTCTGCATTTCTGTTTTAGCAAGTCCTCAAATGCCTTTAGAAAAAAACAATCTGCTCTAACAGCAATCAGTGTTACCTTTTCCCCTATAAACACCCCAAACACAGATAAAAATAGCCCTGCTTTAGCCAACCTCTCTAATCTACCTTGTATTTTTATTGTTATTATTATTTTTAACCAAAAATAACAGAGTAAAGACCTTGAGGTCTAGACAAAGCTCCCTCTTGCTGTCAGTGAGACAAGGACGAAACAATCCCAAGGATTTCTCTCCAGAGCACTGCTGACCTCTTATCCTTGCCTCTGGTCACTTGGGCTTGCTGCTGGCCAAGGCTGCCCACAAAGTTTTCTGCAGTGAGCAGGGTGGGTTGGGATGCTTTGAAATGGAGGAGGGTGGGGACAGCCAATACCCTGCTACATTTTCATCAATAGTTGTGACAACATAAAACAGTTATTCTCAATTCTAAATGCTATTTAAGTTTGATTATGTGGGGAAGCAGAGCAGCACAGGGACTGCAGATGGTTTGGGAACAATTTTCCTCTGGGAGGCAGGATTAGATTCTACTTTCTGCCTTTCTTCTTTCCCACCTGATGGACCTTTGCAGGAGTGACTGCCTCCTTTCCTTTCACGTGCCGGTTTACCTAACCTACATAAACTGCCAAAAAAAGTCGTGCCACTAAAAATACAACTCTCCAAAGCCAGTGCAGGACAGGACACGGCACAGGGAGGACTGACAGTGGGAGATGGATTTGGAGGCGGGGCTGGAGACGGGTTCCTCCAGGAGCTTCCCACCTGGGGATGCGGTTTGTGAAGCGGAGCATCCTCGGTGTCGCAACCCCTGGAGCTCCCTGGGCCACTTCGGCGGGGAAAGGGCCACTGGAGCCCTCGGGATGTTCCGGGAGGAGCCACGAGAGGGAGATGCAGGACGGGGAATGCGCGGGGGGGATGCGGGGAGAAGTCCCAGCCGCGCATCCCTGAGCACCGCCCATCCCTGAGCATCCCTCATCCCAGAGCATCCCTCATCCCTGAGCACCCCTGCACTCTCCCAGACAAAGGCAAAGTGTTTCCAAGCCTCTCCCCACCCCTCTGAGCTCCCAAAGGGACAAGCTGCTCTTACCAGCTTAAAGAACTTCCTCAGGTTTGCCTTGGGCGTTTTGCTCTCCGCCCCTCGCGGTTTCACCTCGGCGCTTTCTGTGCTCTTGCTCTCGTCCCTGTCGGGAGCCACCGCCTCGAGAGCCACCTCTGCCTTCTCATTGCTCACAGCCTCTGCTTCTTCCGAGGAGTTCTGGGGTTGGGGAAGACAGTGGAAGAAACATTCTGACTCAATCCGTGAGGAGATGGTTGATTTCTTAAAATTTTACAATCAAACAGGGCATAAAAACATCCTCAGCTTCACTGTTCTCTTTGTGTTGCTTCAGGAATTTGATTAATCCCAATTGAAAAGAAGTAAATAAATGTTAAAATTCCACCAGTTTATATAAACGAAAGAAATAACCTTTCTTGAGTTGCTGGTTCCCAATCACAAGAATCTAGCTTTGATTACAATGTAAAAAGAATGAAAACGAAATTACACACAGCAATGCATGTCCCAAGGAGATGAGGCTAAAGTAAATCCAGTAAATATGAGAAAAACCATACTCAGGAATTTGCACTCAAAAGCAGAATTAAGATTTGAAACACAATATGGACATTATTAATTGCTGAAACCTGGTCTTGGACATTTCCAGGGATGGGGCAACCACAGTTTCTCTGGGAATCTGTGTCAGGACTTCACCTCCCTCCCAGGGAACAATTGCTTCCCAATATCCCATCTAAACCTCCTCTGTGACAGTTTGAAGCCATTCCTCCTGTCCTGTCACTTGTTTATTCTTATTTGTCACCACATTCTTTTATTTGGACTCTGCCACTTTTATTGTGAGCAATGATATTTCCTGTTCCCCTTTACAGCAGATTTTCTGAGCAAATAAAATCCCAGTTTATTTAGTCCTTCATACAGAAGCCATCCAATATATTTACTCAGTATTCCCTCACACCTTTTAGTTCTGTTATATTTTTAAGTTGCAGGGAACCCCACATTCAGGAAGGGGACTCACCATGGACTCCTACAGCAGCAGGAGAGATTTTGCTTTGTTCCTGACTCCTCTTTTGTGGAAGAAACAACATTTTGGGGGTGAGGCAACAGGGAGAAGAATGATGAGGGAATAAATATTCCTTATCCCCTGCTGCCTGAGATGGCTGCAGCATATCCCACTTCCCCGTGGAATTGTAGATTTAATTTATATTTATGAACAGCTTTGAGATAATCAATCTATAATAATTTTAATCTGGATCTCTGCCTATTCACACATCCATATAATCAATTCCCCATCTATTAGCTGGAAGGAAATGATTCAGAGCAGAGTGGAAGCAGTGGCTCAGGAAAGCAGATCCCAGGCTCAGCTCCTGGGATCTCATCACTCCAAGGGGGCAGGTTGGGACCACTCTGCTGTACCCCAAAGGAGTTTTGTCTCTGCAGCTCTGGCTCTGCACTGGAATTGGTGGCACAACCAACAAAAGCACCCTGGGACCACATGCCAACCTCCAAAAAGCACTGCCCAGTTAAATTAGGGTTAGTCAGCTATTCAGGGATTGAATTGTTTCAAGTATCAGGGATTTTTTGCACATTTCTTCAGGAAATTCTTCTGCAGAACAAGGGGGAATGGCTTCACACTGAAAGAAGGGAAATTTAGGTTGGATATACAGAGGAAATTCCTCCCTGTGAGGGTGCTGAGGCCCTGGCACAGTTTCCCAGATTTGCTGTGGGTGCCCCTGGATCTCTGGCAGTGCCCAAAGAGAGGGCTTGGAGCAGCCTGGGACAGTGGAAGGTGTCCCTGCCCATGGCAGGGGGGGCACTGGATGGGCCACTTTAAGGTCCCTCCAACCCAAACCCCTCTAGGATTCCACGTTCTGCTTCACCCAGTAATTAACCAGTTTGCTGATTGCACATCAGTAAAAGAGCATGATTTTCCTGCAGTTGCATGGCAAGAGTTGCTTAAAATTCAAGTTTTTAAAGCAAACACATCTGCTTTTAAAGACAGATCCCAGAGCAGTGTAAATAATGCTGCCTTGATCACCTTCCACCCTGGCCTGGCCTGCTTTGATCAGATAAATGTGAAGCATCATGTTTCTCTGCCCTGATCAGATATCTGTGAGGCCTTGAAAACAGCTTTCCAACACAAATATTGGAAATTGCCCACTGTAATTCCCTATTAGTATTCCTTCTGAAAAAAAAAAAAAAGAAAAATGCTGGCACAGCAAATATTTGAGTAACAGTTCTGAAAATTCTCGTGAAGACTGATCAGGAAATGGGGCAAATACAAAGTGGCTCCCAGCTGAGAAGCTGAATAAGGAATTTTTCATTTTCCCTTTCCATATTTATTCATCTGCAGGCAGAGCAGCAGCATTAACTGCCACGTGTTGACAGGCACTTCATTAGCTGCACTTTGAAGTGAAAGCTCATCAGAAGATGGATATTTAAGAGAGTGCCTGGAAAGAGAAGCTGGAGCTGAATCCTGCATCTATTGAGTGTTGTGGTTGCTGTTTGTGACTTCAAAAGCAAAGCTACTCCTGACTCTGAATTCTCCACCTATTTGAGCTTGGATTCTCCGTCCTAGCAAAAGGACAGTGCGTTAAATGTGCCAGAAAAAGATAAATTCACTGCAGAACACCCCACAGAGTCTTCAAACCAAGCTGAGTTTGAGGCCAACCTGTTGCCTTTTGTTTTTTTGTACATCTCTCCTCATTTTATTTAGTTTCAAGCTGACTGGGTCACCAGGGTCTTTCACCAAAGGAAATATAAAATATTATTCTCTTGAAGAAAACTCACTAAAGCCACATCAGCCTTTTACAGGTAAAGGAGTCAATGCTCAAACAGGCAGAGGTGTTTTGGTTTTTTTTTTTTTTTTTAAATTCTTAGGACCAAATTCAGTTTTCTACTGCAGTTTTCTGGACGGGAATTTCTGCAAAAACATTTGGTCTCAGCATGATCCCAGACCCAAGAATTTCTAACCAAGCAGAAAGGAGCTCATCTGACAAAGTTCAGATTTCCCAGGCTATTGTAACTCAGTGCATTTGTGTAAATGCTTTAACCAGCCGTTAATATTTTTGGATGCAACAAAATCTGCTTGGAGTGGTAGAGAATTCCCTAAAAAACTTTCTATTCCCTGATATAAAGAGCTGAGGGTGGTGTAGGAGAAATTAAACCCAGCATTATTGACCAAAAGCACTGAAAGACAATTTTGGTCCAAGGTTTATACCCTGAGGGGTTTGAGACCCCAGAATTGAAGATTTTTCCAGGGTTAGAGGTGCTCAAGGCAGGTACCAAGCCCTATTTTAGCTCTGAGATTTGGAGAGCTGGTGTGGGCAGAGCCTACATTATACAGTAATAAAAACATCTATAATTAATTTGGGTTAAAATTTCAAAATTAGATTTTGAAATCTTACCAAAAGCTTATCAGACTAATATTTTAAACCAACCATCACTACTGATTTCTCCCCCACAGGAATGATTTTCACTATTTTTCTGCAAGAAAATTTTCCCTTCTTGCATGTTTTTTCTTTTTTTTAAAGACCTTGATACTTCATTAAGAAATGACTGAATTCAGACTGGATTTATTGCTGTTTTACACTGAAACTACACACAGCAGCCTGCCAGAGGCCTCTTCTTTCCCTTATTTCATCCTGATGTTCAGCACACATCCTGCTGCCCAGCTCTGTTTTGAAATAAGCCGGACTACTCAGAGGAGGAGGTTTCTGTAGCAATAACAACTACAGAAAAACCTCCCTCTCCCTCTTCTTCCCAACCTTCCTCTCATTCTAAGCACCTGATTCCCTCAGTTCCCCTGGAAATTCAGTCCCAAGTGGCAAATGTTTGAAGCTATGATTATTTTCAAGCATGTTTACTCTGTAAATATCTAAACACCTTTGGTTTTTTTAACATAAATAAAATATCCAAACTGCATCTCCAATGGGAAAACTCAGCTAAAGAAGCTGCAGGAGCAGCAGCCACTCAGGGGCATTTGGGTGTTTGGAAGCAGCAAATTTCTGGGATTTGAGCTTGAGCAGAAGCCCAGAAAAGCAGTTATTTAACATCCAGTGACTCAGTGAAGTTTCATACAGCCCTTCTATGAAATGAAATTAAAAATGAATAAACTTGGTTTTATAAACCATAAGGATCATGGAAACAGGAACTGCGGAACTGTGTTTTTAGAGTTAGCCCTAAATTTAGTTAAAATCATTATTTAACCTGAGGAACAATGTGTCTTCCTAAGCAATTGAGACCCCAAATTAAAGTCTGATCTGCTCTGTCACAGAACATTTTCTGCTGAGTAAAAATAGACCCCTGATCTCATTCCTGATCCCAGCTTTTCAGACATTTAAAGCAAAGAAATGAAACAAGGCTTTAGAGCTTTATCTCTGTTAATGATACATTTTAGTAAAGAACTCTGTGAACTCTGGGGGATATTTAACAGAAGCATTGAATTGAGAGAGAATAACATTCCTGATTCCAGAAAACCAAGAAAACCACCACAGATAAATTCATGCCCCTGATGTTGAACACGTGGGAGCTGCTGCCCATGGTGGGTTTGGCAGGAATTAACTCCAGTCCCAGCACGGAGCTGCCCAGCTCCCAGCTCCAGTACCTTTTTCCAGAAGAGCTTGCTCAGGGGCAGAGGAGTGGCCGAGCCCTTGTCCTTGGTGGCCTCCCGGGGGGGTTCAGTGGTCACTCCCTGCGGAGGGGCCGTGGCCTCCGGCGCTTTTGGGTTCTGCTTGGCCGGCGGCTCTTGGGAGGGAGGGACATTTCTGTCTGCTTTTACACAGGTGGCAGGAGGCTGCTCAGGGCTCTGGGAATGAAAGGACATGGATATTGTGGGGAACAAACCCAGCACGCTCAGGCCTCACCTGGGACAGGTGAGCACCACCTCTCCCCGCCCAGCTGCACCCCTGCCCTTCCATCCCTGCTTCCTACCGGAACAAAGACGACCCCCGACGGGATGGATGATTGACATCTGACTCCAAGGCTTCAGAATGCTCAACACTCACTTTATTAAAACTATACTATATTATATTAATATATTATTTAAAGAGATACACATACTTACTATATCATACTTACTTTCCAACTAACTATCTAACTAGAAAAACTCGTGACTCTCTGGTGAGAGTCCGGACACAGCTGGATCCCATTGGTCCATGAATCCAAACAAACCAGAATCCAATCAAGCAATCACCTCAGGTAAACAATCTCCAAACACATTCCACATGGGGAAAACACAGGAGCAAAAATAAGAATTATTTTCTCTTCTTCTCTCTGTGCTTCTCCAGGAAAAATCCTGAGAGTCAGAATTATGTCTCTCTGTTCAGAGAATGTGAATGGCACAGCTTCCTGCTTCCTTGCTGCAGACACAGCAAACCCAGAACACAAATAAAGAAACTAAAACACTTAAAGACTGAACATGCCAGTGAGAATTCCCCTTTTCCTGCATTGCACAGATAATTCAACCCCTCCTACTCACTTTGGTGTTGGTTGTCTGCTGGGTTTCTTTCGCAGCCTGAAGGGAAACAAAACACAAAGATGAGTCTGTCTGAGGCAACGGCAGCACTGCAGTTCCACAGGCCAGCAATTGTCTGTGTCACCAATTATTTTATTTTTAGTGATGGTGTGTGCAAGTCCTGGCTCCTGCAGCCATGGAAACTGATCCCTGGAAGAGTGGAGGCTGCTGGAGGGAATGCCAGGTCCCATCCTTGTACCTGCACCAGCCTGGTGCTGCACTCTTTGTGCTTGTAGTTCTCAACTTGTTCTTTAAAAATATGTATATTTATATATGAATTCCCATATTCACATTCCCATTCAGCTCAGGTAAATCATTACAGAGAATTTAAAGGTATTAACAGATTTTTCTGTATCTGCACCTTCCAATGCTCACGGACACAGAGCTGAGTGTTTTCCATGGGAATCCCACACCATCATCAGGGATGTGCTCCCATCACCTTCTAGCAGGAGGCTTGGATTTCTGGGATCCAAAACACAGGCAGGACAAGAAATCCTGGAAACCCAGGGCATGGAACAGCCCTGGCTCTGGAACTCGGGCAGGAGCTGCAGCTCTGCAAAGAGCAGCTCTGCAGGTGCTGGAGGCTGGTTCCACCCAGCCTCTCATATTTTTGGGCATGAGGTGGGATTTCCTTTAGTACAAACATTCAGTGATGGGGCTCCTGATTTCATCAGAATACACAAACCCAGGAGGATCCAGTTAAATTCCTCCTTGGCCAGGGATGTTACCCTGCATCTCTTACCCCTCACCAGCAGAGCTCACTCTGAAGAATGGCCTGAGCTGTACAAAAACCCATCCAGCCACAGCCTGGGGCCAGGCTCCAGCAGCCTGGGCACACTTTGGGAAGCTCTCCAGAGAACAGGTGAGATATTGTGCAGGGCAGTGAGATATTGTGCAGGGGAGTTATTTTGCAGGAGCCAAGAACTTTTTTTTGGGGTCAGCTCTGACAAACACCATCTGGAACAGGAGGTGAGAGCAAGGGCGAGGATGCCACGGGCTGCCTTCAGCATTAGTGCTGCAAGTGAGGGATTCACCCTTCTCTTCCAAGGGAAAATTCCATAAATCAGCACAGTTATATGCAAAGTTAGCATGGAACGAAGGGCAAATAGGCACGGATGGGAAGAGCATCACAAGCTGCTTTAGAGTTAGGATTTTGTAACACAGGAGCCTGAAAAACAATGTTTCTGTTAACTCACAGCCAATCTAAGCTGGATTTAGGTAGCAAAGGGTATTTTGGACATGCAGAGAAAGCACTGTCAGAGGAGACAGTGAAGTGTTTAAACACAAATATATCTATTAAAATCATCATTTCGAATAAAGGAATTGGCTATCTATTCATCCAATTCATACAGCATGGAAAGCATAGAGAATTTAAAGATATAAACTATATTTAAATTTTTTTTTTACTATAAGTGGTAACTCCATGGCCTGCCTGTCACATCCCTGCTCTGAGTTGAATTCCCACTTTTAATCAGCCTTACAAGCAAATTGTTGGCACCATTTTAATCCCTCTCCTTGATTCCTAATAGGTCAGACATGATATCTCAGCTCCTGCTTCTGTATTTTGGATGTGGAAAGAAAACTGTGAAAATAAACACAGAAACAAGAAAAAGCTATTTTAAAAGTGATATTTTATAAGAAAGATTTTACTGGTGTAAAAACTTACTGCTTTTGAAGTCCTTCAAGATAAGTGTTGTCAGTCCAGACAAAAAAAGTCTTTAAACATCCATTAAATATTCCAGGGAATTTTCTCACTACAATTTATTGCAAGATTAATTATTGGAACTGAATCTTAAAAATTGCCAGCCAGGTTTGGTTTTTACCAGGAAGACTTAATTCATTATGAACAAATAATTAATATTTTAATTTTATTAAGAAATGAAGCTGAGATCTCAAATTTAAGTTTTTGGCAAGAACTGCACACTTGAATTCATTTGGAATATTATTATTCCTTCAGCAATATGCAGATGGATTTTTTTTTCTCAGAAATGAGACAGTGGAAAGAACATTTTTGGTTTTAAAATGTATTAAAGAATGGCCTATGGCCTTGATTATAAAGCCCCCTACTCACCAGAAATTCCACGTGGGTGTCTGGAGGGAGAATGAAATATTAATTATGTTCCTCCCCCACTGGAAGGGTCCCTGCTTCTGCATTCTCTGGGCTAAAAAGCTGCAATTCTCTGCTTCCCTGCCATGGTTATCTTCAGAGAGTGCAGAAATCCCCAAATACAGAGATTGAGACCCAAAGTTTTTGGTGATTTCTGGGTTTTAGTATAAAAGCTCATGTCCTGTGAAACAGCCATTTGCTTGACTGTGCATTTTAAGCCCTGTAAAGTACCCATCTTAAGCCCTGTAAAGTACCCATCAAACCCAGATTTTTTTTCTACTCCCAACTAAATCAGGACTAAAATAAATGAATTTTCTTGGTTGCAGGGAGAAATCCCTATTTCTGTAGGAAATTCCGTGTTCCAGCCTCCTCTGTGCTGTATCAGATGCCCCAAAATGCCAATTTTAGCCAAGTTCTGGTGTACATTAATGACATAAAACCTGAACTGTGGATGGGCTGAGCTCCAAAACCTCTCAGGTTTCAGGCTTTGTTCACCTCTACACAATTCATTGTTTGTCAGCACCTCTGATTTTGGTTTTTAGTGGCATGGGGGGTTTAGTCCGTGTTAGTGACTGGCAGGAATTGTTATAGGAATTGTTCCAGGAATTGCTCCAGAACCCCGAGCTCACAGAGGGCCCAACGAGAGGAAGGTGCAGCTCAGGATGGTTCCCATCCCCCCAGCACAGAAATGCTCTCCCAGGGATTTCTCTGCACATCTGGCCTGATGTTGGGAAAGAGCTCCTCTCTCTGTGCCAGGAGCCAGCTGTGATTTCTCAGGGTTCTGCTGCTCCTGGAGCTCCATACCAACCTTGTGCCTAAAGAGTTTGCTAAAGGTGCTGTGGCCCAGCCTGGGGCTCTCTGCCTTCTTTTTCTTGGCTCCTTTGGAGGGGGATTCTGCCGCTGCCTTCGGGCCAGGCTGTCCCCCAGGGCCCTTCTCCGCCTTGGAGCCCTTGTGCACAACAGCAGGTGCAGGTGAGTGTTTACTGCAGATATTTGCTTTATCAAAGACATTATTCCATTGCTCACACACGTGGGATTAAAGGAAAATATTCCCTCTTAGCCCTGGACAAATTGTGGGGTTTTTTCCTGAGTGATTTCTCAGCTCTCCTCAGAGTTTCTTTCACACGAGCAGCAAAATAAAAACCAAGGCAATCCACCTGATTCCAAATGAAACCACGACTTTCCCTCTAAAATCTCTACCAAACTGAAACATAAATCCCACAAACATCTGCTTTGTCAAGCCATGAAGAGGCAGTTTAGGATTTATAATTTTAAAACAGGCAAATATATAAATATTTGGAGGAAAGTTCAGTCTTTTTATTGCAGCATAATAGAGACTTAAAAATGTTTTATGTAATGCATTATTTAGGAAAAGGGCAGTGTGAATATTCATGATATACACTGTCTAAAATATTTCAAGCTTGCATTAATGTCCTTGAAATTAATTAATTAATTGTTCAAGGTCTCAGGCTTTAAAGCAGGAAGATGCCTTTGATTACCTGGCATGGAGGAGGATGAAGGATTATTCCTTACTAATTCTCACAGCAAAATTGACCCTTTTTCCTGCAAAATTCTTACAATTCCTGAACACAGAGTGACCCAGGATCTGCTCAGAGGCTGCCACAGGAGGGTGAGGTCAGTGATTTGGGGCAGACCTTGTCCAAACAACCTCTTGGTTTGTAGGAACTGCCCGAGCAGGTGTGAGCAGGCTCTGAACTGGTGTGGGCACAGAGGAAGGGACAGCCACCGAGGGATGGCCCTTGAGGTNGCAGCTGATCAGAGTCTGACCCTACAGAAACAGAAGGTTCTTCCCCCCCCAGAGGGTGCTGGGGCACTATCCAGGCTCCCCAGAGATCATTCCCTGCTCTAAACCTTCCAGAGCTCCAGGAGTCCTTGGACAACGCTCTCGGTGGGATTGTTGGGGGTCTGTGCAGGGCCAGGGCTGGATGAACCTTTGGGTCCCTTCCAGCTCCAGGA
>VXBC01003677.1:11382-45607 GCA_013399945.1 Ploceus nigricollis | reverse complement strand
AGCGAGAGAGGGGATTACCCACGGCCACGGGCACCGGCAGCCGCGGTGAGCTGGGTCTGAGGGGTGGAGAGCACACTGGGGACCCCAAAGCTGCTGCGCATCCCCCAGAGCTGATTCCTGCCACCCCTCACTGCAATCAGTGTGAATTTTACCCTCTGCTCATCCCACACAGCTGATTTTTGCCACCCCTGCCCTCACTGAAATCAGTGTGAATTTTACTCTCTGTTCATCCCCCAGAGCTGATTTTGTGTGAATTTTACCCTCTGTTCACCCCCCAGAGCTGATTTTTGCCCCCTGCCCTCGCTGAAATCAGCGTGAATTTACCCCCTGCAGTGTCAAAGTCAGATACCAGCCCTGTTTGGCACTACTCAGCCCAGCCAACAGCAAATTAAAATCAGTGATATGCAAAAAAACCCCCAAAACCAGTAAAACTCAGGACAGTTATATATCAACGTATCACCTGCTCCTCTGTCAAAGCTAAAGAAACAAAAGGAGTGGGAAGCACCAGGACTGATCCCATTTCCTGGCTGGCAAAACTCCCAGCAGGGCTGTGCAGTCAGAACTGATTTCATTCATTTTTCCTCGCCCTGCTGCCTGCTCTCCTCAGTGCAGCTCCTACCTGCACTTCTCCTTTGCCTCTGGGTTATTTTGAGCCAGATTTGAATGCTGATAAATCACATCCGAGCCAGGTTTCTTATCCTTACATTTCTCTTTACGTTTTACATTTCTTCTCTCACAAACCGTGGCTCAGAATCACATTTCCTCCCCCAAAACTCACACAAATCATTCCATGTGTACACATGTGGCCATCACACCTTAGATGCAAAACCCCTTTTGATTTAAAAGTATATTTTATGATTTTATAAAACAATGGTGCTTTGATAACACGGTTGAGGTGAAAATCCCCGGTATGGGATTCACAGGCAGGAAAAGGCAGCCCCTGCTTTACACAAGACAAAAGAAACAAGAGACAAAAGAAAAATAATCTTGCTTGGATCTGTTTTGTGGCTGGGAGGCAGAACCACAGCTGATGTGGTGTGAAACCCCAATAAAAAAGGGTCTTGTCGAGAGGTAAATCTTACAGCTCCCCCTGAGCTTCAGCTTCTCTTCCCTACTTGGACTGGAATATGGATCTGATTTCCCTGTCAGTCATCACCACATTTCAAGGATGAATTTAGATGTATTTAATTATAACTGTGGAAAACTGACAGGCTCGAACCGACTCGCTGAATTGGAACAGGGAAATTGTCAGTTTCAATGTAAAATTGAAATTATTTCAAATTATAATTGTAATAGTCTAGTCAATATTATGCCTTTCACATTTTCCTTTAAGAGAAAGAAAACCCCAGATACCAAAAGAACCTGACTGAAACACATCTTCCACACAGCACAGATCTTCAGTGTGAAATTCTTTGAGATTAGGAAAACAGAACAATTTTAGATCCCAGCTTTCACAGGTACCCTTGGCTTTTCACAGCAAAATTCCCCCACCTCCCCAGGGATTCTGGATAATCCCACGAAACTTCAGCAGGTCCTGGGCTGATGTGTCTGTATCCATCAGACTCTGTCCTGCCTGGCAGCACCCAGGGATCCTGGGAACACCCAGCAGCAGAGCAGAGCCCAGGCCCAGCCTGGAGGATCCTTTTTCCACAGCCTTAATCCCATGGCTGAGTGTTCCCACTGCTGCACAGCCCAGGCTGGCCCTGATGAGCAGGAAGTGGGGTTTTCCATAAACCCCAGGATCATGNATCCCTCTGCCCATCCTGGTGCCTTCTCCAGCAGCTCCAGGTCCTGCCCATGCTGGGGCCGCAGTGGGGCAGTGCTGGAATGTGCCAGCATCACCTCAAGGGACTTCACCCAAACATCTGCCAGCAGCAGAGGCGCAGCTGCCACCATCAGGGCAGTGGTGACAGCAGCCACAGCTGTCCCCAGCACCCCACAGCTGCCAGGACCTGGCTCCCAACTCCTCCCCTTGGATCATTCTTAATGTGCTTTTTGCTCCCTCATTTTTGGGTGTTTTGGGCAGAGTGGCCAGAGCTCCTCAGCACAACCTGTTCTGCCAGGCAAAGAGATTTCCACTTTCTGGGCATACATGAAATTTTTTTTCCCCGGATTCTTCTGCTGTTCCTGTAAGGAAGCAGCTCCACTGGCAGAAATCCTTGGGCAGCAATATCCTCCTGTGATATTTCATGAGCACCAGTTTCGATTTCAATGTCCTGACAGGCACAGCAAAAGTGCAAATTACAGCTACTCCAGCACCTATTTAGATACTCAGCTGGGGCCACTAAGGATCAGCTGTAGTTTCCTGAGCCTCCTGTAGTTTGAATGTTTGAAAAAGAACTTCTAATTATAGTTGGAAACTTGGGAAGGAAGCAAAACTCAAAACCCCTTCCCCAGCTAAAGAAAGGAAAAACAATATCCATTGGAAAATAATTGTAAGAGATGCTGAACTTCTGCTTTATGTAACAGATAACAAATGAACCACAGGAAAACTGGCTTTGGCTCAAAAATAGGGATATAAGCTCAGCAGTAAGAAAGCCAGCTAAGCAAGCAGCAGCTCAGGAACCTGTGGAGCTCCTTTTATCTCAAATTATCATGGAAGGGATGGAAGCCCTGGAAAATGTCACTGCCATGGGCTCTGCTGTGTGTGTGTTGTGTCAGGAGAGCTCCAGCTGCTCCAAGGAAATTCTGCTCACACAGAGGCAGAGCAGATCCCACCAGTGCTGGGCTGGGCTGCACTGATCAGGCACAGCAAACTGATGGAGAAAAGCCTTGAAAATCCAGTATTTGGGTGAAAACTGTGTGTAACTTTTTTTTTAAAGACACACAAGTGCCATTTTTTTCCAGATTTATTCCTCAATCCAGAGGCAGAATTGCAAAGATAAGCAAAACCCCCCAATTCTAGGCCAGGTCTTTGAGCAGATCAAAGCTGCTCGTTGTGGCTGAGATTAAAAGCTGCTCTGAAATGAAAATCAATACACAATTTACAGACTGCATTTCAGACTACTCCTGCTCAGGCATTTGCCTTTCAACTCTTTAACAAAAGGCAGTCACACTCCAGAAGATTTTTCTCTCTTTCCCCTTCCCTTCATCAGGGTGTGTTAAAAAGGAAATTTTGTGGCTACACAAAGTCCCTCTTCTGTAAGAACACTTTTTTTTCCCCTGGAATTTGGCAAATTAGACCAACAATTTTTTCCTTGACTTGGTAAAAAATAGAGAATATCAATGGTTAATGCAATATCACAGAATCACGGAATGGTTTGGCTTGGAAGGGACCTTAAAGCTCATCTCATTCCTCTCTTTTGAGTACAAGCCAGCCACAAACAAATATTTTGCTTAGCCATGGAATTAGAGCCACACAGCACTTTTTTCTCCCCTGGTGTTCAGATAATTGTGGAGAAAATATTTTAATGGCCATGAAGAAACCATCAAGGGCTACAAGGCAACATTTGGCACCAGGAATTCCAGCAGGGCAGGGCAACACAGGGTACAACTGCCCTGAATGAATTTCTGCACAAATACAAATCCAAAATAAAACATTTCTGCTTCCTTAAAAAAAGAAGGAACACTCTAGTATCCTTTTGCCATCTTGCTCTACCATTCCATGCAAATAAATTTTTGCTCCAAGAATCATCTCGTTTCACTAATTTAATTTGCATTGTTATTTACCTACAGATTTCCAGAAATTAATGGAGATGGGGGAGAGCAGCCAGCAGCAAGAACAGCAATGCTCATTCTCTAAAAGCATCCCTGAAATACTTCACATTTCAGGCCCTACAGGCACACGGAGCTGCTGCAATCAGGATTTCTGGTGGGTTCTGGCTGCTAGCAGGATTTGCTGAATGGGATTTATCCTCTGGGACAAAGGAGCTGCATCTTCACTCAACCTTTCTCCTTTGTAATTCTTTTTAGGAGCAGGTCGTTGTTTCAATCTGCATGGAATTACCACCCAAGCCCACAGGAATTGTTCCTGTTTTGTCCTCCTGATTTCTGCTCTGTGTAGTGCAAATCAGAGACAGAAAACTCCAGTTCCAACCTTCCCCCCTTCACCTGTTGCTCACCAAGTGCTTTTATTACTGAAAGTACAAAAAGCTTTGTTTTCTTCAGCTCTGGCTCCCCCCAGTATCCTCACTTTACACCCCAAAAAACGCTATTTATTGCAGTATTTCATTTTAGAACTACTACCAGCTATGTTTTCATAGTAATAACTTCTATCACTTGTATTTCTCCAAAATCTTGATTACATTGCACAAACATGGAGATTTCAGTGGTATCTCAATGATTTTAAACTGCTTTTCAAACAGGAAAAAAAGTTAAAATACAAGAAATATCAACACAGGCACGTCTAATTTTTCAACTCGCTACTTAAACTGATTTAGCAGTTACATTAATTAGGTAATCCATTTAAGTAAAGCAGTCCCATATGCTTCGTTTTACGTATAAGGAATAAAATGTCCATGTATTTTCTAGGTCTTCGGGCAGTGAAAATCATCTGGCTTTTATTTCCTCCTCAGAACTCTGCTGGTTTACGCCAGAAAAAACACACAGAGAGAGGCTTTGCTGATAGGCAACTGCTTAAAGTGACTTATGGTGGGATGGCACTGGGAAATTTGGGCCATGGAGCAGAGATTCTGGGCTGTTATCAGAACCATCTGCATATCCCCACACCAGCCTTTGATTATTTTTACCGAAATTTAGATTTTTCAAGTGCCTGTGACAGGCTGAGAGGGTTCTCTTCGCAACAAATCATAAAGTATTTTTCTCAGCATGGGATTATAAAGTATTTTCTTTGCTGATAAGATTGAAGAGGAATTGTTGGGTTGTATTTATTCTGAAAAGAAAAGAAACTGCAATGCCAGCGAGCGTGGCTGAATTTCAGAGCTGTGGACGGGGCGGTGCTGCTGCTCAGAAAGGCTCCAAAGCCAACGTGGGGTGGAAAGAGGAATTAATGAGGTGTGAAAAGCAAGAAGAGCCACGTGCCTGTGGATGAGAGCAACTGCCCTTGAATATGTGGAGATAACTTCTCAAAACCACTTGGAAACGACTTGTTAATGTTCAGGCCGTGTGTTTCACAGCAGGATTTTGAGGTGGCAGCACTGGAATTGGGGCTCAGGGTCCAGCTGCACACTGGGGTGCTCACCTGCAAAGCCAGCTCCCACTGACCCCACCCAAACTGGGCTGAAATGGGATTAACTCACTGAACACACCCCATCAACTGTTCTACACCCACAGTTTATTTAATTCGTGTGCAGGGAAAGAATAAATTACTGAGCTTTAGTCTAAATTTTCTAGAATTCAAGCTCAGGAGCTGCATTTTGTTAAATTTTGTTAAACAGCTAAATTTTGTTCTGAAGTTCTCACTGGAGATTTTAGATGGATCCTGCTCTCTTCAGGAAGGGCTGCAACCCCCAAAATGAGAGCAAGGATGGTTTCTGTACATTAAATACTCACTAAGGCCCAGCTCAGGAGCAGAAGGGGCCAAATGTAATTCTGATTTAACAACTTCACTGCAGCTTTAATGCCTGCCCCTTTCTGGTGCTTTTCCCAGCCAGTCACTATTTTAATTTTAAAAACAAGACAGAAAAAAATTCCCTATATATATTTAATTATTAATAAATAACTGCTCAGTGTATGTCAAGTCAAAGCAATGCCCCTGCTCGAGAACACAGGACCAGAAAAGAGAGAATAAGATGGAAATGCTCAGATGGATGAGGATTCTATCATGAATAAGGTATTTCTACAATTTCAGTTGTTGGAAATTGCTGCTGAAAAGATCAGAAATATGGGCTCATATTTAAAAATGCAGAGGTGGTTTCTAAGACTTTCTCATCCTGTGGATAGGAACACATACCCAGGACATGGATTTTTTTTTAGCCTTTTCCAACACATGAACTGTTCTCTTCTTGTAAAACATTTCCTGGTATCCCCCAGAAACCCCAAACCTCTCCAAGAGTCCATAATCCCCTTACACTGCTGCATTTTGTCCTTTCCAAGAGCCTAAATTTGGGTTCCTTGCAGCAACAATTCCCCCAGGGCTTGTTGGAGACACAAATTGCACCAGGAATTCTCCCAGAGCTGGGCAGGGTTTGTCACAAACCTGGCAGGGACCTGCACCAAAGCAGCCCTGCCTGGTCATGCCCCACACAAACCCCCTCCCCTGTAAATCCACTTTTTTGGGGACCAGGGCAGAACCAAATCCCCAGAACTATTAACCAACATCCAGAAAACATTGGGAATAATTCCTTATTTTTCTTTTTGTTGTAATTAAACTTTGCAGCTCCTGTAGAGCCACATTTCCAAGTCAGAGCTGGAACATGGGTTCATCCCCTAATTCAAAGCCATGCATGAATATTTATTGTTCCTACAGTCCAAACCTCCCCCAGGGCACTTCCAACCCCCTTTCCCAGTCCATACCTTCACCATGCACTGCCAGGGGAGGGGTCTGAACAAACACCACAGATCCATTTGTAATACTGCCAGGAGATGGAGAGAGAGGCTGAAATAACAAAGAACAGTTTTTAGGACATTAAAGGGGGGAAAATTGCACTGGCAGCAGCCAGGGGAGGTGGGAGTGGGGTTGCTCACCTGGTAGCTCTTCACTGTGCAGGTGTTGTCATCCTCAGCTTCCTCTGGCACACTCAGGTTGTTCCCCATAGCTCCTGCGAGGTGGAGGAGAGGAAAAACCCCAAATAACCTGTCATTAATGTGAATTCACTGCCTAATTCTAGTTAAGAGACAGCCAATGGGGACAGGCTGTTAAAATCCCTAAAATCCCACCCACCTTCCCAGGGCACCTGCCCCATCCTCAGCCTGCCCCAACCAGTCTGCCCCAACCCCATCTGCTCAGGGCTCACAGCTGCTCCCCAAAAACGGCACGAGCCAACAAACTTTTCTTGTTTGTGGAGACAAACTGGCTGCAGTCCCACCTGCAGCGCTCCTCGGGGCTCAGGAGAGAGCAGAACAAGGCTAAAACCTGTGCAGAAATTACAACAGCTTGTGTCTTTTTGTTTGGCTTTTATTTCCTAAAAAGCAGAGGGAAGGAAAAGAGGCAGCATGGAAAGGCATCATACGTGTACAAATAATTCACATAAATCTTCTGGGGGATTGTTTTGGTTTTTTTTTCCTCTTAATTTTAAATACATTTAGGGGCTTTTCTTTTCTTGTCCCTTCTTTTCTTGTTCCCTTAATTTAAAATACATTTATGTACCCTCTGATCTTTCTCTGTAAATTTTTTGGGGCCAAAGACTCCTGGAAAAGCAGTGGAAGAGCAAAGCAGACCAAGAGGGGAGTTCCTGTTGACTTAGGATATAAATGTGTGTTTGCTGTTAAAGAACCCAAATAAACAATGAGGAGAAAGTCTCTGAGCCACACCTGGAGAGAGGGAGGTGCCCAAGGAGAGGAGGCTGGAGCTGTGCTCACCCTTTGGGATGTCCTGCACAGCCACCAGGGCTACCAAAGTTATTATTGCTCTGCTTCCTGCCTGTGGGAATCAGTGAAGCTGCAAAGAATGGAGGAGAACACCTCCTCTAAATAAATCAGATTAAATGTTAATTAAACCACCTTAGCTATCAGAGGAAAGAAGGAAAGCAGTAGTTTCAGTAAATGACATTGCCTAGGATTGGAATGGGAGAGCAGGGTCAGCTCTCAGCCCCATCCCCGGGTCTGCTCTGATTGCTGAGGGTTCCAGAGGGCTTTTATTCCTCAGCTGATATTCCCAGGATAAGTCAGAAGTCCTGATTTGGGGTGGGGAACAGCCAGTGCCTCCCTGTGGATGCACAAAGAGCTCTTGTCCTTGCTCTGTGACTCTGTTTCCTGGCAGCTTCCAGGGTTATCCCATGGCAGGAGAAGGAAACAAGATCTGAACCCGGGCTCGATGGTAAATTCAGTGTCTGCTTGAATCTGGAGGATTTGCTTTTGTCCTGCACTCCCAAGGCCTGGCTTGTGCCAGGACACAACTCAGGCACAGGATGGAATATTTGCAGGTTTGCTTTCTTTCTCACACGTGCTGTAAAATCTGTGTGTGTGAGAGAGAAGCAAATTCCTCTTTTATTTTTAAATTTCAGTGATTTGTAGTTGATTCTCAGCTCCTGCAGCTTCCTCACACCAGATTTCCTCACACCAGGTGAGTTGTCTGGAGCTGATGCAGAGCAGGGGCCAGAGGCTCTGATCTCTGGCAGACTTTGCTCCAGGGAAGCTCAGCCATTTCCTAAAATCCAGTTTATAATTCTCACTGAAATGAAACACACACAGCAGCCATGTAGAATTTCAAAACATTTTCACTCACAGGAGCTCTCTCAAGGAAAGATGGAGATGAACAGGAGGGGCTTTTTGCTAAAAATGGGAAAACTTGCTACACAATCCCAAATGTGATCCCAAAACACCAAACTCTGTTCTCTGCTGTGCACATGGAGCAGAGCAGCTGTGGCTGCTCCATCCCTGGAAGTGTCCAAGGCCAGGCTGGAGCACCCTGGGACAGAGGAAGGTGTCCCTGCCATGGCAGGGGTGGGACAGGATGAGCTTTACGGTCCCTTCCCCCCGAAACCACTCTATGATTTAGAAAATATCCATGTGTGCTACTTCTACCCTATTTTAAAGAAAAATAACAGGTCACTGCCACCTATAGACAAATGTGAGCAGCAGCAGTGATGATCCAACCACAGAAAATGGAATCAAACTTGCCAGCTGATGTCACAGCTCTGCCCTTGTGCCAGCACTACTCCAATCAGCTCTTGCAGCTGATTGTCCCTGTGTGTGGCTCCAGAGCTGAGCAAACCTGCAGCTCCAGCCCTGGCATTCCCATGGAATGGTTTTGCTTTTCCCAGAGTGCTCAGGCCTCTGTTTATGTGGTCAGATCCATTTTTCTCTCATTTGATATACCGTGGCTTGAAGCTGGAGTTACTCAATGTGAAGGCAAAGAGGTTTTCTGGAAAATAAAGGAGCTCTCACGATGTGTTTGGGGATTAGATGATCACAGAATTGCAGCAGAATCTGGCTGGAAGGGCCCTTTGGAGATCACCCAGCCCAAGCCCTGCTCAGGCAGGGCCACCTGGAGCAGGTGACAGGAATGCATCCAGGTGGGTTTGGGGTGTCTCCAGAGAGGGAGACCCACACCCTCCCTGCAGCTGTGCCAGGGCTCTGTGGGAAGAACTTCCTCACTTTTGTGAGAGAAAATTTGACAACTTTTATAGGAGAAGATGAATTTGGAGGACTGGGAGGGGAAAAGAGATGATTCTGATACAAGAACATTCTTCAAAATGAGAGGAAAGCCCTTAAAAGTCAGGAGGAGCTGCAGTAATTCCTGTCCCGAGGCTCCCTTTCTAGGTACAGGTTTTTCACCAAGTTCCAAGGATATTGTCCTTGTGAGGTTTCCCTCAGGCCAGCTGGAATCCAGCCTGACTGGTTCCAAAAGGAACATGAACTACCAGCTTCTACAGCTCTGAAACAATCCCTTTCCCAAATTATGCTTCACTGCTTCCATTGTAATGCAGAAAATAATTCAAAATGAAAATAAATGTATTTTTAATTGGTTTTAATGTTATGTGAGCCATAGTGTGCCAAGTTCAAGGCTTGGGAAAATCCTCCTTTTTCATTCTCTTTCTCACAGAAATCGTTAGTTTGGTCCTGGCAGAATGGTAAAAGCTTTGAAAATATGAGAGAAATTACAGCAAAATCTATGATCTGCTCTGTATCCTAAAGGATACAGCCAAGCCTCACCTTCCTGACTATTGACCAGCCTGGAATATTGCAACCCCCCATATCTATTAATGCCAAAAGTCCACAATTAACTCCTCACTAAAACTTACCATATGTTGCATTTAAACATCACAGAAAATAATCAATTTCCCTGCCCTTGGAACCCAGGTGAGCTTGAAGACATGGCCATGTCCAGGTGGAAAAGCAGAATTTTCAGCTCTGATTGATGTGGAGCGAAGAAAGGGCTGCTAATAGCACAGAGTTCAGAAATTCTGCTTACCTTGAGAGCAGCTCTGCCTTGTCCTGCCGGGAGAGGCACCTGGGACACGTGCTGGGGGTGGTGGGAGCAGGGCCAGGTGGCTCCGAGCCCTGAGGAGGAGCAGTGGGCACACAAGGGACAGCAGAAGGGACAGGAGGAGGAAGGGCTGGGATGAGTCACCTGCAGCAAACAAGGAACACCCAGGAACACCTCGGATCCAGCCTGGCAGGGGCTGGGCATGCAGGACATGCTGACTTACAGTCCTTAAGGCTCTTGGGACAGTTTTATACAATTCTTTCAGCCACTCCATGCTGGAGCCAAGTGGGAAAAGCAAAATAGTTCAAACATTCACGCCCTGGGCTCTCAGGGAGGGGACAGCTCCACAATGGCACCAGGTGAACAACCAGTCCCAGTGTGGCTGGGGAAAGGCTCTGCCACAAAGCTGTGCTCCCATTCTGCAGGAAAGGCCAGGGCACTGCAGGGGAAAAGGCAGAGCAGGTGCTTTAAAGCCCAAACACAGCAAATGAGACTCACAGGAGCTCCCAAGATCCTTGAGCAGGAGAGTACAGGCGGCACTGCTGCAGCAGAGCAGCAAAAAGCAAATGCAAAAAATGCTTTTGTGAGAGCAAAACCCAGGGAAAGCCAACCAGCACAGCAGAGCTGCACATTAGGGAAGGCCCTCTAGGAAGGAGATGAAGGATCTGAAGGAGTTACCTGTGGGAGAGGGGCCAGGACAGCTCCTGGGAGCCGGAGCTGGTCCAGGTGAGGTGCTGCTCACCCAGCCCCAACTGCTCTGCCCCTGTCCCTGTCCCTGTCCCTGCTGTGCCCCACAGTCAGCCCAGGGAGTGCTCACAAACACTGGGCGCAAACACAGCCAGGGTGGAGCAGCCCCGTGCCCCTCCCCAGGTGTTTTCTGTTCTCAGCTCTCTGGCCACCCAGACCTGCTCCAAGGCACTTGTGGATCCCTGGCTCTGGGGCAGCCCCTCACCACCCTGCTTTGGGAATGGTGACATTGTGCTGGGCACCCACAAACCCCTTCCCAACGCGGACTTTTCCCAAAATGCAGGAAAAACCCAAAGTTCTTTTACTGGCACGACTGTTTGCTGCTGTCAATGAGGTTCCTAACCCCCCTGCAGAGTGTGCAGGCTGACTAAGTGCTGCTATTCGAAAGCCATTGTCACGATTTGCTGCTCCCTCAGGTGAGTCACGGAGCCCACACTCATTGGGGGTGTCTGCAGCAGGGAGAGCTTTTTGTTCTCAGTTTTCACAGCATCTCAGCCAACAAAACCTGCCTTTGCAAAGTGGGGTTTCCACAGGCAGTCAAAATACCAAGAAAAAAACTCCCAATTTAATGGTTTGAAAGGAACACCATCACAATCCCTGGGATCTGTTTCCCAATTGACTTGCTGGCATCATCCAGCTGGCACTTTTATTTCAGAGTTGCTTTATGGGTTTGGGAATAATTCTGTTACTAATCGTGACAAAGAGAGGAAAACAGATTTGTCAGGAGGGTTGTGCTGGCTGTGGAGGGTGCCAGGTGTTTCAGGGGTGATGAGGAACCTGCAAGGGTGGAAACAGAGCAGGAATCTGCATCCAGCACCTCAGCAGGGCGTGGGAAGGGAGGGGACATCCTGATTCCCTCTTTTCTTCCAGCATCTTTCTCATTTTCTTTTTGGTGTAAATCCCTGTCTGCTACAAGCTCAGGTGATATCCCACGAGTCCAGTCTCAAAATTCCACCCACAGACAGGATATGATTTAGGAATGGTCTCTGGGTTGTTCATGTGGTGCTGGGAACAGACCTTATCCCTGGGCTGAGGCACAAAGTCCCAGCCTGGCTGTGAAACCACTCACCCATGCACCAATGCTGGGCTAATTGTCTTTTTTATTTTTAGTTTTTGCTCTTTCTCCCCTGGTTAAAATATTATCATGAAGTGATTTTGAAATGCAAGATGTAAATATTTAATTCTGGAAATGCCTCATTTCTGTAAGAGAAGGTCATTACATTCACTATAAATTTGCACCATATTTTGCCTTCTATGGATTTATTTGCTCCTAAAATGTCTTCAAATTCAGCCTTAAAACCTTAATATTCATAGTGAAGGAAGTAATTTGAATTATCACGTCCTTCACCTGTGAATATAAGAATTACAGTGCTCCTTTTCCTCCAAAAAAAGGCTTTTCCTTGAAAAGTGAGCTTTTCCTTTTCCTTCATCACAGTGAGCTTTATCCTGATCAATTTTTCCCACTTGTGTGGACATTGAACCATCCATTCTTTGAGGTGTCTTTCAACTCTTTAATGTTCTTTCCCAGTAATTTCAAAGCCATCCCAGGTTTTCATCAAGGACAGACCAGAGTGGCACACTGTGAGTTTTGTTTTGCCAAACTGGGAATTATTTAGCTGGGTGGCAGCCACAGAGAATCTTCTGCAAAGCACAGGAAACTGTGCTGCTTTCATGATTTTTCAGCGCTCAAAATGCTATTTTTTCTTTCTAAAAATCTCCAATGAAGCTGTCACCAAATAAATCTTCCTCCCCTGCAGGAAATGCTCAGCTCGTGCATCTGACAGCTGCATAAAACTTCCTGTTTGTTAATGGCACAGAGCTCCCAACAATTATCAATGATTAACCAGCTTCTTTTATTACTGTCCAGAACGAGAGCCAAGAGCATTCAAATATTGACAGTCGAGCAGCAGATGACTCCTGGTCTGTGTTTGCATCTGCTTTTGCCACACGTGGTCTGGAGAGGGGCTGATGTGTGGGTTTAAGGTGAGGGTTTCCATCTGGCTGCTGCTGTCAAGATTCATTCAGCAGGGCACGAGGGATGAGCAGCAAAACCCCCCTGGCAGCACGAGAAAGGGAGGGCAGAAGGAACCTGCAGGAGAACAGCTGAGCAAAAAGCAAAATTAGGCAGAACTCCAGTGGAATTCTGACAGTTTGGAACAAAATATAAATGAGGTTTTGACTCAGCTTTGATGTTTCACTCAGAAGAGGATGGATGGAGTGAATCACGGATTCTTTCAGATGAGAGAGCCCAACATTTGCATGGATTGATGGATCCTGGATCCCGGGCAGGGAGAGCTGTGGGAGCCTCCTGAATCCCAGATCCAGCCCAGCCCCTGGGCCTCTGACATCCACAGGGTTTGGTTCTTCACCTGGACACCCTGAGTGACACCTCTGAGGGTCACACTGTCAGCTCAACCTACTTAGGGAAGGTTTCCAAAACCCTGAGGCAGTGCAGTGACTGATGCTGCTACACACCTAGGGCTTCCACATCTGACAGACCCCAAAACAAGGTGCTGGCACTCCGAAATTCCTGATATCCATTACAAAATCCATAATCCTTGGGACAGACACGAGCTGGAAGCTGGTGCAGAGGTGAAGTCATCCCCATCACCACAAACATCCTCCTCTCTGGGGCAGCAGGTGCTGCTTTGAACTGATAAAGGAAAGCACATCTGAACTCGTGCTCCTGCAAACCTGGAGCTCCAGGGAAAACTGCTCCTGCTTAAGTTCTGCTTGAGAGGAATAGTGGATTTGTCTTTACAAACAAGCTGTGGGTCTGNGGACTCCTCTGGCTCCTTTTTGGACATCAACCTCTCATGTTTGTGGATTAATTTTCCTGACATGCTGAAGTTCTAAGCTTGATGGGGTCTGGCTCCTTTACAGCTGGTGGTTCCTGGTGGCTGCCCCCAGTGCTGTTTTCAGCAAGTTGGGTTTCCCACTGTCTCTTACAGAGCTCCCATTAATGGTCGGGTCTGTCTCGTGTTTCAGCACGGTGGTCTGACTGGGTAATGAAAAGGAGAGAATGACTGCTCCAGTGCAGGAGCTCTGGGGAAGCAGCACCATCCCTAATTATTACCATGCCCCCCGTGCCTCTCAGCAGGCCCTGGGTCAGGCTGCAGCCCGCTCTGTGGTCTGGCTCTGCAGCAGCTCCACCAAACCCACAGGAATCCCTGCAGATCCACACGGGGTGGGAGCAGCCTCTGGCTCACACCCTCCAGCTGGGGCTCAATGGGAAACATTCCCTCATTCTGCTTCCCAGAGATGCCTGAGCAGCGTTTTAAATGATATTTCAGCCTGGAGTTTCTGCAGACTGTGAGTCACAGTGTTGATGTAGGAAGGGAGCTGCTGATCTGATTGTCTCTTCTTCCCCCATCACAAAAATCCCCCAGGTTCCTGCTGCCACTATTCTTCTGGTTTTAAAGAGGGAGGATTACAGACTCTACACCAGTTATTTCTCCACGTGGGAGCTTCTAGAACAGATAAAATGTTCCTGTGTCAGGATTGAGACAGAGAGTTATTGTAGACGTGGTGCCTCAGTGGGTGGAACAGGCATTTGAGCCACAATTACTCTCCTGTAGGAGCACTTTAAGTCTCTATCAAATATGCAGTGATGATAACAATACTATGTCAAATATTCACTTCCTTCATGCAGCTTCTGCACAGCCTGGGTCACCACCTTCCCCAGCAGGCTCTGCTTTGAACCCCCAGGCTCTGCTTTCCCCTGTCAGTGCTTCCCCTTCCCAAGCCTGAAATATGGAAAATCTGAGGAGCTGCAGCTAGTAAAAAGAAAAAGAAGTGAAAAAAAGTCTTCATGTAAACCCTGTATTTAATTCTTGCCTTTAGTGAGGAAGTAGCAGGCACATGGACCTGCAGCAGGGGCAGAGAAGTGATGGTTTTTGGGGGGTGTTTGACCCACGTGGGTCAGGTCTAGGATGTTCTCCTGTCCTGAGGAGGGGCCAGGCACGAGGCTGAGCCTGCTCTGATGGGATGTGCAGAGCTGGGACTAGCAGAGTGCCCAGAGCCAGGTCTGTCCTGGCAGATTCCTGCTGCCAACTGGACACGAGTGAGGCGATGGCCACACTGCTGCCCTTCTGTCAGTGCTGCTGTGAAACTTTTGTTTCCCCACCCTCATGGCTTTGGGCTGAGGGAAAAGTCCAAATTTTCTTCTATTTGCTTTGGGCTTCTCCCAAAAAAAGGCATCGACGGCCTCGGGCACCTTGTCCTGGTGCTTCCTGCTCACCGGGATCACCTGGGAGAGCTCTCCCTGCAATTCCAGCTGTGAATTCCTTTAGCTGCCCTGGAGCACGGGGTTAAACTCCTCTTCAGCACAGGAGAGCTCCCTCAGGTCACTGCAGGATTAGGGCAGCTGGAACCAGGTTTTCTCCCTGAAAAAATATAATTTGCTAAACACCTGCTGAGTGGAAACGCAAGGATGGATATCCCTGATGCAGTCCACTGAAGGGATAAAAGCTTTAAAGCTACGGGAGGAGACATTAATCTTAGTGAGGGATAAGAATTTGGTATCATTTTATTGCTGCCACTGGGATATCAGATAGGAGCTGTGCCAGCCCCTGGGCTGTCCCTTTCCCTTTCTGAACTCCTGTGAGCTCCCTGACCCCGCCGGATTAGTCAGCACTGCTGAGAGCCAAAGCTTTATTCCAGGAGAATTCCAGGGCTCCCAGAGCAGCCCTGTCCTCCAGCACAGCTCCCTGGCGGGCAGTGACATTACAGCAGTACATGCTCGCTGATCCTTGGGTAGGCTGAGCTGGAACAGAGGCTGGACAGAGCTAAAGAATAAAGCAGGGATTTATCCAAAGGATCTCCTCCACGGATCCACCTTGGGCAGCACAAGAGCCCAGCCAGGGCTGCACCCAAGATGAACCAAAATGGTCCCAAAATGCACGGCCGCTCACGGGGGCTCTCACTGTGATCAGTTCTGCTCCATTTGCACCTTGGAGTTCATTGTCCAGTTTCAGCTTTAGCCCATGCAGTCCCATCCTGCTTGTTTTTCTCTCTCCAGCCCACGTTGTTTGTGCTCTTGGGCTGAGATTTGGGTCATTTGTCCTTGGTCCCCAGCTGGAGAAGGAATTGTTTTGTCTCCCTGCTCTGTGCAGAGAGCTCACCATCCCCTAATGTGAAGCTCAGACCTGCACACTAAAGCAGCACAGAACCTGAAAAATAGAAAAGCCAAAACCTGAGGCATCTTTGTGGCACCAGCATGGGAGAAACAAAACAGGAATTTCAGGCAGCACAGGGAATCCTCCTGGTTCATGAAACCACTCGTTTCATGAAAAAAAAAAACTTATGCACCTGGGATGTTGTTGTTTTGTTGATTCAGTGGTGCCTGGCTTTGAATGCATTTAGAAGTATTTTGATAGGCTTGGGTTAAAAAAAGTAATTATCAGGGTGAGAAAATTGTCAATATTGCAAAAAGAGGCAAAGAGGAGATATCAGATGTTCAGAATTCATAGTGTAATTCGAGGATCTCCAGCCTGACTTAACTCACTGGCAGTAAAGTCAATAATACCCAAATCCAGCAATATTCTGCAGTTTTGGAGGGGATAATATTGCCAGGTAGGAACCTCGTGACTCAAATATTTAAATGTGTAAATCCTCAAAACCAGAAGTGGGAGCTGTGCTTAAGAAGGTGAGGAGCTAAAAAACCTCATTTTAACTTGTCACATCCGACCTCAAAATTGGTTAAAAAATTTAAAATATTTGAAGATTTTTAGGGCTGGTGCAGCTTGGAGCAGTTGCTTCTGGATTCAATCCCAAATATCACTTTTTGAGCTTTAAATGGAGAAATTTCACCTAATTTTTGTGCAGCTCTTCAGCAGTGACACTCCTGAGCAGGACCTGACCGGTCCTCCATGGCCAAGGCTTGGGAATTACACTTCCCATATAACATTTAATTTTTCCCTTTACTTTATCCACTTGTAAAAAATAATTAGAGCTTTAAACCTGACCACATTCTTAGCATCAGCCGGCAGAGATGGCCAGGGATGCTGAGGGATGCTCAGGGAAATTCAGGGATCCTCAGGGAAGATTCGGGATGCTCAGGTGAAACAAAAACTTTAAGAAATTTAGAGATTTTAGAGGAGCTAAGATTTTAGTTAGAGATAAGCCTTATTGGAGTTAATTAAAATAAATGGGTAGGCCCTGATGAAATTAAGAGTTAGTAGTTAACTAATAATTGATTGCTTGTCAACACAATGTTTAGTTAGCTGGGTTTATAATGAAGAATATAGAAACTGACAAATAGCTTTTAGGAACATAAGACAATGGTGGGCCTCCTCTGCTCCGAAACCAATTGAAGATAGGGAATTGGAGTCCTACCAAGAGTTCATTTGTCATATTTGCATTGAAAAGGTAGAAAGGTCAGAAGGAGGAAGACTTTGTTTACTTCCTCATTTTGGGACCCCTCCCCATGAAAGGGACCACCGACCCATTTCAAGGAACAAACTCCGCATGCTTAACAGCTTTTGAACTGATTAGCATACGGAGCGAGGAATGGGATGTACCAAAATTATGAATATGTGTTTGTATTTTGGGTATTCAATACTTGCATGGATAAAAGAACTCTGTAACCACCTGAGAGGTGCGGTGTGTATTTGGGGAGCTATCCCGCATGCCGCCCGGCGTCGTAATAAACATACACTTTCTAACTTTAAACTGTTAGAGAGTTTTTGTCCGTCTCAGTTGGATATTGGTACTAGGTCAGTATCCATATTTCTTTAATAAATCACAGGGGAGTTCCGGGAAGCTCAGGGAAGCTCAGGGATACCCATGGAAGTTCCGCGATGCCCGGCAGCCTGTCAGCAGGTGGCGGCGTTAAGCCGCGCTCAGCGAGGAGATGCTCAGTGCGCTCAGCTGAGCCCAGCGTTTTACCCCAAAACGGGCAATTCCTTCCTTCCTTCCTTCCTTCCTTCCTTCCTTCCTTCCTTCCTTCCTTCCTTCCTTCCTCCCTTCCTCCTTTTCCTCCCTTCCTCCCCAATTCTCACTTCCCACTGATCTATTTACAATTCTCCTTTTGCATTGCTCTATTTACAATTCTCACTTCCCATTGATCTATTTACAATTCTCCCTTCCCACTGATCTATTTACAATTCCCCCTTTGCATTGATCTGTTTACAATTTTTTGAGCCCATGGGTTGCAGCCCAGGACTGAAGCATTTGAGGCCACTCGGTGTCACCACTGCTGTGGTGACAGCACAGAACTCCTGCACTTTTCCTGGCAGAAGGAATGCCCCCAGTCAGTGGGAATTCTGTCTGGGAATTCTGCAAATGGATTTGGGAGGAGACGTGCCTGGCTCGTTGCAGGCAGCTGGAGGGAGCTGGGGCTCTCTGAAACACAAATGAGGATTTTGGGGGCCAGGCTGGCTCTGCTGTCAGCCCCCCTGGGCAGCTGCAGGAGGTGCCTCAGGCACAGAGAGGCTGCTCAGAGCTCAGGGGTTTGTGTGGGTGATGTGAAGGAAGGGGAAAGGGTGAGAAGGCTGATCAGCATTTCCCACTGCTGCTGCAGTGACTCACTGGGAGTGCCTGGGACACTCTGCCTGCCTGGCATTTCACTTTCCCTGATTACCAAAGTCACCCTCACAGGTCATGGGGCCAGGAATCACCTCCAGCTGCTTATGGGCTCAGGGTTTTGGGATTTAATCGTTGGAGCTCTCTCCAGATGCAGCTGTGACCTCATTGCCCTGCTTTATCTCCCTGATGAGCAAACTTTATCACTCTGCTCCCTGCTGCTCCTCCTGCCACACCTGTCTCCTTCACCACTTTACACCTCACACATTTAGGCTTGACATTTCCTTTTCTCAAACGCTGCTTTTCAAATTCTTCTTTCAAATGTTGGTCAACACAGTGGCAAAGCCTGGGCCACAGAACATGAACAAATTGAATATTTCAGACACCTCCACCTGGAAAAGCTATAAATCTGGGATAACAACAGTTGCTGCTGATATGCTTTTGAAATAACATTAAATAAAACATTTTAGCACTTAAGAAAATCTCTCAGTAGAGATTCAGAGACCCCTAATAAGGAGAAATGGGTTTGGTATCTGCTGAAACCACCCTTCTGCCTTGCTTTGAAAGTCTTGGATCACTCCTGGAGCCAGCAGGATCCTTGGCTCACCCAGGTCTCACCTGGGACAGCAATTCCACTGATTGTTCAATAATTTAGGTGGCATCCAGGTAACTGCAGGAAAGGAGATTCCTAGCAACCAGCCATATTTCTATAGAATAATCACGTTATTTCTACCAAATGAGATTATTGTATCCACCAAAATTCCCATTATTGCAGCAAGCATCAATCTTGTCCATGATTTGGTCTTTCCTCCTCACCCACGCTGAGGTTCCTGGAGGATGTGACAGTGATTCCAGTCTGAGCACGAGGGGTTCCAGCCTTCCCAGCCCATCCTGTGGGGATGGCTTTGGGACTTTGTCTTTCCAAATGGCTTTGGTCTGGCTCAGAGCTGTCCCTGTGTTTATCTTTGTGCAATTGCTCTGCATTCTGTTTATGAATTCAGGATTAGAGAGAACTCCAGGCAAGTCTAGTTAAGCCCAGCAGATTTCTCTGAACGTGGGATTTGCATCATTTCCCAGCAGAAATCCCCTCTCAGCCCCTGTGCTGTCCCCACACCAAAGGCCAACTGCAATATCAGATTTAGGATTATTGCAAACACAGGTTTGGGCTGTCCAAAATCCCTCTGGGACTTCACACCTTGCCACAGGATCCCCACCCACTTGGCAACTGCTACAGGGGAGTTTGAAGCTGATTTTGCCTCACCTGCCCTCGAATCCAAGACTCAGCAGGGGCTGAGTTCTGGACATTATTTACACAACTCCTTCTGGCATCTGTGTCCTGCAACTTCCAGGGCTGGAAAACCCTCCCTGCCTTGCCTTTTCCTCCCTGGGAGAAGGTGCCACAAGATAATCAACCTCAGTTTTACGTTTCTGAGCATTTGGGACTCAAAATGAGGTGCTCTCAAGCAGCCTTGTGCCTTCCAACCCTTTCCAGATACTTCCAGCCATTTCCCCCCCCTGCAAAGGAATTTTCTGTCTGTTCTCTTCTGCCTTCAGCCCAGGACAAACCTGGCTGGTGAACTGCACCTGTCTGTGCACGTTTGTGCAGCTCAAACTGGAAGTGAGATTTCTATTCTTTAATCACCTACTCTGGAAAAAAATAATCTTTTCAAGCCCTCTGGGTTTCCTCCATGCTGCTACAACACCAACTGTTGTCCTTGTGTTGTTAAAATAGACAGACTGTGGTGACTGAGGGGAGAGTTTGGCTGCACAAGAGCTGTTCTTGTCATGACAGACTCATGGGCAGGTTTGTTTTTAGCATCCGGAGTGAAATCCTCAGTCCCAGTTGTGAAAATAACATGTGGGTGTCAACAGGTCAAGGAGATACCCATACATCCTTTAAAAATTAGTTTATCATGGTGATTGTATTTTAAATAAAGAAGTACAACCAAGAGAAGTTGATTTGAACATTGATATTTGGGTAATTAAGAGTAACTTAAACATTTCTTTAACTATCAAATTTCTCTCTCTAGCATTAATGAACCAGCTGTTATGATTGAATCCTACTCCAGCTTCCTCCCTTTGTCCCCATTTTGAACAGAAAACCCAATTTAGGCATGAGAAACCTTCTGAAGATGCCTCTTGTGCAGGCAGAGGTGGAGGGGGAGATAAATGCCAACACATGGCTCAGGCTGTGTCTCAAGCCACACAGCTGCCACTGTTTGCCCTGAACCAGGCTCATTCCAAAGTTAGCTTTGGGTTTTTTTTTCTCTCAGATCAAGTTTTTGTGTTGTTAAATTTGTTCCCTGGGGTCAGGGAGTCCGTGCTGGTGTTTTCAGGTGTGGTTAATGATTTAAGGTGACTCATATGTCAGGGCTCACTCACTCAGGCCTCACAACAAACCCAGCAGTGACTCAGGAAGGTTTTTTTATCATTGTGTTGAGATGATGTGTGCTCAGGGAATTCTAAAAGAAAGAGGAATAACAGATATTTTGGCAGGTTTTTTTTTTTGGTGTTCCTACTATCTGTTTGTAGCTCTGTGAGAGGATTAGATAGCCCTTATCAGGGACAGCCCACATGGCCCAGAAAAGAGCAGGTCCTGGGCTCCTGCAGCTGCTGCAGGCTGGGTTTACAGAGGACACCGTGGTTAATGTTTTTGCAGCTGGCATGTGACTTCCAGAGGGGACACCCGAGGGACAGGGGAAAGGGGAGCTCTGCATCATGTGGCACCAGTGGGGTTGCTGAGTGCAAGAGCAGAACCATTCCAGGTCTCATCTGAACACGTCCAAAGCCCAGGGAAGGGAACCCATCCATTTCAGTCAGCTCTGGAAAGCACCTTTAATGTGCCCAGGGATTAACAACGGGAACCTCGTGCAGAATCACAGCACCAGGGGCTGGGAGGGACATCAAGGCTCATCCATCCACCCCTGCCATGGGCAGGGACACCTTCCACTGTCCAGGGTGCTCCAGCCTGGCCTTGGACACTTCCACAGCTGCTCTGGGAATTCCATCCCTGCCCCTCACCACTCTCACAGAGAGGAATTCCTTCCCAATGTGCTGAGCAGGGATCACAGAGGGAACGATTTCCACGTGTCACTGACCCCTGCTAGAGGCAGACACAGCACCAACAGAAGCTGAGTTTTTGGTCAAAAATAAGGAATAAGCTTGAAGCATTGAGTCAGAACAGAAATCCCATAGGAAAATTGAGGGTGCATTCCATAAAATGAGACTTCTTCAGCAAGCATTACTAACAGCTTAAGTATTCTGTTACAAAATGTCACTTTTTGTAAGGCTGCTGAGAGATAGGGACTACTTTTTTCCCCCAGGAAAAAAATTGGTTGGGAATTCTAAAAGCATCTTTATTGTATTTGTGTATCCTCCAAATTCCACATGCAAACACTTCCAAAGGGTGGGCCTGGTGCTTCCCTGGCTCCGGATTTGAGGAGTTATAAATAACTGGAGGAAGCACTACACGTACCACTGGTCTGGGTAATATTTAATGGGGGTCAGTGTGCACTGAACTCCTCAGGTAACGGAGTCCAGTGGACAATTATTGCCTGACACTTCAGTTTTCTATTTGGATAATTTGACCTTTTAATTGAGCACTTAACCTGAAGGTTTACACAGTTTGAGGCCACTCTCAGAGGAGAAAAAACCCTACTGTTATATATATTCTTCTCCAATTTCCAATTAAAGGAAAACCATGGAAAATGGAGTTTTCCTGTGGCTGCTGGCTGGTGTTGGAGCTCACAGGAGCAGAGCAGGGGTGTTTGATCCCAGGGATTTTCTGGTGGAGCAGAGTGGGTCACGTAGTGCCAGGCTGGGATGGGCTGCCCTCGTTGGCCTCTCCCTTATCACAGGAGGGATTCCTGCAGGGATTGCTCTGCGTGCCCGGGGTGAGCTGGGTTTGCTGTGCACACACAGCATGGCTGCATTCCGTGTTTTCCCCAGAGCTGGGGGCTTTTTGGAAGCACAGTTCATTCACTCAGCAAATCCTCCAGGAGTGGGAAAAGGCTGGAGGAGGCACTCCCAGGGCTGGGCTGCTGCTGCTGCTGCAGTGTCCAGCCTGCCTGCATGGCTCCCTGTGCATTCCCAACCTGCTCCCTTTCCCAAGGCTGCCCTGATGCTCCAGGTACTGCCTGATTGCATTCTTGGGGGCTGAGCCTGGTCCCAAAGATCCCTCNCCAGCCTCTGTTCCAGCTCAGCCTGCCCAAGGCATCACCAAAGGGAATTCTGCTGAAAACGGTGTTTAGAGAAGCCACACCATGATAAAATAGATATATTTATACTTCCTTGTGAACTTTCTGCAGCTCTGGTGGATCACCCAGCTGTTAAAATGGGTTGTAACTCTACAAAGGAAGTAGCTCAGAGATTCAGAGACCTCAGATTCCAGTGGGGTTTTTCTTCCACCCTTAATAGTGTCCAATAAAAGATGAAAGTTGGGAACTGTTTTCCATCAGATCATTGCTGAAAGCCAGGGCAGTGCTCTTACTCATGGGCAAGCCTGATAATCCCAGCTAACTCACTCATCCATCCTCCAAGAGGAATTTATTCCAGCCCAGATCAAGCAGTTCATTGCTGGTAAGAAGCAGGAACAGCCTTTTGCAATATGTTCCTCCCAGCCAATCCTCCTTTGCTACTGGCTTTTTCCTACCAGGTTGCCCAAGAATATTAAAGAAAATTCAGTCAGACCTTTTCACACCACTGAGTACCCAGTGTTTTTGTTGGTAGCAACAAACCCGGGCTTGAAAGTTTGTGCAATGTGGAGATGGGATGGGTGGGTGGGGGAATAACTGAAAATGCAGAAGCAAACTCAGGGTTTAGGGTGTGGGATTTAGGATGCTTCTGCTTTGGGTGAGACAGAGAGGAAAAGAGAAAGAAATTCAACACATAAGCAGTTCCAGCTGAAAATTCTCAGTGAAATTGTAGAGAAGAAATGGGTTTGGGAGATAATTTCTCTAAACATTTTCATGGTGAAGGAAAAACAGTGGCTACAAAGATTTTTACATCTCTGAATATTTTCGATATCCTCTGTGCAAGCAAAGTGGTCTTGACTCAAGCCCTGCTGGACAAAATGGCCACAATTTTCCTTATTGACAGTTCTGGCTGAAAAAAACAGCAATTAACATGTAAAATTAATGACAGCTTCTCTGCTAGAACAAACTCCTCGAGGTAGAGGCTAATTGAGCTTTAATGATCTCTCTGGAAAATGGAAATGGTCATTTCCAGCACAGCCAGCCATTATTCTGCCATTCTAACCATCACTGCCAGACCAGGAAATATTGTTGTGCTCTGAACTGCTCAGAGCTGGTGGAAATCTTGCTCTGAGTGTGCCTGTGACAAAAAAAATATTTAACTTGTGAGAGCAGGGAAGAGCAACCAGTCATTCTGCTCAATTTTATTATTTGTCTCAATCCCATCCAGTCCGGAAAATGTAAAAACTAAGAACACTTTATTTCTCAAGTTATCATAAATATGGATTAATCCTTTAAACCTTACAGGAAAGCTGAGGGTGCTGTGGGATCAAAAAGAGGGGAAATCCACATGAGCTTAGAGAAATGCTGGCATTTTTCACCCATAAACATGATGTGTAGTGGCATGATCAAAGCTGCTGCATTCGTTCAAATATTATCCTTGGAACAGAGCCACGACCACTCCGCTCTGTTTCTGACTTAACCTTTCAAAGAAAGGTCCCATTACTCATGAGAGTGTCTCACACTGCTCTGCAGCTCTCCTGCTCTGCTTTTCCTGCTGGTTTTCCTCTCTGTCCCGAGGTCACAGGGCTGCAGTGTGCTGCTTGCCCACACTCTGACACTGACTCCCACTTGCTGCATTTCTGGGTCACATCCTGACCCTCATTATCTTTACAAAGTATCTTAAAACGACCTGGATCCTTTATTTCTTCTGACATCATCATTCTGCCCTGCTTTTCAGGCTCAGAGCAGTTCCTAACCTGGTAATATTTGGGAAATGTGGGGAAATGTGCAGCTGAGAGCTGTGAGCTGCACCCCAGCTGAGCCTGCATCCCTGCTCCGGGGGCTGCCCCGAGCACAGCCCTGTGCTGCCCTTGCCTCCATCCCCTGGGGGCTGGAGGGAGGAATCTGGGCATTTTGGCCACAGTTTATTCCAGAATGGTTTGGGTTGAAGGAAATTTAAAGCTGATCCCATTCCACCCCTGCCATGGCAGAGACACCTCCCACTGTCCCAAGTGCTCCCAGCCCCATCCAGCCTGGCCTTGGGCACTGCCAGGGATCCAGGGGCAGCCCCAGCTGCTCTGGGCACTCTGTGCCAGGGCCTCCCCATCCTCACAGGGAAGAATTCCATCCCAATATCCCATCTAACCCTCCTCTCTGTCAGTTTGACGCCATTTCCCCTTGTCCTGTCCCTTCATCCCTATAAACTCTCTCTCCATCTTCCCTGCAGCTCCTTCAGGCCACAATGAGGTGACCCCAGAGCTCCTCCAGGCTGAACCATCCCAATTTTCCCAACCTTCCCTCACAGCTGGGGGGTCCCAGTGTCACAGTTCTGGGGCTGCTCTGTCCCCAGCTGGGGACATTCCCCATCCAGGAGCAGCCAGCCCAGGCCATGTCCCTCTTGCCCTCATCCTGGCAGGCTCTGAGCTGGTTTTTGTGTGTGCCTGGTTGAAAAAGTCTCTGGCTGAAGGTTTCCCCCTCACCCCGTGCCCTGGCACTGGTTACTCATTAAACCCCCTGCTATTAATAGCAGAGCACAGGGTGGGAGTGCAGGTTCAGCCAGTGCGTTCTCCTACCAAGACATGCCAAAAATAGACACAAAAGTCCAACCCTGATGAAACTTTAACTGTTCTTGGTAAAAAAACCCCACATACTATACCAGCTAACTGATCCCTGACACTCACGTCCGGATTCCTCAGAAGCTGTGGAATAAATGTGTTAAAAAACCCATCATCTGTTTAGATTTATTAATTTTTAAAAATTTGCATTATATTTACAATATAATTTTTTATATTTACATTATATTTACAGTACATCTTTTGGCTTTATTTCCAAATTAATACATATCTTCTTTTCCCACTTTTTAGCTGATGAGGTGAATGAAGCTCCAGGATGTTTCAGTGTGTTTCATTAACTCTGTTCAGTGATGGGCTGGTGATGGACACGAGCTGCAGGTGTTATCTTCAGTGCCTGCTCCTGTCCTAACCAAGATTTGGGGCAGGCTGAGAAAACAGCCCAGGGAATGAGAGAATTTGTGTGGGTGGGGGATTCCAGGAGGGAAGGGGAAGGATTCTGACAGGCTGAGATGAGCCCTGAGGGTGAGAATTGATGGATCCTCAACTCCTAACCAGTGGTGCCAGCTAAATCTGGAAAGTGCAGCACAAAATGAAAGGAGAGAACTCTGAGAGGAAGCACAGGAGGAGGAGTCCACCTGCTTTTGATAATGGCAGAATTAACTTTGAGTTACCTGAGCTTTTAAAAGTTCCACTATTAATGTCATATTTGTGATTTCTGTGCAAGCTGAGGAGATGGTGAAGTCCTGCACAGAAGTGGCTCAGGAGCAGGTTTCCCCCAGGACCAGCACTGCCTAATTACAGTCTGGCTCTCATGCCAGATGAGCAAAGCTCTACCTCTGGATTAACAACTGAAAATAAATCAGCTGCCTCTGTCTGCAAGACAAGAGCCGCAAGGTAGAAATGCATATTTCTGAAAATTTAAGTGCTATCCACGCACCAAAAGGTTCAACTTTTGGCAGAAGTAAAGTTTTCCTGCTCAGACCAAGAGTGCCCAAGGTTTTCACACCCTTTCATGGTGCTGTGCCTGAAGGTGTTTGGGAGGAGCTGCTTTCTAAAAATCAAAACATGCCATGAGACTGAGGTGGTTTTCATGAAATGAAATTAAAATGAAGAGTTGTTGACACAATAATGTTGAAAACTATGGGTTTGGAGCTTGACTGAAGAAAAACCTTTGTCCTGGAGGAAGCTCTTGTAACAGCCCTGCTAATCTTAGAAACAACTCCAAGTTCTCCAGAAGTTTCCTTCCCATAAGGTTTCATCCAGCTGATGTGTTTTCTCTCTCCCAGACTTTTGCTAAGAAAAACCGTCGCTTCAATCAGGTTTTCAAGCACAGAAGAACTTTAAATTTCAGGAAATTATCTAGAAAAATAGCACACCTGGTTCCCATTGTCCTGCAGCACAGCCAGTGTGGGGCACGTGGCTCCACAGCACGGCACTGACACTGTGTGACCCCCAAAATGTTATTTCCACATCTCTGTTTGCCCAGGGGCTCTGATTCCCCCAGAAATTCCAGTTGCTCCTGCTATTTTTTTTTCCCCTGGATGCCATTGACTTCTATAAACAGCACACTCCTCTCTCTCCAAGTCACAAACCTTTTTTGACAAAAAAATAAATGTTTTCCAGTCTGGCACCGCTCTGGGTGCCAAGCACAACCCCAGAGAGGCTTGGAGGAAGCAGCAACTTCCCCAGGGGATGTTGAATATGCAAAAAAAATCCCTCAGTGCTCTGTGTTTGTGAGGGCACCTGCCAGAGCCCTGCTGCTGGATCAAAGCACAGATCAAATATTTGGCACCAGCCACGTCCCTCCCTGAACAACTCCTCCTGCAGGCAGCATAATGTGCTATTTTTAAACCTTTATTCAATTCATCTGTATCCACACACAAATAAAACTTCCCCCTCTGCAGTGGTTATCTGTTGCCTCACAGCTGACTCTGATTCTTTAAGCAATGAGTTTCCCTTTCAATTCTGCCTTTGGGCAAGAAGAGCATTGCAGGAGTTATGAATCAGCTGCATTTGGAGCTTCTGTCCTGTCTGGAACTTGTCTTGGGGCACACCTTCCCTTGTCTTCCTTGCCAGGCTTCCCTCAGAGCCTGGCCCTGTGCTGGGAAGTTGTTTTGCCACTGTTCAGCAACCAAAATCCTTTTGCAATTAGTTCTTTTCTCCTTCCAGCCAGAAGGGAAGTCCCCAAGAGGTTCTCACGTATCCAAAGTGAAATTTTAGTGTTTAGAACAAAAAACTAAAGTCCTGCTGGTTTTAGGTGGCTTCATTTCACTTTAATATTTAATCACCTGAGGGACTGCATCTCAAACTAAATGATTCAGCAGTGAAGTTCTCTTAGGAGAGACCTTGAGGATCTTCCTGGTTCCTTTGGCTACACATGGGGTTGGTCTTGCCCTTTCCACCCCCAAGGTCTCATCCCCAGACACAAATTGGTGCCACATTCCTGCTGTTGACTCCAGCAATTCTGCAGCCAAGAGGTGAGTCAGAGCAGCCCTGTGACCCTGCTAAAACCAAGCCTGCACAAAAAGGTTTTTGTCTGGATCAAAGTCCCAGGATCCCTGCTCACGAAAGGGGGTGAAGGACAAGGGCTCATAATCAGTC
Source organism: Ploceus nigricollis (assembly GCA_013399945.1). Classification (NCBI taxonomy): domain Eukaryota; kingdom Metazoa; phylum Chordata; class Aves; order Passeriformes; family Ploceidae; genus Ploceus; species Ploceus nigricollis. The sequence continues at coordinate 17,981 of VXBC01003677.1, read as the reverse complement.
TGTGAACCACAAAGTTCCTTTTGTGGAGGTGCACCTTCCCTGGGGAGTGCAATCTCCACAGGGCTTTTATTGCAGGGAAGGAAACCACACCTGAAAAATTCCCCCAGCTACCCTGTCCTTTGGGGTTGGTGTGAGCAGCTCCCAGGGACCAGTTCTCTCCATTTCAGGAGCATTTCAGTCCCAGTGACTCCCATTAACTGCTGCCTGTGGTGTCTAAATGAAAGCATCATCTATAAATAGATCAGTAAATAAAACATCCTTACAATTATGGGCTTGAATTCTTCTTGCAACTCTGTGGCTGTTATTTTAATTTTTTAAAAGTGTTTTTTTTTATCGTTTTTTTGAAAGTTTTAAAGTTTTCCTAAAACTTCTGTAGCTTTCTGATTTGTTTACATACTTTTGAGTTAAGTTTTCACATAATATTATGTGTAAATAGAATAGTTTATATATTTTCTCTGTGAGTAGAGAGAAATAATTAATTGATCTCTTGACCAGTGTGATTGGAGAGGTCGTAATTTCATCCTCCATTCCAAAGTCACATTTAAAATTCTATAAATATCAGATGTCCAAATAAAACTTCCTCTTTTTCTCTTCTAAACTTACCAAACTTCTGTGTACTCATTTCATGTCCAACAACATATGGCTCCTTCTGTCCCCTAAAATCCTTTTCAATCTGCACACAAATAGGTATTTAACAGACAGGTAGGATGCACCACTCATTCTGGAAATAATAAACCTGATTCAATGATATTTCACTACCCTGCAAATGTTTCCCTCAGCCTGCACTTCTTATCAGCCCTTCCAGGAAGACTTGGAGGTGAACTTTGAAATACTAAATTTTTGTAGGAATACCAAATGCCTGATCTCTTGTGGAGCCAGCTTCCCTTCGTATGTCTTGAATCACAGAATCACAGATTAATTTAGATTGGAAAAGATCTCCATGGGTCCAACCTCTGCCCAATGTCCACCTTGTCACCTAAACCAGAGCACTGAGTGCCACCCCCAGCGGCAGTGGAAGCTCCCAATGAGGATGTCCAGGGTGTCCAACCACTTGAGAACTTTATATCATTGACTGCATATAAAATACCTCCTGGTTTTTCTCTGTGTTTATTTTATTTTAGTGGAGTGTGCTTTGAAGCTTTTCACTTGTGTTGAAATACTGAATGTTACAAGGAGCATTAAAGCTTTTTCTTCCTGTTGTTCTTTCAACCACAGCCAGAGGGAAGACAGGATTCTTCCAGAGCACCAAAACCTGAACAGAACAGAAGGTGGGGATGATCCTTTAACAGATAACAGAATAACCTGTTATCCTGTTATCCTGCCCAGAATCCTGCTCCCAAACTCTTCCTTGTTCTCCTTCTGCTCCCATTCAAAACGGCCAAAGTTTGGGTCCCAGCTGAGGTTTCCTCCTGTGCTCTGTGGTGGCACAGACTTTCAACCCAGCAGTCTGAGGAGAGTGTTTGGTGTCTGCAGGCTGAGCTTGGGTGTCCCTGCCAAGCCACCAAAGCAGCTCTGGGCAGGGGTGGCCTTTGCCCATGGCTGAGCTGGCTGCTGGCTGACCCCTGAGCAGATATCTGGGTACCTTTGCCCTGGAGAAAAATGGGACAGAGCTGCTGCAGGCATTGACCCCACCTGCAGAGCTGCCCGTGGTTCCTGTTGGTGGAACTGAGATAACACAAGGAGGGTTTTTTGAGGGAAGCCTGGGTAAGTGCAACCCATTCTGCCTGAGGCTCCTCAAACATTTCCTTCCATTATTTCCATTAAATCTGGAGAAGCTTTTTCCTTTCCTCACCTTGAGCCAGCCCCGTGCTGCTGGAATTCCACCTGCAGTGAGGCAAACAAGACCTGGAGCATTCCCTGCTCCTCTCCTATCTCCTGTTCTGCTGTGGAGCACAGTTCACCACAGCACGAATCAGATGAGACTCTGATTCCCATTCCACTTTCGGGACACCTGAGTTGATAGTGGAGGGTAAAGTGCCACAGACGTGCAGATTCCAATTTGGGGTAATTTTTGTACTCCTGGCTCCCCTTTATTGCCCTGCTGTTGTCCCTGCCAGCAGCTGACTGCAGTGCCTTCCCTTCCCTTCTCCCTTCCCTTCCCACTGCCTGGAGTTCACCCAACACGTGGGAAATTAGAGGCAAAGAGTTTGAACTTGTTGAGAGGAACATGCCCAAGGAAGCACAGGATCATTTTCCCTGATTATTACATGCATTCCATTCCACACTTGTTTTGACATTGTCCCTCGGAGAAAAATATTTTGTTTTATGGAGAGGCCTCGTTGTTGCTTTTCCTGTCAGGGATTATTGCTCCATAAGTGTTCAGCTCCATCCAAACCCTACAATGTAAAGTTCTTTAAAATTCCTTCTGGATCCAAGTCCTACAGCTGAAGTTTAACTTGTCAGGTTGTTCCAAAGCATCAAAGATCACAGAACTGAGATAAAAACTGTGGACAAGAGTTGAAATTCAATGTAGTCTGTCCTCTGCTAGCAAGGAGTATGGGAATATAGGAGATAAAATCCAAACAGGGATTGTATGAGGCATTAATGAAGTGCTAGGTGAACAGACAGAGAGGAAAGAAAAACTCTGGTTTTCACTCTCTTCAACTCTGATACTCAAAAATACCCAATAATAAATATAAGTGAATAAGCACAATGCTCAATTTCATAATATAATATTCACACTTTTCTCCAAGCCTTGCCTGAAAGGAGACATTAAAAAAAATTTGAATGCAGCCACCCACTCCTTGAGCTATCAATGCTCAGGCTCTCAGGGGATTCACACATTCACATAAGGGATCAACGAGCTGCTGGTAGCTTCAATCTCAATAAACCTCTTGTTTCAATTATCTGAAGCCAAAACACACTTTTCCTGCTAAAGATACAACTCTTCCCTGAATTTTCAAGAAATGTGCCACAAAGGACTGAAAATTATCCAACTTTCTCTAAGTGATAATGCATTAAAAACCCACCCACCCACGGGCAGTGCCATTGAATTAAAAATGAAGTTTCACATCTTTAAAATGAGGCATGGGATGAATTTCCTGAACATTTGTCCTGAAATGAACTTCAGCTGGGAACAATTCACAGAATTAATTTTTTAGATTTTGGGTTATTTTGCACCATTAATTGAAGCATTGACAGAGAGGTGAATTCTGCCTCTGGTTGTTGAGCACAAAGGTCCTTCTCAGGCTGGAGGGGACAAACCTGAGCATTGTCTGTCACTGATGAGTTCAGGGAAAGGTCTCTAAATCCTTCTGCAGGGACTGACTCAGAGCTGTGGCACATCAGCTTGTCAGGAGCAGAGCACAGATCAAAAATTCCAGATTGTCAGGCCTGAGGACTGGCATTCTTATCCATAAAAAAAATTGATTATTGGCTCCAGCTTTGCCTTTTCAATTCCAGCACACCCAAAACCTGAAGAGAATTCACTTCCTTTTGGATAGGTAAACCTCACTCCCTTCCCTGTTGGGACAGGGAATGTGGAGGTGAATTAATTCCATTAAAGTTGTGATCCTGCTCCGAGGAGAGACTGCAGGAAATGATCACAGGGGAGTGGTGCTGAAATGGAAATTCTGAATGAGGGACTCGTTCCAAAGCAGCAAAGGACTGCCCTGGATTTGCCCTGCTGGGCAAAAGGGTTCCCAGATATTTATTAATCTCAGGGCATCCTGCTGGGTCCTGCTCCGGAAATGGGAGGGAAAGGAAAGCTCTGTCGGTGTCTGAATGTGGAAGCCTGGCTTGGCCATTCATTATCTGGGCAGTTTGATAATTACCTATTTCCTAAGTAAATTGCTCTGGACATTTACTCAGAGGTAGGAGATTAATGAAGTTCTCTGCAAACTTCAGGAACCAGAAAAGCTCCAAAGATTCCGGAACTCCATTTTCCAGGTCAGTGGTTGTTGGTCACCCAGCAGAGAGCACAGATCTGTACCTGAGCTTCACAGAACGGATCCCAACCTCCCTGGCAGCAGCACCCGTGTGGATCTTGGAGCCCACTACATTTAAACAGCAAAAATCCCGAGCAGTTCAGTAAATATCCACCTGTGATTTACTGCCCAGGAGCAATCCAGGGTTTCGAAACAGCTGCTAACGAGGCTGTCAAGGTCAGTTCAACGAGATAGCAGCACTTCTCCTGAAAGTTAAATCATCAGGGCATTTGTGAGCAGTGAGGGATGCCTGGAATTGAACAAACTGTTCCTCTTAGCACTGGTTCCATGCTGGCACAGCTCCCTTGGCTCTAATGCAGTAGTATTGATTTATGATGCTGTAAGAAGAGGCTTTGTGTGGGTTTTTGTCCCGGGATTTTGGGTAGGTCCCCCACATGGACCTTCAGCATGAGCTCCTTGGGGATTGATTTCCCATCCTCTTTGCTCTCAGTGTCACCCTCACCCTGCCAGGAATGGTGCTGAGGGATGGTATTTTTTAGATATGCATCATTTCTTCTGATTCTGCAAAAATTCAAGCTAGTTTCATCTTTCCTCAGAACTTTCTATGGATTTTATCTTGTCCTCATGGCAGAGAAACGTCCCGGTCCCATCCCTGGGACCTCCATGCCAGGCAGAAACGTGTTCAGACTGTGCCAACAATGCAGAAGCCTCTTTTGCAAAGCTGCAAAGACTTTAAAATAAATAATGGAAGACTAATTCTAGAGAAAAAATAGAACTCTTTATTTTCTTACAAAACTGCTGAGAAATATTCAGATAATGCACAAATTATTTTATACATTGTTATGGGGGTACATTTACATGTCTGAGCACAACAGAAGAGACCAAACAAATTAAAAACAAGGGACAGACCAACAAGTATGAAGAACTTGCATCATTTCAGCATGTAAAAAAATAAATTCAGGATTATATATAGAAATAAAGCTGTACTTGAAACTGCAAAAGTGTAAAACCAGCGACCATAACAGCCAAGATCCAGTATTGCATGGAGGGCAGTGACAATTTGAACCCCTAGATTTGAACTTTTAGATATTGCAGTCTCCACGAGGAATAGACCCCCTGGAAATGTTTGGGGTCCTCATTTCCTGTGGAATTGTTCTTGGAAGCATAATTTTGTGTTCTTAATCTCATGTAACTATCCTGTTAGGATCATCATCATTCTGCAGAGGCAGAACCCATAGGATTCCAGTGGTTCCATTTCTTTTCATGCAGTGAAAGACCACAGAGTTTTTACAATGGAAGTGGGATAAGATGGGTTGTGCAGGAGCTGGAGGGATGGAAACCCATGGGGAAGAGCAGAGGGTGTGTCAGGCACAAGCTTGCAACTGCTCAAAGCAAAGCAATAAATCCTGCCAGGTGCCTTTCTCCCTGTTTCCCTCCTACCCAGGCAGTGAAGAATGCCAAGGAAACGTATTTCTTTCATTATCCTGATTTTTCCAGCCCTGTTTCAGCCTTTTTCCAGACTCCCAACTCCCTTCTCTGGTAATTTGAGAAAGACTGAGGCAGTTTCCTCTCCCACTCCGAGCTCCCAGGGCCAGTCCAGCCCTGACTGGTCCCAAACTGGAGGCAGCTCTCCCCAAACTGGGCTGTTCAACAACCCCCAGGGCTCCTCGTCCTGCACAGTCCCTCAGCTGCACTAAATCCCTGGATTTCCACAGCTCTATGAAAGCACTTGGTATTTTTCTCTCCTTTTAAGCACATTTTTCCCAATGAAACAGTCTGGGAGCTTTTCCTGGTGCTATTCCTGGCTCAGCAGTTGTTCAAGGGATGTGGTGCACTTCTTCCCTGGGTACTGGAGCCTCCAGAGCTTTGACTCCCACAGCTGATGTCTCTCTTTCAAGAGGAGGCAGCAGCAGGGCTGTCCTTTATTTTTTGCAGCCTGTATTGAGCAAAAAAAGAAATTTTATAGTGATTATGTCAAAGCAAACAGCACTGAACAGACTTTAACTTCAGTTAAAGGAGTTAATATTCAGATTATACTGGGAGATATTTTTTCCTATGGTGTTGGCTGGCAAAAAAATATCTTCCCCAGCATTGAAATGTGCTTGATTTCTAATTGGAGGATTTCATTCTAGATCAGAGGCTTGTTTTCTCAATTTAGGTTGTTGCCCAAGTAAGTTATTTTGTTAGCTCGTTTGTATAAAATTGTGAGAGAGAAAATTTTACATTCAAAATATATAAGTTGCAACACTGCATAACTATTTTCAAGTAGATTTTTCTCTGTCCTTCTGCCTCAAATGAAGTTTTGTTATCTAAACTCTGCAGTGAGCAGTTCCTTCACTAAGGCATCTTCTTTTTAATCTGCAAATTGATGCTCAAGATCAAATACACTTTTTCCAGGAAATATCTTCTGGGAATGCAGTGGAGAAGTTCTAACAAAACCCTGGCTGTTATTTTCTGCAGCAGTGGGTATATGTTGATTTCCCCCTTCTTGAGCTGCATCATGCACAGAAAATGTGGATATAAAATGAACTCCAGAGCCACGAGCTGTGTGAAACATGGGATATTTCCTGATAAAGCACTGAACTGGGACAGCGTTAATTTGTTAAAATAAAGACTCAGTGTCCTGGATTGCAAGACAAGATCTATTCTATTTGCCATCTGTCAGAGGTGTGGCAGTTATCTCCTGTTCATTGGGCAGTTTTCTTTATCTCT
>VXBC01003675.1:4187-24756 GCA_013399945.1 Ploceus nigricollis | reverse complement strand
TCCGCAGCCCCCGCCGGCTGCCCGGGCGCCGGGCCCCGCTCCTGCGGCCGGTGGCAGCAGCCGGGCCGGGCCGGGGGCCCCTTGCGCAGGAGGTGGGCGAGCTCGGCCAGGCTGAGCAGCGCCGAGACCAGCCCCACCACGAAGTAGAAGTGGATGAAGACGGTTTTCTCGGTGGGGCGGGAGACGAAGCAGTCGACGCGGTGCGGGCAGGGCCGGCGGCGGCACACGAAGAGCGGCTGCACCCTGAAGCCGTAGAGCAGCGCCTGGCCCAGCAGGAAGCCCAGCTCGGCGGCGATCCGGGCCACCACGCTGCCCACGTAGAAGGGCTGGAGGCGGCGGGCGCGCTGGCCGGGAGCTCCCACGCGCCCCGGCTTGGCCGCCTGGTGCACGGCGAAGATGACGAACAGGGCGGCGGGCGCCGAGAGCACAACGACGTGGAAGACGAGGAAGCGATAGTGGGAGATGGGGAAGGCGGCGTCGTAGCACACGGGTTTGCAGCCCGGCTGCTGCGTGTTACACACAAACTCCTCCTGCTCGTCCTCGAAGACGTCGCTGCCCACGGTGGCCAGGACCAGGATGCGGAAGAGGAGCATCACCACCAGCCAGAAGCGGCCCACCATGGGCGAGTGCTCCTGCACGGCGTCCAGCAGCGAGCTCAGGAAGCCCCACTCGCCCATGGCCGCGCTGCGGGAGCGGGGTCAGCGCTAGGGGGGACGCAGTGCCCGCCAGGTCGGGCCCCGGCGGCAGCACGGCCCCTCCGGCTCTCCATCCTCCCGCCATTCCCAAACGCACCACGGCGTGCCCGCTCACGGGAGGGTGCCCAGGCACTGCCAGCCCAGCTCAGCCCAGTCAGAAGTGTCCCCAGGCACCGCTGTGCCCAGGACTCGCTCCCCCAGGGATGGGTCCAAGGACACCAAAAGGGGCAGGACCAGCAGATTCCCCATCCCCAGTCCCCCTGCACAGCTCGGGCTGGCTGAGCTGTGGCCCTGCACAAAAGCCCCGTACCTGCGTGGGCTGTGGTCCACGGTGTGCCAGCGCTGCTGGCGCCGGCTGTCCAGGGCCGTCCAGGACTGTCCAGTCTCTCTGTCCAGCTGGGATGGGATAATGGTCCTACAGCCACGCCTGGAGTGCTTTTAAAGGGACAGAGCACCCGCAGGGGCGCCTGGAGGGAGGGAAGGGCTCAGCACTGCCCGTGGGGCTCAAGGACAAAAGCTGCCCTGCCCAGGGCCAGCAGCTTCCAGGTTGGGAGAGGGGTGGTGGCCCCCTCAGTTCAGGAATGCCCCCAGACTTTGTCCTTCCCAAACCCACAGGGCCTCAGGGTCCTCAGGCCACAGCATTTGGCCCCCAAAAGACCCCNCCAAAAAGCCCCCCCCCCCCCCCGCTGGCATCACCCCCCTGACACATCAGAGCCTGGGTACACTCAGCGCTGCTGCCACAGCTCCAGCCCTGCAGTGCCAGGCTCAGGCCTGGCACCAGTCCTCTCTGCCCCAGGACGCTGTGCCAGGGCTGTTGGGGGTCCCATGGATCTTCCCAGGTTGTTGCCAGCTCTGGCACATGTAGAGTAATCCCTACAAAATCCTGTGTGGCACGGCCAGGGCTCCTGCCAGCCCCTGCCCAGTGCTGACAGATTTGGTGAGCCCTCAAATCCCCTTTTCCAGTAACGGGAGCAGAGCCCTGGACAACACAGGTCACCCTCAGACCCTCTCTCACCCCCTGGGGACATGCAATGCCCAGGGTGGGTAAGTGCCTGATGCCCCAGAGCCCAGCTCCCATCCAACAACATCCCCAGCACCCCATCCAAGGTTTTGGGATGGGAAACTCCTGGTATGGACTCTATGTTCCCAGAGCTCTACATCCACATTAGGGATTGCCAGAGTTCAGAGAGCAGCCCCACAGCCCACCCGTGGCTCTGTCATGGGTCGTGTTCTGCAGCAAGAGGAGCTGTAAATAGCCCGGCCCGCGGAGGGGACGCGCCAGAGACGCTCTCCAGAGCCAGTGGAAAATCTGACAGTGCTTTCCACACTTGACTGGGTTCCAGCAAAGCACCGATAGCGCGGGGGGCCCTGGGGTTTCATGGAATGGTTTGGATGGGAAGGGAGCTTAGAGCTCAACCAGTCCCATCCCCTTCCATAGGCAGGAACACCTTCCACTAGACTAGGTTGTTCCAGCCTGGCCTTGGACACTTCCAGGGATGGGACAACCACAGCTGCTCTGGGCAAGCAGCTTCCCCCGTGCTGGGGACTACAGGGGTGTTCACAAGAATTCAGCTGTGGAGCCACAGTGACCCAGCCAGTGGGGAAGTGGCCAACCAGCCCAGCACCCCCAGAGCTTGTGCCAAGCCCTCTGCTCTGACAGAGGGAGGGCTTAGCACAAGCTTTGCAGTTGTTATTTCCCAAAAAACCCACGGTGAAGTGAAGAAAATAAGAAAAAACACATTTATTAGACAAATACCTAAACAAACAAACTCAGGACAACAAGAACAAACACAGAAATATTTACATAGTGAAGGAATAGTGCTGGAAAAATGACTCCAGCTCACCTGTGTTGGGTGGTAGAATTAAAAACTCCTGTATTTTAGTACTGTAAGATATTTCAAGAGGGATGTATAAATTTTAAAGGATTTGGCGTGTTCTAAAGTCAACTTTAACACTAAAATGACCACAAAGTGTCAAATAATGGGGAAGAGGGAAGTGCGGCAGCACTTGCTGGGCACGTGGCTCCAGTGTTCACCAAAAAGGGGATGTTCCCGTTTAAACAAATCTAACTTATTTAAAACCAAGAAAAAATGAGCTGCGTTCACCGGTAACGAACATTTTTGGAGTGGCTCACATTTGGTGAAGATTTCCTAGGCTGAGATGGTCTTTGGTGGGAGCTCTGGAGCACTGCTGAAGGCTTGTTGTGGATCTGGAGTTTAAAATTTTCCTAAGAACTTAAAATATATCGTCCTCAGAGGACTCCTCCAGGTACTGGACAGGTTTTTTGACGCGGCCAGGCCTGGCACGGGGCTGAGGTACAGGGCTTTCGTCACCAGAGTCAATGGTGAAGGTGTCTTCCTGTACCTTGGATTTCTGGAGGGAAAGCAGGAAAGGAATCATGGATCTGAGCACCCACAGGGAACACAATGTGCACCACACACCTGCTGTGCCATGGGGACGGTGGGTGTTTGTGGTGGTGGGAGCAGACCAAGGATCTGGGGTGTCTGACCCTTATGAGGGAAAGGTTCTTATCCCAGAGGGTGCTCAGGCACTGACCAGGCTCCCCAGGGCATGGTCACAGCCCCAAGGCTGACACAGCTCCAGGAGAATTTGGACAAGACTCTCAGGCACAGGGTGGGACTGCTGGGGTGTCCTGTGCAGGGCTGGGAGCTGGACTCTATGATCCCTGTGGGTCACTTCCAGCTCAGAATATTCCATGATTCTGTGATCCCCCTCTTCCCCATTCCCCACACCCAGGTAGAGAGGTTCGACCTCCACCAGCTTTTCCCGCTGGAAGAACCCACCCCATGCTCTGCGGTTCCCTCGTTGCACAAACCTTTGATGCAACAGATTTGGCAGGCTTTGAGCCAAAATCTGAATTGGAATCTGAATCCAAAGAGCTTGGCTGCCTCTTCACAGCCTTCCTCCCCTTGGCGTTGTCACCCTCGCCGTGCAGGGGTCCCTCCTTGGCTGCTGGCTTGGGTTTGGGTGCAGCCTTTTTCTTGGCCAGGACATCCATGATGGAGGGCTGGTTGTCTGGAACAGAACACGGCGTTAAACCCCTGTTTCGCTCCTCTCTCGTTCCCAGTTTGGGAATTACTTCCAACAGAAACAGGCACTGCGCTGCCGTGGGGTCAGCGCACAGGTCATCTCCATTTGAAGCTGGGTTTTCTAGAAAGATCTCTCTTCCACAGATGGTGAGGAATGAGGTTGTTTATCTGCTCACTTCTGCTACATTTAGAGGATCAAATTAAAGCGTCCTCAAAGCAATTTACAGGCTATTTCAGATTGTAAAGTCCCGATCTCTCAAGGCTCCATAACCCATCTCAGAGCTTCAAAATCCTGCACAGCAAGGAAGAAATTTCCCAAACATTCATTCACTCCTTCTTACCTATATTTTCACTTTTTAAAAGAGCATCTTGAAGCACAGCTTCCAGTTCAGCTCATTTTAGGCCATTTTTGAGTGATAACATGCTTTCTCAATTTAGGAGTGGAAGTAACACTATTTTCCTGCTGGGATCAACACCGAGTTGATTTGATTTGGAATGTACAAAACAGTGTCAAAGTCTGGGGTTTAAAAATCCCTGAGTCAGATGCTGGAGATGGATAAGATGGATCCAGCATTGAATAGATCAAACTACCCCCAAAAGCTTGCCTGCTCCAAAGCAGCTTTCTTCCCAAAAAGACACGAAGTAGGACATTGACTGCAAGACACAAATTCCACTCGGATTATCCCTGCCAAGTATTACATAGCACTGTAGGAAGCATTCACTTTTCCTGTTCCCAAACTAAAATTCCCTCCCTCCAAGCATGTCCAACATGAACTAGAACACGATATGTTTGGAAACAGACCTCAAACATGACAACCAGAGAACCTCTGCCACAAACCTCAGATCTTTGCTGAAATACAAACTCCAGTTGCCCAGGCCCTGGAACGCCAAGCGAAATCACTCGGACTGTTTCCCACAGGAATTATAATTGTTCTCTAGAACTGATGTTGCTGAGCTGCCCTTACCCTTGGTGCCTCCAGCCTTCTTGGCTGCAGCAGTTTTTTTGGGCACGGCCTTGGTGCCCAGCACCGGGATGGACGGAGCTGTGGGAGCCTGGCTCACCTTGTCCTCAGGGACATCTTGGACTGGAACAGGATAAGGAAAGCAGAAAGTCAGCCAAGTTATCCCCTCTGCTCTTCCCTGTGCACTGCTGAGGGATTATAGAGCAATCCACATGGTTTAGAGGTCTCACACTCACCAGGAACAGCACTTGGCACTGCCTTTTCCTTGGGAGCTTTTGCTGCTTTTTCAGTGGTTTCTCTGGAAAACAAAACCCCAAGTTTTTAATTCAGTTTATGAGGCACTAAATAGGGGAATAGAAAAAAAAATTGCTTTTAACTTCTGTGTAGCATTAAGCACAACTAATTTCCAGTGATTATGGAAAAATACTCACTTGGGAGCAGGTTTGGGCTTGGGAGGAGCCTTTTTCTTAGAGTTTGTGTCCGATTCAGAGTTGCCTTCACTGTCACCCTGGAATTCAGAGTCCTCATCTGAGCTGGAGTGATTTGAGTCCGAAATGACCATGGGCTTGACTTTGGCTGATGGAAGAACACAGATGTGTTATTTTACACATTTGGCAATATGCAGCTCTGTTTATTTTTCAATATTTTAGCTACGGTTATTAAAAAATAAAGATCTGAATAAAAACAAGCAGATGCTTAGACTGCCAGGGAGAAGACTCCAAATGACAAGTGTGTTCTGTCATTTGGAGTCTTCCAACCTCACCCACAACACATTTAATGTGCCAAGACAATTGTGTAATTAAACCAAATAGCCATATTTCTCTAGTTGCCCATTTCTGCTTTTCCTTGAAAATGTGCACAAATGGTAGAAATATTTAATAGTTTCAGACAGTAAAATAAAGAAGCCTTTTAAAGATGATTTGTAAATGTGATCTGAGGCTCTGGGAGGTCCCTATATAGTCTGTTCCATTTACTCCTCCACGAAGAGGACCATCCTTCTCCTGCATCCATGTCCTCACTCACCTGCTGCCTGGCGAACCACTCGCTCTCTTTGAGGAGGTGCTTCAAAGTCAGACTCTGAATCAGACCCTGAGTCAGACCAAGGGTTTCGTTTCTTGGTTTTCTTTAATGGCTTGAAAGGCAGAGTGGCCTGCCTCTTAGCTCCTGAAAAATATTGGGAAGCAGGATGAATCAGCAAGCTTCCATGTATAGTTCAGGCTCAGCAGTTCAAGCTCAGCTTAGAAATACACTGAATTCAGAGGATTCTGGCTTAAACAAAGAGAAATAGGAATCTATCCCGCTTGACTGTTATCCAGGATCAATTTCTCACCTAGTTTTTCCAAAACTACTGATCCTAGGTGTTGCTCACCACCTTCAGGAAGAGGTCAGCCAAACTGACAACCCCTTCCCTCTCTTCCTTGGAGGGAATAACATCAAAGCATTTACCTTGCTCAGTCTTCAGCTTCTGTGCTAATCTCTTCTTCAGGCCTGTAGGCTCCTTCTCTCCGGATGTGTTTTCATCCTGATTCTCATCAAATTCAGTTTTTTCACTCTGCAGATGCAAGCAGATACCAAACAGTGAGTCAGCTCACAGAGAAGAGGCACATGGGGTAATGGAGGAAGGAGCTGCTTATTTTAGCCATGTAAAAGTAGTGGTACAAGAAACCTAAGTCTGTGAAATAAACTGTGTGTAGAATTGATTACAGACAGGATCTGTAAATTGGACGGGATCTGCCCCCAAATCAGGTGACTTAAAAGGCAAAATCCAACATGAACAAAAACAGGAAGTCTGGCCCCACTCCTGAGCACTCTGGTCCTGCTGCTGTGTGCTGGCTCTGGGGGGGATGGGGACACAGGACTGGACAGGGTGGGATAAAAACAAAAGCGAGAGTTATTTGGAAAAACTGTTGGGTGGAATCATGTGGAGGAAACAAGTGACCTGTGTGGCTTCCAGGGTCAAACAGGTGAAGGGATGGGTTATATCTCTCTGTTGGAAATGGCTGAATGACACAATTTCAACTAGTCCTATAAAAAGAGTTCAATCTTTTTTATCTCCTTGATACAGAGCACAATGATGGCATTAAGTGGGTGAAAGCATTGCTGGATATGTAAAGGCTGTTCTGGAGAAGGGAATGTACTGGCTGTGCTTCCTCTGCCTGCTAGAGGGTTTATCAAATCCCCAAGACACCTGGAACAACCTTACTTGCATCCGCCCCCCTTTCTGAGCTACCAACCCATCCCTGGCACTGCAATGTGCCAAAAATTTCCCTCTAAGCCACCTCCTGATATGTGAGTCTGTTCTCCTTCAGTCTGAGATACCCCTGTTCCCAGTGTTTCCCAAATCCTGAGGTCCTGTCCCTCTCCCTGAACAACTGCTTCAACAGGACAAGTCCAGCTAACAAGGACTCACATTTTTAGGACTGTTTTGAGGAGGATGTAAAGGAAGACTGAACATTTGGAATGTTCATTTTTACCTTTACTTTCTTTTTAGTTTTCTTCTCTGCCTCTGCCTTCATCTCAGCAGTGATCCGAGGAACAACCCTGATGCCATGAGGGGATGGCATTACTTCTGCCAGCTGGGCCTTCTTCACCTTTGCTTTCCCTCCTTTCACCTTCAAAGGTTTGCCAACAATCCCTGCACTCTCATCCTGTGCTTGCTTGGCCTCCACTACCTGCAGAGGGGAGCATAAAATAACACAAAAAATACAAAAGTCAATAAAGGGCTGGTGGATAAGATGAGGGAGTTTATTTTCTGCATTGAGCAGCAACATACATCGAGTTCTTCAATGAAGGCAGCAAGGTCTTCCTTCCACAGGTCAGAGGGACTCTTGCGTTTAAGGTTTTCCAGCTCCTTTTCCTAAAGGGAATCACAGATAATCATTAGTAACACATTTCAATCCACCAGCCAAAAATAAACTGTATAACGCATAATATATTAGAAATATAATGCTTTTATAAGGAAAGGAAGGCACATACTTTGTTATCTCTCTGCTTGCAGAGCTCATCTTTCTTCTCCTTGGTCAGATACCACAGGGGCATGTTCAGCAGGTAGTTGAAGTCTGGGCCAGAGGCTGCAGCTGATTCTTTGTCACCCTCTTCCTCCTCCTCCTCCTCCTCATCCTAAATGTAGATTTGAAACAAACATAGTCAAAAAAACACTGACACACAGGGGTAGGGCTACTGATCAAACACGGAAGCTCTTGAATCCTGCTAATTGAACAGCAACTTGGGCCTCTCTACGGATTACGAAGCCTCAGAGCTTGGGGCCAGTTTGGGCATATTCAGAGGATGACTGAGGCATTACCTTGTTTTGAGCCTCCTTCCAAGCCTTCACTGGATCAGACTCGTACCCTCTCTGGATAAGAACTTGAATCAGCTCTTTCTTGGGTTTGTTTTCTGCAAACAGACATTTCAGGATTGTCACTCAGTGCCCACTACCAGTTGCTGTTAGGAGTGACAGATGAGCTTTACAGTTTGGATCCTGTGGTTGTAGCTGCTCAGCACCCTACACAGAGCTCCAAACCAGCCTTTCCACATCACAGCTGGGACATGTGGAAGAGCCTGAACAACATCTGAAAAACTCCTATTTAGCAGGAGATTTGTCAGGGAAGCATTGCTCCTGTACCAGCCAAAACAATGTTAATATTTTTCTTTGTTTCCATACGTGCATTTCCCCTGTTTTAAGTAGTTTTTGAACTTGGGAAAAAAGATATGATGGTGTAAAACAGGTTTCACCATGACAGGCAGGTGGAGAAAGAAACCCATGATAGCTTGGTATAGCTTGGTATAGCACCTCATTAGACATCACCCGGGAAATTTATGTTCTAAGTGCTCAATCACTGGAAATGTTTCAGCTGGAATTTGCTCCTTTTTAAGGTATCAGAAGCCATCAACCATGAGACACAAATACAAATGAAACCAGCTCTGGCAGCCTTGGAACTACTTATTACAGAAACCCAAGAAAATGCATTTCAGGGGAATTATTTCTCTTCCTGAGTTCAGTCAGACAGACTCGAGCTGCTGGCATTACTGGGCTGCCTTCAGACACAAACCACAAAGCATCTTATGACACGTTGTCTGGCCGCATCCTCCGTGAAGGCAGCGGAACAGCCCGGCTTTTACACCGAAGGGGAAAAGTTGATTGAAAAATGTGAATGCTGGGAACAAAGATCTGCTTCTTTTTCTAGCTCATGATTCTCAGATGCTGCTGCTTGAGTATCATCTAAGTTTGAAACCCCAGTCCACTGAGAACGTGATTTGGAATATTTTTGCAGAGGTTCACAAAGATAATGGAGAGAGATACAGATCCTTAAGAATGCATTTAACAGCAAACACTGCCCCTTTCTAAACCCACAAATAATTAACTCTTACTCCTACCAAGTCAGAAATAAATGGGAATTATTGCTAAACTTTTAAAAAATTCTCCCAAAAATTCTCAAACACAGAGCAGGAAAGCTGCATAAGTATCCCATTGTCATTATGTGTATAACACACAGACCAAGGATACTCTGTGAAGCATTTTCCTCTTAGATGTCACAAGAACAGAGATAAGCCCTGGTGTGGTTTGTAAAAACCAGCATGGGGCTGAGGGGGTGCTGACAGAGCTCAAGAGATCACCCAGTTCTCCCAGTTACAATCCCAGTCACCAAGAACAACATACCGATGACAATTTTGCCATCTATTTTCTCCAGGATGAAGCGAGCCTGGTTGCTCAGTTTGGCAGACTCGGCACCCAGCATCCCAATAAGCCATTCCTTCCTCAAACTGTAATATCGGAGCCGGAGTTCAAAGAACTCCTTAAGAATATCCTGGGGAGAGTCGTATTTCTTGAGAAAGCCGACATGGTCAAAAAGAACCTGGAGGAAAATGAAAGAACACGGGTGTTATGATAAAACTGATTCCAAACCTACTGAAAGTTACCTGTAACACAGGTGTGATGGTACCACCGAATTATTAACCAACAAATTATGAAATCTCAGTGTTGTTCTAGAAACTACTTCAGTTTGTGAGTACAGCAGCAGAGACAATTTTAGAATTTCAGTGTTCTTGAATATGCACAGTAGAGTTAAGGTTACTGGAATCTTCGAGCTCTGTGCAGGACAAACATCTCGTATCAAAGCTTCACACATTGTCAGGAACCAGACGTTCAGTGCCCCTGCTGTTGGCTCAAAGAGCTCTGCAAACTGTGATTTCAGATCATTTTGCCTCCTTCAGGCAAATCATCCACTCTGGACCCACTCCTAAGCCAGGCTCTTGACCTTTGAAAGCTGATTTAAAACCAGTAACAGCAGAAAAACTGAAGTGAATAGGTTACTGCCAAAGAGGATTTTTGTTTCACGCAACGACTGCAGCTGTCCACAGAGTCTGAGTTAAACCAAGAAATTCCTTCAGCAAAATCTGTCACGTACCATGGAGTTGCATGTTAAACTTGTTTGGAGTTTGAAGACCTTATGCAGGCCCACAGCTTCTGCTTCTGCTAGTTTATCTTCAGTCATCTTCACCACAAACCTCACTGTGGTGTCTGTGTGATATTCTTTGTAGTCTGTGATTAGAGGGGGGGTCTTCTCAGTCCCATTCAACATTGGCTCCAGAACCTGCTCTTTATATGTCTGAGGAAAGAAACAAAGTCAGATCCAAAATCCACTACTCACTTTTTGCTTTAAAGAGCAAACTATACATTCCCAGAGCAGACTCCCTGTTTATTACCTGTGTCCATGTTCTGACAGGCAGCTCAGTGATCTCAATGGTTGTAGAATCAAGGATGGACACTTCACCACTTATCACGTACTGATTAGGCCCCAGCTCATCTATGGTGCCTTTGAAATTCTTGTAACTGGGAAGCTGAGGAGAAAAAACACTGGATTCAGCTTTGTGTGGATGCCTCTTTTTTTAAGTATGCCCATAAAATGCTCAATATGAGCTCAATAAACTAACAAGCAAGACATTTGTTTTTTAATTCTATTATTTACCATTGGCAGTGGCTCTTCTCCATCCATCAGCCGACGGATATTGTTAACAACTTCTCTGATATCGAAGTTGGGGATTTTACAGGCCCAGCCAGTGCCAATCCCTTCAGCCCCATTGACCAGCACCATTGGAATGATGGGCATGTACCACTCTGGCTCCACACGCTGGTTGTCATCATAGAGGAACCTCAGGATGTTGTCATCCATTGGTGGGAACACCAGGCGTGCCAGGGGACTGGAACGGAGAAGGGAATTTAAGCCCAAATTCTTGTTACAGAACATGACTGCCATGCAAAAAGGGACCTCCTTAATTTTTATTATCCCACCCAAATTTCTCCCTTTGGTTCTGCTTCCATGTCCATATTCTCTGCGCTGACAGCCACGTTTCCATAATAGAATCTAGCACTGAACCTCACTTCAATTGTTGCTACTCTGAGTATGCAAATATAGCCTGAAGTTTTAAAGGGAAAAATCCAATTTGTTTTTCATTCTAATTGCTGTAAAATTGAGTCCTTTAGTACAGTAAGAACTTTAGAATGCTGACCTGAGCATGGTGAAGATGTATCGAGGGCTGGCAGAGTCTTTCCCTCCGTGCAGCCTTGTGCCAAACTGACCGATGGGCTGGAGCAAGTTGAGGTTGTTGCTGCCCACGAAGTTCTGAGCCAAGTTAATGATGGTCATCATCAGTGCGGCCTGCAATAAAGGAGGTGCAAATCTGAACATGCAGAATGGTTCAGGGGATGGACAAAGTAAGGCAACATTCACACCAAGAACTTAACTGATACAGAGGATAAACTCAATTGATGAAAAACTGAAGGAAACTCAAGGAAAATGCATCCCAAGACCATCTGAAATGTTCTAATGACCCATGTCTCTATCTATGGCTGACCCATGTCTCTATCTGTTGCTGTCTATCCGCTCTGAAACCTCCAGTGAAAGATTCTGTCAGTCTCCACAGAGAACCTTGTGGTAGTGCTTAACTTCTCCAAACCCAGGCAGAAAGGTTATTAACATCTACCTAAGTCCATCACAAATTAAGTAGGGTTTTCTTGTTCCACTTTTTGAATAAACTATGCTCCCATGAAGTTCCAGACAGGACAGGCAGAGTGACTAACGTCAGATTAAATTAATACTGAAGACTTAATTGTGGAAACAGCTAAACAGCAACTTCCCTTTGGTGTACACACTCAAACATCTAATTCTGCTTTAGAGGCATCGTAACTCACACCAACAGAAGGGCTTTTTGCCTTTCCTTTAAAGTGTTTTGCACACCCAGGCAGGTTCTTACCTCACCATGGTGGTATGAGGACATCTCAGCGACAGAACCAGCCAGCTGAGCAACCTTCACCTCCCGCTTATCGTTTCGTTTGAAACAGGTGAACAAAACCTTCCTCTGACCTGGCTTCAAACCTGTATGAAAAAAGAAAAGACCTCGTGGTTAGAACATGTGATGTGATGCACTTGGCTTCTGCTCTCTAGAGATGCAAGAACTACTTAAAGATTCTGTACCAGCTGAGTAAGGTACTGGCAATAATATACTACAGAATGGACAAGATATTTCATCCAAAGAAGAAAAAAATCTTAGACAGCAGAAAACAGACTTCAGGATACTGACCCTGAAACCTCAGCAGGTTCCCTGGCTCTGATGTGCCATCAAACACCCATTTCCTCAGTTCCGGGGATACACCATTCAGAATCACGACTTAGAAATCACTTACCATCAACCAGTGATGGGATTGATCTCTCATTATCTGAGTTTGAGAACAGCACTAACTCCTTGTTGATGAAGTCATTGTATGTCAGGTAATCAGTGTTTTTCCCATACAGGTATTCCTAAGAAAAACAGAGAGAAGATTGCCTTAATTTTAACAGGGCCTAATCAGTTTCTTGGCTAGCTTCACTGAAATGGGAACTCCTTGTAAGACCAGCTAAATACAGCTCAAGTGATGACACCCTTTGCATGGCAAAGGGAAACACTTCCCAGGATGCATTATTCCCCCCATTTTGGGGGAAATAAAGACTTCATTTGCCTCTACTTGAGTTATTATTTTCCTATTGATACAGTAACTTGAAAGATGAGAGTTAAAAATGAAGTTGACAGTTGAATAATTGACAATGAGGCTACACTGATGAGAGAAGAAGCTGCTATGCAAAATCCTGACACAATTTCAACGTCCTATAATCCAGACCTGACTCACTGACTGAGCTGTATGCGGCTCTGGCATGCTGGGATGAAGCTGAGAACAGCCCCAGGCAGAGACTGGAAACCAGTTTCCTTATAAACATAAACCTTTTACCTCTGGTAGACCGTGCAGCTTCCGTTGTCTTCTATCCTCCATGAAATTAGTCAGCCACTCCTTTCGCTCTTCTATCTTCTTCTTGCTAAAGGCCTGGATGTTACAAAATGAAAAGTAACTCAATTCCAGAACATTCTGTGGTTGTGCACTATTGGATCACTTGAGAAAAAGAGCTTACCCAGGAGAGCAACATGCTAAACAGGCTGATTTAAGAGCCCAAGCAATGCAATAAAAGGTTTCTGTAGCTAAACATATTAAGAGCATAATTTCCACCACTCTGTAGAAGACAGAGTAGTTAGGTTTAAATTTATAGGTTTTTAATGTAATAACAGAAGACTAAAGCAGATTTGAGGGGAAATTAATATTTGAGGGAAAAACTTGATTTTTTGGCATTGCCCAACAATTCTGAATATTCAAGAATCAAAGATCAGGTAAGGTGAAGTTCACAGAAACAAGAACTGTTTTAATCAACTGCTTTGCACTGGGGGAGGAAGGGAAGATCTAACTTGGAGAAAACTGCAGCAGAATACACAGAAAAATGTTGAAGGAATATTTACTATTGTGTCTGAAAATGTCAATTGGTTTGTAGTGATTAGTTTGTTCTGAGCTATATTTAAAGCCCATCACTAAAAGGGTACTCTTGCCCTGAGGTCGAGGGGCAGATTCACCGCTCCTGGTTCAACTAAAGCTGTAGCCTTGGTAACACAGAGATTGTCTCCAGCCCAAAGGCCTCCAAGAGTATTTTAAGAGAAAATACAGAGCACTCTACAAGGTGAAATACCAAAGGTAGTAAGTCAGCAATTAAATCAAGTGTTAGTTACCAGGGTGATCGCAGCATCATCTTCAGGCCCAGAATATTTGAAGCCAATTCGGTGTTTTGCCATATCTGCAAAGTATTCTTTGGCCTCCTTTGATGTGCTGGTACCCAAACCTGCAGGGACAGGAGAGTTAATCTTAATGACTTTTTGCCTAAATTAAGTTCCAATTCAAATAAATATTTTGCTATGCCCAGTTTTTGTGACGCATCATATGAACATACAGTGTGAAGATGACTTCCTGAAAACTTAAGTTACTTCAAAACAAGATGTATCACAAAAGTCATAAGAATTACAATTAAGTGAACAGTGGCATGTAGTAGTTTTGGATTTTGTCTGTAATTCCTGTAGATATCTGAAATCTAATTGGAATATCATAGGAGGGAAGAGACTTGGAGGACACCCAGTCCAAATCCTTTCTGCAAAGCAGGATTGACTGCATCAAATCATCAATGCTCTCACTTGGATCAGTTTCACCATATTAAGTTTTTACAAACCTTTGTAGTACTTGATTTTCCATGAGTTGTAGTTCTGTGTACTGGCTTTCCATTCTTCAAACTCAGGAATGCTGTAGAATGCAAGTTCTTCTTTGTTTTTAGAGGCCTACAATGGACAAACATTTTAACTGTGAAATGAAAGGCATTTTTGGACAATGGATCCTCAGTCATTCACCTCATCCTCCCTCAGCCCTCACCTTTATGATGGGAGTAATGAATTCCTCCAAAAAATTGTGTCTTAGAAGAGATGGCCAATTATGATGGATGAAGTTAATCAGCAAACCTTTGATGTGTGATCCATCCTGATCCTGAATTATAAAAGAAAAAAACAAACCATATTTTATCATGGAATGATGGAAATGACAATTGTTGGCTTAATAGTAAATGACTTGTAATTCCAGCTAACTGACCCTATTAACTTTCACCTCTGAAAAGGTGGCCATGTGTTAATTGCTGAAAATTAAGAGAAACAGAAAAGGTAGATAGATTCTTGGTGAAAAAAAGTGTAAAGGACTTTGAATCAGCAGACTGGAAAGACAGTGTTTGGCTGTTTGATGTAACTCACCATTTGACATTTTTTGTGGCTGAAAAGACATTATGACTCACAAAAATGTAAAATGGGAAAAAGGAACACAGAGAATTGGTACAACAATAGTAGCAGTTAGAGAAATATTTTCTTCCTATCTCTTTATTTAAGTGCTAACTGTTATCTTCTCCCAACTTTCAATTTTAATGAACCTAACCTGATCTGTCATGATCATAATCTTTCCATAGCGAAGACTTTTTAAAGATTCTTGATCTTCATAGTTCTTTTTATATTGCAAACCCACAATCTTGATGATGTTGTTGATTTCAGCATTTTCCATAATCTGAAAGAGATCACACAGAATAAAAACTTGTCTTTCAGACTCAAAACGTAGCTCAAGAAAGTATAAAGTTATCCATAATTGAATAATTGGGTGAGTTCTGTCCTGCTGCGTTTTTTTTTGCTGTTTAGAAACTTGTAAGTTCTAATGGTTAAATGACTTTAGATAATTCCAAGCATTTTCCAATCCACAACACGAACATTATACCCTCAGGCAAATCATTGAACAGGACTTAATCAATATTCCTACTTAACCAGTGAGGCAGGCTCAAGGTGAGGGAAGACTCAGGTGTTTAAGACACTGCTCCTTGGAGCTCCAGCGCTCCAGGTGCAGCTGCACCGACTCATTGCACAAATCACACCACGCCTTCCAACACGTAACTGTAACCATTTTCCAACCAACCTGCTTATGAGAAGCTTCCCTGACATTGAGGATTTTCCCACGAAGAGGAAATACTCCATATTTGTCTCTACCAACCACTCCCAGACCAGAGACAGCCAGAGTTTTGGCTGAGTCTCCCTCAGTCAGGATCAGTGTACAATCTAAAGAATTCTTGCTGCCTAAAAAAGAAATCGAGTCAGTTTTCTACTTAAGGAATTAAATCCAAGGCTGCACATTCACGACTGAACAAGTATAAATAATCTTTTAAAGCAGTTTTTTTGGCACTGCACACAGTAAATGGGGATAATCATAGTAAATGGGACTGCAAAATGGGAGTAAAACTATAACAACAGGTTTTCTCACTTTTCATTAGGAGACAAATCTTTTGTTTAACGAACAAGTTTTAACTGTTTTTCAATGGACTGGTTACAAAGGATGTCAAACACTTACCAGCATCGTTGGCATCATCCAGTTTAGGAACACCCTTAATCTTGGAGTGTTTCACAGCTGAACATTTCTTATTCAGCTGGTTCTGAGCTTTAAATTTTACCCAATTTAGGATACTTTCAACAATGCCACAGCCAACTGCCTGCAATACAAAACCCAATCCAAAGTTGTGAGAAAAGTCTCAACAATGACAGAAACTTTTGTTACGTATTTTTTACAGACATCTTGACTGCCCATGTACATCAGGACTTACACCCTTAATGAATTTTTCACTCAGTTTACAGGTAGAGCCAAAGTTCTTTGCCTGCAGAGTCATGTTCTCCTTAGTCTGAGAGTCAAAGGTTGGATTTTCAATTAGGGCATTCACAAAAATCCACATGTGGTTCTTCACCTGTAGTTAAATACAACAAGAATCACACACTGTACAGGCTCAGCTCACCTGTCAATCACACAGGGAGGGAACACTCAGCATTGTAGGGTTTGGAATTTTCATAGATATTTTGTTACTTTTGAACAGCTAATGAACATTCATGAACAGTGTTAGATTATTTGGGCTGTCAAGGAATTGGCATCTCTCCACCTGAGAGATGAGGTGTTATCTAACAGATACTGTGGTTTAGTGCATCTACACTGACTGACAGGGACTACAAAACACATTGCTCAAGCAAAGGAAAGTTAATTGGCTTAAACTGGACAATATGAGACTTCTATAATTAGCAATCATATATATTGTCTGCACAATGACAATGTGTTATTAATTAATGCACCTATGCATTAAGCTGAAGTTACAATTTGCAGCAATGCTCAAGTTGTGCTTCCCACGTGGAAAATTCTGACATTGTACCTGGAAAGGCTTCACTCCAACTCCATTTTTGTTCTTCTTTTTCACAACATCAATGAGTTTGGTCACAAGCTGGTCAGCCACATAATCGACGTGTCTGCCACCCTGAGGAGAATAGGACAAGGACCTGGGACTGAGGACACTAAAACCCACAAAACTATAAATATCTATTTAAAACCTTAAGCAAATTCTTTGCAACATTAAAGTATTTTTCACTAACATAAGTACACTTACAAATAGCCAAGAATATTAATGTTGAATATGGCACTAGCTTGACTAAACACACTAAGGAGTTACCTTTGTGGTGGCAATGCTGTTAACAAAGCTGACTTGCTGGAAGCCTTTTTCACTCAAAGTCAAGCACACTTCCCATCGGGAATTGACTTCCTCATGGATAACTTTAAGTGCATTCCCAGTTTCATCGACCTTATCCTTCAGATAGAGGTCCACATAGCTGCGGAATCCTTTCACCTGCACGCAGATGAGAGCAGACAACTGGTTGATAATAGCTCCTATAAATACTTAATTCAAATCCTCCTGCAAAAAAACCCTCTTGCATGTGTTCCTTTGCTCTGTGTGATGACAGAAATGGCCTCAACAGAATATCACTGGTTAAATGGCACAAAAAAAAGCAGACATTTGTGTTTCTTCTCAATGCTCACTTACAGGAAGCCTCTGTCCGTTCAGGAAAACTTTGACATCCTTTGTGGATCCAGCAATATCATAGGCTCTTCGAGACATCAGTGCTACAATGTCCTTATCCAGAATGGTCATTTTGAATTTGGACAGATCAGGTTGGAAAGTGACACAGGTATAATCATCTCCATCAAAGTATTTCAGCTTCATTTCTCCAGCCTTTCCCATGTTGTCTGTCCAGGTCTGAGGAAAGGAGCTTTGGTGACTTGCAAGTCAAACACACACACACATATAACTACCTTAGTTTTTAAAAGCAGTAAGATGGTTTATGTGTTTTAGATATCCTTTAAATTAAACAAAAACTCTGGTTAAAAAACAGATTTTGATGCTGTCTGCTAATTTCATTATTCCTTTGAATTACATTTTGTGGGTCAAATTTACTCTAATCACACTGAATTAAGAGTTTTGAAACAGAACCTTAGGGTCTCATTTGAAAACCTCAGTAACAAACTCCCTGGAAAGAAAAGTGCTCCTACCTGCTTGAATAACTTTTTGTATTCACGACATCCAGTTTCCACAGTAAATTTTGTGCTGAATATGTTGCACAGTTTGGCTCCATAACCATTTCTCCCCCCTGGAATTAGAAGGAACGCAGACTTGTGTTATTCTCTTTGTCCAAAACCATCTAAAAGAATCCAAGACTAATTGGAGTGGGTCAATGTCCGCCCAATCCAAAGACCACTGTCTACAAGCAACAATATTCTACAAGCTCAGTATGCAACTACAAACTCTGATTTAATTAGGGTTTAAGAGAATATTCAAAGACAATTTTCCCTGTTCCCATGTTTTCACTGTTATTACTGTTAAACAAAGCACAGAGACTTCTCTGATAGATTCAGAACGTCATTTTGCAGAATCATAGAATAATTTGGTTTGGAAGGGACCTTAAAGCCCATCCAGTCCTACTATCTGCTGTAGGCAGGACACCTTCCACTAGGCCAGGTTGCTTCAAGCCCTGTCCAACCTGGCCTTGGACACTTCCAGGGATGAGGCAGCCACAGCTTCTCTGGGCAACCTGTTCTGGGGCCACACCACCCTCACAGGGAGGAATTTCTTCCATATATCTCACCTAAATTTCCCCCCTTCCAGTTTTCACACTGCATCAAGGACCCCCTTCCTGCCCTTTCTAGTTCAGGTCACACACTTAGAGCTGCTCAGAGATATTAGTGCATATCTGAGCCTTCCTCACCTGTGACTTTCTTCTCATTGTCATCGTAGTTGCTGGATGTCAGCAGCTGTCCAAAGATCAGAGCAGGCACGTAGACCTTCTCCACTTTGTGTTCAACAACTGGGATACCTTTCCCATTGTTCCACACACTGATTGTGTTATTCTCTCTGGGAAGGGAAAGAAAAGTCTGTTTTTAAGGCTGCAAATGGCTGAGCTGTGAAAGAAGTCACCAAAAGGCTCTGGGGAAAGGCACCATTTCACCAGGAACAAATCTGTGCTCAGCAAGTGCAGCAGCTGCCAGCAGAGGGGGGACAGGCAACACAGAAATGCCCAGATCTGCACATGCCGGCTCTGAAACGGACCCACACACAAACCCCCCCGTCTGTGCTCAATCAGGATGAAAAGGGAGAGGAAGAGGTGAAAAACCACAGCAACGAAAGAGCAGCTGTTTCCCCACTCAGCCCTCTGTAAGAGACCAGGGGACTAAGCAGAGAGAAAGGCTTTCACAAGTGGTGAATTAAATTTGGGCTATCTCAGATCAGCCCCACAGCCCTGCAGTGCCACCTCAGCTTTGCAGAACAGCTGAAGGCAACCAACAACAATGAAACCAAACTTACACATCAATTGTGACTTTAATGCACGACATGTTTTTATCCCTCTGCTTGTTGTCTGCAGCATTCACTAGAAAGGAAAGAGAATATTGTTTTTTTATTACATTCTCAATCAAGGGAAAACTATGAACTATGAAGTGTTCCAGTAGAATGAACACAAAAACTCACTACAGTGTTACTAATAACCATCTCAGCATGAAAACATTTTGCAAATTACAAAGAGGAGTACAAGTTATCATGGAATTATGAAGGTTGGAAATGACCTCTGAATTCCTCCAGTGCAACCATTGACATAAAAGGGAGAATTTTGGGCAGAATGAAATCAGGTTTGTAATTGGATTTTTAAAATTTTCTTTTCGTTTGTTTCCCATGAATGGCTTGCTATTAAGCAGTGCTAATAAGTTCTTGATAATTTATGTTTAGTTCCAGTTTCTTCCATTCAACCCCTGTTAATAACCCGTCACTCACTGACTCAATGGATGTCAGCTTACCCAGAATCTCATCAAAGATTTTGTACAAGCCAGGCACAAAGGTCACATCTCTGCAGTTGAGGCCAACGCCTTCATCAAAAACCCACATTTGCTGCAAAAAAAAAAGGAATTTGTAAGTGCCCAGGTACAACCCCTCTTCTGTGCCGTCGTTTGTAAAGCAGCTGTTTTGTGATTGATAAGCAGATGTTTTGTGCTTTGTAAACAGCCGCTAGAGACTCCCCGCCTACCCCGAGGTGCTCGGGGGGCTCAGCCCCGCTCCTACCTGGGTGACGAGCTCCACGGAGCCGATGTAGGTGTCTGGCCGGAGCAGGATGTGCTCCAGCTGCGTCTTCTTCTGGTAGATGTGCTCCACCGTGAGCTTCTTGGGGCCATCGGCCTTGCCCACGAGGATGTTCTCGTTCGCGGGCTGTGGGGGAGAGGCAGCGGCGGTGAGGGGGTGCACAAGGGGAACACGAGGGGCCAGGCCGGGGAGTGGAAGAGGACTGGAATCGCAGAGGAGCGGGCAATCTGAGGAGAGGGAGGGTGGGGAAAGGGCCGAGAGAGGGGCCCAGGGAGACCCTGAAGGAGACCCAAGGGGGGCTGCGAAAGACCCGGGGAAACGCTGAGGGGGGCCAGGGAGAGCTTGCGGGTGCCCGGCGGGGGCTGAGGGACGCCGAGGGGACAGTGTGGCGGGGGATCACGAAGCTCCGCAGGGTCGGGGGGAGCGGGCGCAGGACGCACCCGGAGGGGCGACGAGGGCTGCGAGAGCTCCATGGCGATGGCAGCGGCGGGGGCGATAGGGGCTGA
>VXBC01003674.1:52982-78200 GCA_013399945.1 Ploceus nigricollis | reverse complement strand
CTGAGAGGCCAGAACTGGACACAGCACTGGAGGTGTGCCCTCAGCAGTGCTGAGCACAGGGGAAAAGTTGATTTGAAGATGTGATGATCCTGAAGGTCTCTTCCAGTTTAAATGATTCCATGTTGTTTTCTGTCCCCAGAGTCAGATATCAGTGACATTGTGCACTCCCTGGGGAGCATGAACATCCTCTGGGAGATGATCAATGACAGTGATTATGTCTCAGTGGCACCTCACAGTGCAGCTCTGAACGTGCTTGCCCTCCAGTCCAGGCAGGTAAGGCACACACTGGCTGGGCTGTGCCCACAGAGCAGCTGCTGGGGCTGGTTTGTGAAATTCTTCCCTGAAAAGCAGCTCAGGAGCCATGGAATAAAATAATATCATATCATATTGCTTATACAAGAGGCTGCAAAGAGGAAAGAGTGGGAAAATTAGCAAAATAAATGTTCTTCCATAATTATAATTATATAATTACAGTTACAGTAAGCCAATCAAACTTCGATCCCCTTTTCTTCCCCACAAGGACACAGAAAGTCAGGAGAAATATTCTGCTTCACAGGACACCTGGCAGAGGAATTTTTTATGATTTTTTTAAAATTTGTACTGACTGAATTAGAGTTTGACAGAAATATAATTCCATGGTGCTCTCATGTGTAAAGAAAAATCAGTTTCTTGGGCTGTACGTGGTGACAGTAACAGGAAGATCTGAACTTTGGGATCATATTTAATCCCCAGCAAGGGAAGTGCTTTACAATGTGCCAGCTCTGGCTCTTGTCCCCATTTTTATTCCCTGACACTGCTGCCAGCAGTGTGACAGTGCAGCTCCTGCACATCTTTGCCTGTCTGGTTTTAAACCCATTAGCAGGATGATCCCAGAGCAGCCCCTCTGTGTTTTGTTTCCCAGACTGTAATTGTCTGGAGTGCCATTTGTCAGAGCCTCAGTGCTCCGTGAAACATGCTGGGAATTTATTCCCAGGAGTTTCTTCTCTGAGGGCAGGACTGATTTCCTGAATTAGGCTGTGTGTGTGACAAGCACCCTGAGCAGCCCAGAGCTTCCTGCAAAACACTTGATTATGCAAAGATTTATCCCCATGCTCAGGTTTAATTAAGGAGAGGCCTCTCAGGGCAGAGGGGTTAATGCAGCACATATTTTTCTTCCTAGAATTATGTTTTCAACATCATATTCAACAGCACCATGGTGCATTCCCTGCCAGTTCTGATGAATCTTGTCAGCAACCTCCTCCTGCGCAGTCTGAACGTGACTGAGAGCATCCAGATCTGGAGCAACCCCTTGATCCAGGTGAGCAGCTCCCAAAAAATCACCCTGGAACACTGAGGAGAGGGCAGAGCATCCCTGGGGGGGAGGGGGAGTGCAGGAACACCCCACAAACCAAGGGAAAAGCTGGCTGGGGCTGTCTGCAGGGTTTAGGAGGATGTGGAAGGTGCTGGAATTTTGCTCTGCAGGTTGTGGAAGGGGAGGAAAAAGGGGCTTGGGAAGAGGATGTTGTGTCAGGAATTAAGGGTTCAGCAGGGCTTGGAGCAACCCAGTCTAGTGAAAGGAGTTGGGGGTTGGGATGAGATGATCCCTACAGTTCTTTCCAACCCAAACCATTCCATGATCCTGTGAATTAATTCATCATGAGCTTGTTGGAGGTTGCCTGCAGTTGTTGGTCTGTGCAGAGCAGGAGGGGCCTTTGGGAGAGGAGAGGACCTGCTGCAGGAGACAAATGCTCTGAAAAGTTCTTTAGTTATTATTTATTCCTCATCTAAATACTCCCAAAACTTCCACAGGTGTTTTTCTTCCTGCTGCAGCTCAGGTGATCTTGACATCCACACACTTTTCATTTTAGCATTGACAGCTGTGTTCCAGCTCCTAATGCAGCATTTTTTGGTCACATTCTGGCATTGAATAAATCTGATTTCAGGACCTCCCAGACACAATTTTCAGGCTGGAGATCTATTTTGAAGCCGTGTTACTGGGGATCATCATCACTGGGATGCCACCCTACTTTGCCATGGACAACGCAGAAAACCACAAGGTAACACCCAAGTGTCCATGCAGAGAGGCACAGGGAGTGAAAAATCCTGGGATGTGGGGAGAGATCCAGAGAGGGGTTTAAAACAATGCCAAGGGTGGCACTGGCGTGGAGCAGATTTGGGAGAAACTTTTCTGTGCCCAGCCAAGCCTGGCAATAACACAGGAGGGGATTCACAAATCATTAATGTTAATTAACACATGATTAACTCTGTGTTCTCCTGCTGCAGATCAAAGCTTACACCCAGCTGAAGATTGCAGGGCTCTATCCCTCAGCTTACTGGACTGGCCAGGCTGTGGTGGACCTGCCTCTGTTCTTCTTCATCCTCATCCTGATGATTGGCAGCCTCTTTGCCTTCCACTATGGTGTTTATTTCTACGTGGGCAAGTTCCTCGCTGTGGTGAGTCTGGGCTGGGCTCAGAGCAGCCTTACCTTGTTTTCTACAAGTCTTTTATTTCCCTTACCTGAATTTTCCCCATGGATACACAGGGAAAATGCTGCTGGAACAAAACCAGGATATTTTTTGTGGGGAAAATGGCTCCAAGTTGGGAGTTTCATTCAGGGCTGGAATAAAATCAAGTGCCAGGGGAGGTTTGGGTTGGACACAGGAAGAACTTCTTCACAGAAAGGGTGGTTGGGACTGCAAGGGGCTGCCTGTGGATGTGACAGCCTGGTCAGAGAGAAAGAAAGCTCAATAAGTTTTCCCAGAATCGACCTGAGATGCTTTAAAGGGCTAAAAATAAACAACGATAACCAAATATGAAAAACAACCTACAAGAAGTGTTTTTCTAATAATCTGTTTTTCTCATAAGATTGTTTACAAATGGGTGCCTTGTTAATTAACCAATCAAGTGAAATGTATTAATTAAATGACCAATCAAGTCCACCTGTAGCAAACTAAGCTATAAAAGGATGAAATAAACAAAATTTCTACCACTTTACCTTCTGACCCAACTCTGTCACCTCTGACCCAGCAGTAACAGCTGCCCAGGGAGGTGCTGGAGTCTCTGTCCCTGGAGGTGTTTGAGGAATGGCTCTTGGTCCATGGTTGGCATGGTCACAGGCTGGACTCACATTTCAAAGCTCTTTTTCAGCCCTGTTAATTCTTAAACCAGCAAGATTTTCTAAGGAAATGCTCATTTCTTCTGCTGTCTGAGCCTGCTTTGTGCTCTGTGCTGTGATTGGTAACTGCTGCTGATAACAAGGGCACAGTGACTTTGAGCAGAGCCCATCTCTGCAGAGAATTGCAGATGGGATTAAGTGCAGGACACCACAAGACTTCATGTCTTTGATATTCAGAGCAGGCTTCCCTGTGATACTGGCTGGAATTGAGAGGAATCAGCTTTTCCCAGCTGCTTTTCCAGAGTTAATCAGGTTTGGGATGTGGCTGCAGGGCTGCTTTTCTACCCTTGTTTGAATTCCTACAAAAATGCCATGGTGGAATTCTTCCTATTTGCCAGAATCTTGAGGTCAGCATTTATGGGAACCTGTGTTAGAAAAAAAAATGGGAAAGAGTTTAAAGGAAGCTGAAGGGGAGGGGAATTTTTGCCTCTCCACACATTCTTTAATTTGTGTCTTTAATAATACATTCTCTATGCACCAAGGTAGCAAAATACATCAAATAAAGTGACAAAGATGAATCCAGAGTTCTCTATCACACTGAGGTAATTCCAGTTGATCCTTATGCAAAAAACTTCCTGCTGCACATTCCCTGAGAATCCTTTCCTGTCTCTGCAGATTTTTTGCCTGATTGGTTATGTCCCCTCAGTTGTGCTCTTCACCTATGTGGTCTCCTTCACCTTCAAAAAAGTCCAGAACACGAAGGAATTTTGGTCATTTATATTTTCAGTGGTGAGTGACTTGGCCTGGAGCTGGGATAAGTGGGAAGATTGGTGATTTCCAAAGCCACAGCAAAAAAATCCCAGTTGTTTTGTTGAGCTGTGTGTCCCTAATGCACAGGAAATGGGGAATTTTTACCAATGTCTCACTCACTCCCATACCCTGAGTGATAAAAGCTTTAAGAAAAAGTGCCTTTAAATTAATTTAACTTATGCTTAGAGAGTCTGAAGTGAATGAAAATTGACATTTTCCCCCTTTTCTTTGGTACAGACAGCCTTGCTCTGCACAGTTGTCACTGAGGTGTCCTTTTTCCTGGACCATTACCTGGTAACCACCATCCTGCATTATGTCTTCTCCATCTTCATTCCTATTTATCCCCTTATTGGCTGCCTGATTTGTTTTATAAAGGTAAGGGGACCCCAGGGATCCTTTCCAGAGCCCTTGGAGGTGGCTGGGGTTGGGTGGGTGTCTTTAGTGTGTCCTCTGTAGCCACTTTTCATGTGAAAATGGAGAAAAATCACCTTTTTCATATTAAGTGAAGTAGTTTGGTTTTAAAATGGGGAAAGCAGCAAGTTTTCCATGAAATTTCCTTTCTCTGAGAGGAGGGAGCCTACAAGAAAGATGGAGAAGGACTTTAAACAAGGGATGGAGGGACAGGACAAGGGGGAATGGCTCCAAGCTGACAGAGAGTAGGGTTAGATTGGATTTTGGGGAAAAATTCCTCCCTGTCAGGGTGGGGAAGCCCTGGCACAGGTGCCCAGAGCAGCTGTGGCTGCCCCTGGATCCCTGGCAGTGCCCAAGGCCAGGCTGGACAGGGCTTGGAGCAACAGGGGATGGAATGAGAGAGGCTTTGAGGTGCCAAAACATTCCATGATTGTGTGCTATTCCAAGGAAAACCACGTGTTCCTCAGTGAGCAAACCAGGGATGGGTTTATTGGGAGTTAAGGGTTAATTGGGAGTGGGTGGCTGGAAAGCAGGAGCAGCTCCAGGGTTTGGATGGAGCTGTTTGATTTTCTTTTTTGGAGAGTCTCTGCAGAGCTCAGATGAAAGCACAGTGTAGGAAATGGAGTCTCTGCAGGTGTTTGTTTACCTGACCATGCTTTTCCCTGAACTTTTCCCTGAAAATACATCAGGGAAGGTGTAGGTTGGATATTAGGAAAAATTTTTTCACTGAAAGAATAATAAAGTACTGGAATTGTCTTCCCAGNTTAAATCTAAGCCCACTTTGGTTGTGCATCCTCAGATCCGCTGAGCAGCATGTAATGATAGATTTAATATTCTTGGCAACACCACCACTTGTGTGGTGGTGCAGGGCTGCAGCTTCTTGTCCCTCCTCACTCTGGTGGGGTCACCCCAGGGTCCCCAGCCTGGCTGGTGACCAGGGTGGTTTCTGTCTGCCCCAGCCCTACCTGCAGTGTGTGGTGTGGCTGTTCCTGCTGCGCTGCTTCGAGCTGAAGAACGGAGGGAGGACGGTGAGAGAAGATCCCTTCTTCAGGTGTGTCTCCTGAGTGGTTTTTATCCAAGGCATTCTCCAGAGAAACTGCTTTTGGAGGTGCTGGTGGTGGTTAAACTGGGGTGTGCAGTGGGAGAAATAAAATATCTTTCATTATATTCTGTTGCTGCAGGCCCCCAGCCGGGTAATAATTAGTATTGATTCTATGATTTGGAAGGTTGATTAATTGTTTTTTTATATCATCTTATGGTATATTTTATTCTATTTATATTACACTATATTACAGTAGTAAGAGCTCTCACTAACTACTAACTAGAAAGCTTGTGACTCTCTCTCTTGAGAGACCTGACACAGCTGTGGATCCAATAGGTCAGTGAATCTAAACACTATTCCTAGAATTTAATTAAGCAATTACTTTGGGTAAACAATCTTTAGAACACATTTTACATGAGTATAACAATGAGTAGAGATAAGAATTGTTTTGATTCTCTCTCTGCTTCTCTCAGGAAAAATCTTTAGAAAGTCTGTGCCTTTCTGTGCTCTCTGTGGCCAGAGAGCTGCTGCATTAATACCCCATCAGAAATTGTCACTGAAGTGCAGAAATGGGGAGTTCATTTCCTCTCAAGTTACATCACTGCAAAATCAGGAATTTTGTGAGGATGTTCCCTATGTGAAAACAAGGGAATTGCCACTCCCAGTGCACGGCCAGGGGTGCTGCACCCCACAAAGAGCTCAGCAGGGAGGTGACACCGTGGCACTCCCTGAGCTCCTCCTGCTCTGGGATGAGCTGCAAATGCCTTTGAGCAGCAAAGCCCTGAGCCAGCCTCAGCTGGGAGCTGAGCAGGGGCCTGGCGCTGCTTTCCTCCCTTGTAGGAAATGTTTCACCAAAGCCAAGCCCTGGAAGTTCCCAGATGTGCCTCACGAGGAGAATGAGGATGAGGATGTGAGGGCAGAGAGGCTGCGAGTCAAAGAGATCCTGAGCAGCCCCAGGAGTGAGGAGGTAAAACCTTACTCTGCCCAAACCCCCTCGGCTGGAGGCTGCCCAGAGCTGCTGGGATCTGCAGCCACTTCCCTCTTCTCTGCCAGATGCCAGCAATCCTGGTCAGCAGCCTGCACAAAGAGTTTGATGAAAGGAAGGAATTTCTTCTGGGGAGAAAAATAAAGAAAGTGGCAACCAAACATGTTTCCCTCTGTGTGAAGAAAGGTTGGAGTTCAGTTGCTTGCTGTTGAGCTGTTTTATTTATAAAAACAACTCTTGGAACCATTTATCTGATCTCGTGGGCAATGTTTGTGTTGTCCCTTTTTAGGAGAAATCCTGGGTTTGTTGGGACCCAATGGAGCTGGGAAAAGCACATTAATTAATATGCTTGTTGGAGAGATTGAGCCAACCAGTGGGCAGGTATGTTCCATGCCACAGTTACACAAAAAATCAACCCATATTTCAGTTTTATTGTTATTCCTGCAAGCACTCCTGAGGGCATTTTACTAAAACCATACAAAACCATCAAAAAGAGTTTGGAAATTTGCAATATTCTGGATGAAGCGTTTTCCTCACAGGTTCTGATGGGAGATGATTCCTTGGGGCTGAGCAGTGAGGATGACTCTGTGAAATTCGTGGGGTACTGTCCCCAAACAAATCCTCTCTGGCCAGATATCACATTGCAGGAGCACTTTGAGATTTATGGTGCTATCAAAGGCATGAGCCAGGCTGATGTTAAAGAGGTCATCAAGCGGTGAGTACTTCATTACAGAAACCTTTGTGGTTGAACTGAAGTTGCCTCAGCTTTTTTTATCTTCTGGCTTATTGCTGGAGGGACTTTGGCACCTTTTTTTTTTGTGGTTTTTTTTTCCCTTCTCACCTTTCCTAATGCAGTTTTTGTTTCCATTTAAGTTTGGTTTTAAGCTTGCTTGAAATTCTGCAATTATGAATTCGTAGATGAGGAGATGAAGGTTCATCCACACAAAATTCTGCTGGGATTTTTAATTTTGATGCGTGTTTTTTTTAAATTTATTTTTCTAAGGTTATAAAGTACTAACAGTGACCTTTGTAGAAGCTGCAAGGATGGGGAGTCCTGAGCTTGGAGCTGTTTCTGTTCTCACCAAGGCTCCTCCAGGAGAGGTGGCTTTGTATGGAAGCTCCAATTCTGCTTTTTGCTCTGCTTTTTTTTATACTTGATACACAAATATTTGTAACTGAGCTCTTCAAAAGGAACTGTTTTGCATTCTCTGGTGAGGGGGAAGTCAAACCATCCCCCTCCCAGCCTTTCCCACCTGGTCCTTCCCTCCCCAGCATCACCAGCGTGCTGGATTTGAAGGACCACCTGCAGAAGATGACGAAGAAGTTGGGAATGGGGCTGAAACGCAAGGTATGGGGGGCTCTGGGGTCACTCTGGGGGTCCCCAGCAGCCTCCCTGTCCTCACCCTGCCCCTCTGCCTTCCCCCAGCTCTGCTTTGCCCTCAGCATGCTGGGCAACCCGCGGGTCACGCTGCTGGACGAGCCCTCCACCGGGATGGACCCCAAAGCCAAGCAGCACATGTGGTGAGTGCTGGCCATGGCTCCAGGGCACCAGCCTGGGCTGGGGGGAGTTATCCTGCTGAGTTGTCCCTCCCTGTGAGCCACAGACAGGGAGTAACACCGTGGGTTGGCTTGGAAGGGACCATGAAGATCATCCAGTTCCACCCCCTGCCGTGGGCAGGGACATCTTCCACTAAAGCAGAATCATCTCTGCCTGATAGCCCATCTTACCCTGCCCTTTGGCAGGGGGAAGCCATTCCCTGTGTCCTGTCCCTCCATCCCTTGTCCCAAGTGCCTCTCAGCTCTCCTGGAGCCCCTTTAGGCCCTGGGAGGGGCTCTGTGTCCACAGCAGAAGTGCTCCAGCTCTTGGAGCATCTCCGTGGCCTCCTCTGGACTCACTCCAGCAGCTCCTCCTGTGCTGGGAGCCCCAGGGCTGGACACAGGACTGCAGGTGGGGTCTCACAAGAAGGGGAGCATCAGCCCAGCCTGTGTGCCAGGTGCAGCACAGCTGTGTCCTCTCCCAGAGCAGCTCGGGAATCACAGGCTTGAAGGTTGAAGGAAATCCTTAAAATAATATAAGGAATACAGATTGGAGCTGCCTTTAGGAAATTCAGGTGTTAATTGTTGCTGTGAGAGTGGCATTAATCCATAAATAGAGGGTCCATCCCAGCCCTCCTTTCCTCCTGAGGCAGGATTTGCTGTTCCCTGCCAGATGGTTTTGCTCAGGGATGGTTTGGGTTGTGGTTTGTGTTTTGTGTTTGCAGGCGGGCGATCCGAGCAGCCTTCAAGAACAAGGAGAGAGCAGCAATCCTGACCACGCACTACATGGAGGAGGCAGATGCTGTCTGTGACCGTGTGGCCATCCTGGTGTCAGGGCAGCTCAGGTACCCCCAGATCCCCCCTGGGGCAGGGGGCACAGGCAGCTGGCACCTGGGATATATTTCTCTGGAAATACAGATAAATTTGGTACCTTAAATTAATCCTTAGCAGCAAAAAGGATCTGTTTGAGGTTAGGCTGTTCTTGAGTACAACTTGTGTTTTCTGTCTGTAATTTATAGGTGTATAGGTACTGTCCAACACCTGAAGAGCAAGTTTGGCAGAGGATACTTCTTGGAAATGAAATTAAGGGAGGCAGCAGATGTGCAGCAGGTGGAGTATCTGCAGAGCCAGATTTTGCACATCTTCCCCAACGCCAGCCGCCAGGAAAGGTGAGGTTTGACAGATATCCAGGAAATATTGCTGTTAATCAAACCCTCTGATTTCACAGCAGCTCCTTGGCACCGGGGAAGGAATGTAAATATTTACACACAGCTTTAAAAAAAAATGAAGAATAAAAAAAGGAAGGGATCTGGAAGGCAGCAGAGCCCGGGCTGGCAGGGCGGGGGCCGGAGCCCACGCAGATGTTTGGCACAGAGGAAGCAAAACTGGATTTCTGCATAGCTGTTGCCTGACAGCTTCCTCCTGGGTCAGGGCCCCCGAGAAAGGGCTGAAATCCAAGTCTCTGACTCACTGCCCTTACCTGGAAATGCCTGAGGTCTCTGGGGGTCTCAGCTCCAGGGTGGGCTGGCTGCTGTTCCACCAGCAGCTCTGAGTTCGTGCCACAGGGTTTGGCTTGATGACTGGAGAGACTTCACAAAGGGCAGTGCAGGCATCCAGAGGAGTGTGATCCTTGAGGGATCATGAGTGTGATCCTTCCTCAAACGTGGGAGATGGGAAGGAGGGAGGGAGGGGAGTTCCCTGTGCAGGGCAGAGCAGCGCCCTGTGCTGCAGTTGGGGTTGCAGGAATGGCTGCATGATGCAAACTTCCAGGATGTGCTGGGACCTCTCAGCTCAGCTGAAATCCAAAACCCCAGGATCCTGGGAGCTCCAGGAAGCAAATCTGCCATGAGTAAGCAGAATAGAACTGATTGAATCTGAGTGGAGGAGCATGAACTTAGAGCAGTCTCGGGTGGTCTCAGCTGATGCACCTGGAGCTGCATCATTGCCCTTCTCCTGTGTGATGGTGACACTCAGAATGCCTGCAGTAACCTTCAGAAAAGGAGTTTAAATCCATTCCATGGGGTATTAATACTTTTTACTTGGAGTGATTTTGCTTGAAGCTAAATTTGTTTTGCTTCTTTGTTCCAGTTTTGCTTCTATCTTGGCATATAAAATTCCTAAAGAAGATGTACAGTCGCTTTCACATTCTTTTTCCAAGCTGGAGGAAGGTAATGAAACACTTGCATACATCACACACACAAATCCTTTTGTCTCCCATTACTGACACTTCTGCCATGTGATTTTGCTCCTCCATTTCTGTTCCATATTTATTTAACTTAATTTTCTTTTATTGATGTTTGTCCCCAACTCTGTTTCTTGGGAAATCAAGAGTAAGTGAAGTGTCCCTAAATCTGCTCTGACTGATTCCTTCCCCAGTAAAACACGCCTTCAACATCGAGGACTACAGCTTTTCTCAAGCAACACTGGAACAGGTGTGTTAAATTCTGTTTTGTGAGTGTAAACCCTGCCAGGTGAGGGTGTCAGAGGGCATATTTGGAAGGAATTCCTCCCTGTGAGGGTGGGGAAGGGCTGGGATGAAATTCCCAGAGAAGCTGTGGCTGTCCCATCCCTGGAGGTGTCCAAGGCCAGGTTGGAGAGGATGAGATCAGCTTTAAGGTCCCTTCCAACCCAGAGCATTCCATGATCCCCATAATGATGAGCCCTGTGCAGGCAGCTCATCCCCCAGGCTCTGCTCTCAGGCCACTGGGGCTGCTTTGCTGATGCCTCTTGGGGCATTTTTGGGAAACTAAATTCCCTTTTTGCAAAGTGAATCACATCTGCCAGCTCTCCAGCTCCTCTTTATTCCCGTTTTCCCCTCTAAAAATAAGATGCCAACTGCAGTGACTGGAAGAAGGCAAATGTGTGGTATTAGGGGAAAAGCTGCTCTGATTTATTCCAAGAACAGACATTTGCTGTTTGTAGGTGGGAGGAGGGTAAAGCTGAGACTTGTTACTGCTTATTGTGAATTAATTACTGCTGACAATTAATGTCCTTCAGTGCTGAACTTCCCTTTCATGGTGCTCTTGAAGAAAAGAGGTGGGAGGGTTAGGAGTAAGGAGGAAAACCTCAAAATACCAAAAATACTAAAAATGTCTTACTCAGAGATGAAGCAATACATTGAGTACTCATAAGTTGTATTTGTGACCAAGGAAGTTCCTACAGGGAGCATGGGGTCTT
Organism: Ploceus nigricollis; assembly: GCA_013399945.1. Lineage (NCBI taxonomy): Eukaryota > Metazoa > Chordata > Aves > Passeriformes > Ploceidae > Ploceus > Ploceus nigricollis. The sequence goes on along the minus strand of VXBC01003674.1, from coordinate 67,144 downwards.
TTCCATGTTTTCCAGGTGTTTGTGGAGCTGGCTAAAGAGCAGGAGGAGGAGGACAGCAGCTTTGGCACCCTGAACAGCAGCCTGTGGTGGGAGAGGACGCAGGAGGACCGAGTCATTTTCTGAGCTCCTCGTGCTCCTGTCAGTGCCAGCACCAATCCTCCCTCTGCTCCTGGAGCTGGGGTGAGCAAGGCCAGCTGGGTTTGGGAGCCCTGAGCGTGTCCCACCGTCCTGGCCTTGGGAATAACGCCGCAGGAGCCGTGAGCATCCCCCTGCTCCTCTGGCTGACCCCAAATCCCTGCTCCTCTGGCTGCTCCCAGCTTGTGCTGGGCAGGAGGGCACTGCCACGGCATCTCCTGCAGTTGGTGGCTGGTGCAGGAGCTCCCACCTGCCTTGCCCTGGCTCTGCTGGGCAGGAGGTTGGGCTGTCCTTCAGGAGAAGCCTGTGTCTGAGCAGAGCAGTCTCTGCTGGAGCGTCCTGCCCCGGGGCTTTGCAGGGTCTGGGTGGGCACTCTGCCCGTCCTGCACACCCATCCCTGCTCCTCCACCAGCTCAGCCATCCCTGCTTCTGCTTTGAAGCTGCACCTGCTTAGAAGAGAGGGGGAAAACCACTGCAGAGTCCCTGTCCCACTGCAAGGAGGGTCCTGAACTGCACGGCCAGCTCGGCTTGGCGTCCCACCAGCCTGGAAATGTTCATTTGCAGATCACAAGTGGCACTTGTTGGCACTCCAGTCCTGTCCCCTGCAGGCTGGCAGCTGTGTGCTGCCATGTGGGGTTTGTCCTGCATGCTGGGGGGCACAGGGGTGGGCAGAGTGGATGTGGTTCTGCCCTGTCTCCATCCAGAGCAGTGTGATTCTCTCCCTGGCTGTGACAATGTGTGTCCTGCCAGCTGCTCTCACACACAGTGCTTTGGAGATGTTTGCATTTTCCTTGCCAGTGCATTCATGAGCTCCAGTGTTTCCCAACCCCTCGTTGTTGTGGTTGCAGTCAGTAACACAGGGCCCATTTTGTCACCCCCTTTGTAAAACCCCAAATCAAATGGCCCCAGTTCACAGCCTCACCCATAAGAAAGGTGCCTTTGGTTTGCATAGAAGCACTAAGAGGAGTAGAATATGTGGTCCTTTAGCCTGAGATATGACAGATGTATGTTGAAAATATATTATTCTTTTTAGCTTTTTCTACACAAAGTATCATCACATTTTTTTTAGTTTTATAAGGAGAAATTAAAGATTGCTCCCAGTTCATTTTGCTCTGCAATGAACAAATACAGAGATGTGTTTCTATTGAGACATTGGCTTCATAAGTCATATCATTTATGTATCTTCACTTTAAAGTTAAAAAATACCTTGGTTTTTCTTGAGAAAACTCAAAAAAATTGGTAAATTTGGAGTTGTGTGTCCCAACTGTTTGTAATTATCAGGCAATAATGTGTGTGATATGTCTGATAATGGTTTTTCAGTGTGTTCAGCCAAAATCTGTTTCCATCAGTTTCTTATGTAGGGAAATGTGAACTCCTTATGCAGAATTTTACTTCCTCTTTTGTACCCATAGGTTGCATAGAAATGCACAACTTTGGGTTTGTAGTTAAAATTTGAGCCCAAGCCCTACAGAAAGCCCTGCACATCCCAGGGAACCACAGCCCTGGAAATGAGGGATTAAAAGGACAGGATTAAAGCAAACTGCAGCTCCAGCACTGCCTGACAGGGTGAAACTTCCCTGTCAGAAAAGAAAAAAAAAACCCCAAATTCAGATGTTGTATTTATTTATTTAGCCCCAGCCCTGCTGCTGGCTGGGAGCTCTGAGCTTTTGCCTTTATTTGGAGCAATTTGGGACTCAGAATTCTCTTGGCACTTTCCCATGCAGGTGTGTACAAGTTGAGTGCATTTTTTTCCCAAATCCCACATTTCTTTGGTCTCTTCTTGCCAATGGTGTTTCAGCCAAGTGTCACCTGCCCATCAATCCAGCACATTTTTGTCACATGGATTTAGGGAATTACTGTGACCTGTGAGCAGCCTTGGTGTCTGCCTTGAATTTATTCTTTCACTTGCAGTTAATAGTCTGTAAAATAGTTCTGTGCTGTCTGTTTCAGATATTTCCATATTTCCTCACATTTCAGATGGGAAAACTTTGGATTAGAAGCCAGATTAGCTCAGTTTGATGCTGTTGTTTATCCTGGAGGAGCCCAGTGGATGGTGGCACTGGTTTTTGTGCAGCTACAGACAGGACAGAGAATTTGGCTCATTTAATTAATTCCCTGTTTGGGTGGGATCTTTTTGGCCTGGTGACATCACGTGTTACAGTGGGGTAAAATTCCACCCCAAAACATCACTGTCCTCATATCAGAAGTGTTTCAAAGTGTCCTAAGATGTCTGTAACTGCCAGAATAGGGAAAAAAAACAGGAAAATTAAACCAGGGAATGCCCTGGGAACAGCAGAGCTTTATTCCTGGCATTTGAAGCTCTTTGTTCAGCTGTTATCAGTGACTTTCCAAATCCCATCCATCCAACACGCACCCAGCCTGTGCTCCCAGAGATAAACTGGATTTGGGGGGGATTTGGGGTAAATCCAGCCAGTTTTGGGTCACCATTCCCAGGTGAGATGGTTGGAGCTGCCTTGCAGGGTTGTTGTGATGTATCCAAAGCTTGGAAAGCGCCTTCACTTCGTGCTGTTGTTACAAGGTTGTATTTTTCTATGGAGACTTTCAGTGTCTGGTTTTGTTTCCGTTCCCAAGAAAAGTCCTTATTTAAAGTATCTCTGTTCAGCAAGTGAGATTTATTGCACAGCCAGCACGCAGAGCTCTGGCAGCAGAGGGTGTCAGCCTGAAGGTGACACATTTGTGACACTCCTCCTGCTGCTGGACCCCGTGCAGTTCCTTTTACACACTTGCCTTTCTTTCAGCACTTGGCTGTGCTTGCAAAGGTGAGGATTTCCCTTTCCTACCTGGAAGTACTTCCAAAATAAAGATGGATTGGGTTGTTAAACTCTTGGCTTTCTGGCTGTTGTGCTGTGCTGGAAATGGGGATGGTTTTCAAAGCCTGGGCTGATTTTGGGGTGCACCAGAGTTTCAGGTGGTTGGGCTCAGGCAGAGTGGGGGGCCCTGGCTGTTGGCATGGCCAGTGCTCTGGGGCTGCAGTATTTACATATTTTAAACCGAATTTGGGGGATTTTTGCAGTGTTGCAACACTGAGAATCTGACCACAGATTTGTTCAGCCCAGCTCTGGGCTAGCAGTGACCCCACGGCAGCTGTGTGCTCCTGGCATGGCACATTGTCCATCTGCAGGGGTGAATCACCTCCAGCCACTGGAAAATTAACCCCAGTTTAAAAAAAACCAATTCATTTCTGTGCTGGGAGCTGTGCCCAAGGTGAATTCGCTGGGTGGATGCTGGCTCTGGGTGAGGGGCAGTGGAAAGGGGGAGGTTTGGCTGAAGGTGGGACATGGAATGTGCTCTGCAGGGATGGAGGGCACTGTCTGCTCCTGGCCTGTCCTGTGGGACTGCCAGCTCCCTGGACAGACCCTGCTGAGGAAGAGGAGGAGGTGCTCACCTCCAGCCTCATGGGTCAGTGAAGGGTGCAGCCAAATCAAAGGGGTTTGTGCTCCCTGAGCTCCTCAGTGGAGAGGAAATAACCCCAAAGAAGTTTAGTCTGAGTTTGGGGACAGTTCCCAGCAGTTCATACTCATTTGTTTCTGATGTTGTGGAAGGGCAGTGTGCCATGCATTTTTATTCTTTTTTTAAGCTGTAAAATTGATTTGTTCCCTTATAATGCTTCTTTTAAGAGATGTCCAGAAAGTCCCTGATTTAACATGCTGAATTTCCCTTTGATAAGGGTTTCCTGGAGCTCTTGCTGTTCCTTTTTCCTTTGCTTGGCATGTCCCCCTGGAAGGGTCTGGCTCCCTTCCCAGCCCCTCTCTTCCTCCTGGCAGATACAAAGGCTGGTCCTGAGTCCCCTTCTCAGAAATCCTGTGGAGCATCTGCTTGGGGGATTTAATTAATGATATTTTAATTGCTCACTGCTCAGTGAAGCCCTGAGGGGTTGGGGTCCCACTTCAGCAGCAGGGCCAGGAGCAGGATGGGGAACCCCAAGGGGTGCTTGGAGCAGGTGGCATTTTTCTGTGCAAAAGCCTTTTCTGTAGCTAATGTGCAGTCAGGGCAGGGTCAGAAAAGTGCTGTTTTTTGGTGAAGTGCACCTCAGATGGGCTTTCTGCAGTCCTGAGGAGCCTTGCCCGTTGCTCCCCTGTTGCTCAACACGAAGGGATGCCGGAAAACACTTCTGCTCCTCTCCTAAATGAGCTCATGCCTTGAAAATGAGAAAATCAGCAGCTGCAGCAGAGCCCCAGCCTTTTGTTAAGCAACAACCTTGTGGTTTGAGGCAGCTCTGCAGATCAGAGGCACAATCCTGGAGCTGTGGAAGTTCCGGGACAGTCACATTCATTTAACTCGTTGAATTATCCCGTGGCCGTGCACCCTCCCAGCTCGTTTGGATTCCCTGGCCTCTCTGATTTCCTCACCTCCCTGTTCTGAGTGCAGATCCACTGGAAAGATGTTTTGTTTTTAAACTCCCAACACGCTCCATCCTGCTTCCAGCTGTGCGGCAGCTGCTGGAAAAGCAATTAAAAGGAGGGGAAATTGGGAAAAAAACCCGCTCAAAACAACGGGGAAAGGAGAAAGAAGAACTAAAATCCCGTTGGTGCTGGGTGCAGGATTTGTCTCAGCAGAGGAAGGAGCATTTGCTGAGTCAGGCTCTGGGCACGATGGGGACAAGGCAGCAGAGTTTTCCCTCTGGAGAAGCTGGGCCAGGGACAAAGTGGCTGTGCCACCTCTCAGGAGTGAAGGTTCTCCCCATCCCAGGCCACCCCACCTCTGCTGCCTGCTGGGAACATCTGCAAGGGTTGAGTGAAACCCTCCAAAGCGTGCTGTAAACATCCCCAGGCTCGGGGCCAGCTGGTTGTAGGTGTTGTTCCAAGGTTGGGTCATCGCTCCAGAAGTTTTGGGAGGGTTTGCCCGGGTGACGTCAGGCGGGAGAGGGGCATGGCCACCGGGCTGGGCCACCGAGCTGAGCCTCCCTGGGGCTGAAAAGGGACCAGGAGCCCGGACACCTCAGAGCTGGAGGAGACCTGGTCCCCATGGAAAACACAGCATCAGGTAAGGAGTCACAGATTTCTCCTTTTTTCATTAATTAATTTAGAAGTAGAGATGGAAAAATTAATTTAGAAGTAGAAATAGACCCCTCATAAACCCTCCATGCAGGGTTTGAGTTTTCATGAGAGATGATGAGTTTTTCCTAATTAATGCTTTATGATGCTGAATGCATAAAAGCTGCACCTTCCAGCTCTGTCTTCTGGTGGGCTGTAAGTTCACAACAAAATATTTCACAGGAAAAGGAGCAAAAATATTCAGCTTTTCTGGGTGTGTGTGGGTTTTGGTTCTCCCCGTGGCTGCAGGTGAAGAGCTGCACAGATTGAGCACTGGGTGATGATCCCTCCCTTTGCTCTCTTCCTGCTGCCTTGCTGTCACTAAAGGCATCTAAAAATACAAAACCCCCCAATTTCACTTCTCTGTATGAGCTGAAGTGTTGAGCTTTGATTAGGGACAGGCTTAGAGTTGTTATTTTCAAGTTGAGAGTAGGAAAAAACAACCTGTTCCAGTCTGAGTGGGAGTGGAGTCAGTGCAAATCTGTCTCAGATGCAAACAGAAAAAACTGCAAGGACTGGCAAAGAGGAGGGGATGGAAAGAGAACCTCTGCACTCTCCACGTGCAGGGATTCATCCTTGGCTCTGGGAAAGCCAGTGGGTTCTCTGGGAAGTGTGAGATGCACCAAGGATTTCTCCCTTTGAACTCAAAATTGAGAGGCTCCTGCCAGAGCTCCTGAAGAGCAGCTTGATTTTAGGAACTAAAATCATAAACTCCAGGAATGCTTCAGGTTGGAAGGGATCTCTAAAAGTCACCCAGCCCAACCCCCCTGCCATGAGCAGGACATCTTCAAACAGACCTCAAAAAGTTAAATTTATAGAGGAAAATAGTCTGAAGAGGTGCCAAAGAGGAACTCCCTGAGATAGTAAATAAAGGGATTATATGGGATGTGCCTTCCTGGGACAGCTTCTGGTAGAGCAGAGCTGCACACAGGATCCAGGAAAAGTTATTGCAACACCTTGGCAGGGAGTTCCTGGAGAGCAGGAAGTTTGGATGCACTTAATGAGCCCCAGGAGACATCCAGCTTTACAAGTGATGCTCTTAACTGGATTAAAGTTTCCCAAACATCATTGCCTCCAGTTTCTGATGTGTTTATTTTGCCTTCTGCATCTGAAGTTTTGAGCCTCAGGCCTCACAGATAATTATCAAAAAGGTAAAAAATACAGCCAAGAGAAAATCCTCTAATAGATTAATTAGATACCTAATTTAAAGTTAATAATAGCTAATATTTATTAGGTATCTGACTGAAAGTTAAATTCCACAGCCTTCCTAGGCAGCCTCACTTGTTTGAATTCCTGGCTTCATATTTGGCTCCCCGTGGTATTTGCTCCTTGCTCCACAGGCAAAAAGTTAATTAAAACTGGTAGAAACTTGGTTACAATTTTCTAAAAAGTTTTAGATTTGCTCCATCATTTTAAAATTGTTTGTTGTGACTGCAGAGATTCCGTGCATCTTTTAAAGACCATCATGTTTTCCTTGTTATCCAAATACCACCACGCTTTGTTTACTACCCAAACATCCTGGGCTGAGCTGCTGCTTTCAGCTCATGACTGAAATCCAGACCTCAGGAAATAAAAAAAAAAACAAAAAAAGTGACACTTCCTAGAAATCTCTTCCTATTTACCTTTAACCTTCAGTGCAGGCAGCAGGGAGGAAGCGTGGGAGGAAGCTTGGGCAGGGAAACAGAGATAAGATAAGGTAAGGTAAGCCCTGTGATAACACAGAAGTTAAACTGGGATCCTGGATGCCTTGCCCCTGCAGTACACAAATATTTAATTATTCCAAAAAACAAGCAGTGAAGGGAAGAGAGCAGTGGAACCCTTTATTAACTCCAGCTGCCCAATCCATGAAATCAGGAAAGCTGTCCAAGGGGAATGCAGCACTCTGCCTTTGAGGTTGCTTTGATTCTGAGCTTTCTTTGACTTTGGGTTTCAGCCATTTGAAAGGATTAAACCACAAAAACATGCTGGGAGGTGCCCTGCCCTGCTCCCCTGGGAAGGGGGTGAAACCCATCACTCTCAACTTGCTCCTGTTCTTGCTGCTTGGCCACAGGATTAAATCTGGAGCTGAAATAAATATCCCAAAGAAATACTCCCTGCCCAGCATTTAGGAGGATATTAAGGAGCACATGGGTGTTCTAATCCTGCCCTGCTCTAACTGCATTAAACTTCCTTAATATTTGGGTGAAAACAGAACAAATTGATCTCTTACCAACCTGGTGAAGGCAGGCAGTTGCAGCCTCTATTTTAGGTTATTTTTAGCATCTGCCCAGTGTTTGTAACGTGATTCAGGGTCTGGTTCAGAACCCAGAGCACGTGAGCACTGCTTTGCCAACAAACCACGTGGCTGAGGCCAGACACAAATTCACTTCCTGCTGTGAGACGTGGAAAGTGAGCGGCTGTCATGTTCCACAAAGCCTCTTTGGGATGAGGAAGGATGAGCCTCAGTGAGGAAGGATGAATCTGAGTGAGGAAGGATGAATTTGGATGAGGAAGGATGAATTTAGGTGAAGAAGGATGAATCTGGGTGAGGAAGGATGAATCTGGATGAGGAAGGATGAATTTAGGTGAGGAAGGATGAATCTGGGTGAGGAAGGATAAATTTGGGTGAGGAAAGATGAACCTGGATGAGGAAGGATGAATCTGGATGAAGAAGGATGAATCTGGGGGAGGAAGGATGAATTTAGGTGAAGAAGGACAAACCTGAGTGAGGAAGGATGAATTTGGATGAAGAAGGATGAATCCAGGTGAGGCAGGATGAACCTGGGTGAGGCAGGATGAATTTGGGTGAGGAAAGATGAACCTGGGTGAGGAAGGATGAATTTAGGTGAGGAAGGATGAATCTGGATGAGGAAGGATGAATTTGGGTGAGGAACAATGAATTTAGGTGAAGAAGGATGAATCTGGATGAAGAAGGATGAATCTGGGTGAGGAAGGATGAATTTAGATTAGGAAGGATGAACCTGGATGAGGAAGGATGAATCTGGGTGAGGCAGGATGAATCTAGGGGAGGAAGGATGAATTTAGGTGAAGAAGGACAAACCTGAGTGAGGAAGGATGAATTTGGATGAAGAAGGACGAATCCAGGTGAGGCAGGATGAATTTGGGTGAGGCAGGATGAACCTGGGTGAGGCAGGATGAATCTGTGCACGTGGAGGAGGCAGCTCAGAGCCCAGCCCAGCTCTCTGTTCCCTTGCATGATCTTGGTCTATTTCCGTTCAATCTGAGCTGTCCAAAATTAAGGAGAGAAGTTCTCCCCCTTTGACATGTCATTGGCTTCCTCTGAAGTGGTATTTAACTCCCAGTGACCTGTTTTATTCTAAATTATATCATTTTCTTTCCCATCTTAGCTGGAAAAATGCAGGGGGCATCCAAGAAAGCCTCACAAATATTTCAGCAAACCTGTGCTCTCCTGTGGAAAAATATTCTTCTGGTGTGGAGGATGAAGTCAAAAAGTTTTCAGGCAAGTGTCGGTTCTTCCAAAGGGAAATCAGGATTTCCACTACAAAGTATTTTCACGTTGCATTGTTTTTGTGTGAGGGGATGTGAGAAGGCTCAGCTGTGGTTCCCTGGGAAATGTCAGCAGTTCCTTCTTCCTGTGACACTACAAATCTGCCTCGTGACAAAGCTGGCTGCTGGCTTTTGCTTGTTGATCCTGCCCTGTGCAGAGGAACACAATGTCCAATTCATGGCTCCAGTGTCAAATTATCCACAGACCTCGCTGGCTCTGGGACTAAGAAAACATGTTTTCCATCTGAAACCTTGCTGGGATTTGAAAACCATCACACCTGTGGAACAGCTCTCCCTCGTGCACAGGGGAAAGGCCTGGAGCTGGACTGGGCAGTGGGGTCAGAGCTGGGTTAGAAGGGTCCTGGAGGAGCCTTGGAGTGGCTACTTAAAAGAGAGGCAAGATTAAAAGAATAAAAGTGGGTATTTATTGCAGGTCTTAATTAAATACACACCTTGGGCAGTCAGAAGCCTCTGAGGGGTACACCCAAGATGAACGATGGTCACGAGTTTTCCAGACAATTATAAGTTTGGTCCATTTACATATCAGGGGTTAATCCCCCAATTACAGGTAATAAAGTCATTTTCTCCAAGTTTTCCCCCCCAATTCACTGTTGTGCCTGAGGCAGTGAGGTGTCCTTGATTCCCAGGCACGGAGAGGAATTTTTTGTCTGGATAAAACGGGAGAACAGCAGCTGTGGAGTTTTAGAGTGATACCCTACAGCAATGCTGATCTGAAAAATATAAAAGCTAAATCCTGAGGCACCAGCAGCTCCCTGGGCTGCCCCTCACCTCTGCATTTCCCTCTTTCCCTCCCTGCAGGAATGGGTGGCCTCGCTGGTTTTCCTGTACATCCTGCGGGACGCGGCGGCGCTGATCATGTACTACCCCACGCAGGAGTTCCCCTTCCGCTCCCTGGGGCGCCTGGACGAGCCCGCCTTCAACGCCTCGGGGGTCACCCTCATGTACACCCCTGCCACCAACACCACCAGCAGAATAATGGCCAAAGTGGCTTCCAGTTCGTCACTGAGGGGTAAAAGCTCTTCAATCCGTGTTCCTGCAGTGTCTGACGTGGACCTGTGTTGTAAAATGCAGCGACCCCCGAGAGAATGCAGGATGCAAGAGAATGAAGGATGTCTGACTCCATTTCAGAAGGCTTTGAGATGCTGAACACACTCTTTATTAAATCTATACTAAAATACATTAATAATATTTGAAGAGCGGCTATTCTACATACCTACATTTAACTTACCTATCAGTCTAACTCAAACTCGTGACCTTCTCTCCAGAGTCCAGACACAGCTGGACCTGGACTGGTCACTGAAGATAAACAATCTCCATTTCACTTTCCACAGGGGAGAACAGAGAGCAGAGATAAGAATTGTTTCCCTTTGTCTCTGCTGCTTCTTCATACTTAGTTGTGCCTTGCTTTTCTCTGTGAAGAGAAATGAGGCAACAGACCTGACCCACCCCTCATGGTAGGGAGGGACAGGAGCATTTGTCCCACCTGATTTTTTGAGGGAAAAAATTGTGGTGATGCCCATTTTCATTGTTGTCTGAATAATCAGAGGTTCAGCTGTGCTGGTTTTATTTTTTTTTCCTTTTTTCAATATTAATTATTTATTCTAATGGCAGGTGTAATAATAGAAGAGGTGGAAAATGAGGCAAAAATGGAAGAAAAAGGACTTTTGGAGGAGGAAACTATTGGTGTTGTTTTTAAGGATGACTTCTCCTACACTCTCAGATTTCAAGTGGGCAGAGCAGTGTTTCCAAATGAAGGCTTTGAGCACATAGGTAACAAAATAAATGAAACCCCAGGCTCTGATTTTGCATTAAAAACTGTTTTGCTGGATTTCTGTGCTGCTGTGCCACCCCAAAGGGATGGAGGCTGCATGTGCCAAATGGCTCGAGAAAGACAGGAGTTAAAATGTGAGGGTTTGTGTCTGTAAAAGGAAAAAAATATCAGAGAAAAAAGCTGTAAGAACATAAATATCACCCACAGTCAGAGAATCCCAGAATGGTTTGGGGTGGAAGGGAGCTCAGAGATATCCAGTGCCTTTTTGCCCCTCTCCTTTTGTACCTTTACACATCAAATCATGCCTGGAAAATGAGAATTGTGTGTGCATTAATGTCCCTGGCCAGAGATTTAACACATTAAAAGATAAAAGGCTGAGTAAACCCCAATCTTGATTTCCTCACACTTAGGTAAAACTCATTTTCAACCCCACATGTCACGCACAAGTATTTATATGCACATGTATATGGAAATGTACTAATTAATATTGATTAATTATTTTTTAAAATTTTGTTTCCCCAACAGAAACCTGCTGGGATTTTTCAGCAGGGCACTGCAGAATTCCTCTGTACTGGTATGGGGGCTTCCTCTCAGTGCAGTCCAGCATTGATGCAGCAGTCATAGAAGTAAGTGTGCTCGTGGTGGAATTTGCTGTTCTTCCCACAGTTCTGTGTAAACTTAAAACCCAAACTGATTAAACCAAAAATAGAGGGGGGATAAAACCCCAAACACCAAGAAAACCACCAAGCCAGTTCATTTTTCCAGCCCTAAAAGTGTCCAAGGCTAAGTTGAACAGGGCTTGGAGCACCCTGGGATAGTGGGAGGGGTCCCTGCCCGTGGCAGGGGTGGAACAAGGGGATCTTTAGGGTCCCTTCCATCCCAAACCATTCTGGGGTTCTGTGATGCTCTGATTTTCTGTGGTCATCAACTTCTTAAATACTTAGTGTAATTCAAAATTTAAAAGAATGACAGATCGTTCCCATGGCTCGAGGCAGTGAATGGAACAAGGATTTAATAGTGTTTAGTGCAAGTCAGCACAAAAAGATAATAAATACTGGTTATTTGCTTGTAAACATAACCCTATTCTTGACAAAAGAATAATTCTAATGCTTGTAACCCCCCGTTTGTTCTGATGTTGGCTATTTCATTGCAAAAATGAAATGAATTTAATTTCTAATTTCCTTTAGATAAAAACCAACCACTCTGTGTGGAAAGAAATGAAGTCAATGACTGGAGTTCACCTGGAAACTGTGATGAAACCTCTGTTTAAACTGGATTACCTTTGGTTCATCATCTGTGCCCTACTGAGCTACTGCCCATACATGCACTTTTTATCAGTGAAAGTTCTCAAGGAGAAGAAGAAACTGAAGATACTGATGAGAGCAATGGGTCTGCAAGATATTTCCTTCTGGTAAATCTCAGCAGTCAATGTGTAATTACAGGGATTATTTTATCAAGTGTATGGAGCAGCCTGGTCTGGTGGCAGGTGGCCCTGCCCATGGCAGGGGTGGAATTAGGGGATTTTTGAGGTGTCTAAACCATTCTGGGGGTCTCTTTGCTCTGTTTCCCAGCCTGTTGCTCTGAGGCAGGTTTTTTTGTAGTTGTTTTGTTGCTCTTCTCCTCCCCAAAAAAGAGGAGGAGCTCTCCTCGTGGAGCAGGGGTGTGTGCAGCAGGGTGCTGCGTGTGGAGGGGTTGTTTGCCTCCAGAAAATGGGTGGAACACGCAGAAAAAGCAAAGAAACAACAAATCCTGGAGAAACCCCTGAATGCTGGAGCAGAGGAGGGACACAGGGTCTATCCAAACAGGCTCCCTAACCCATCTGGGCATGAATATTTCACATCATTAGGAAAGCTCATGGATAAAAGGCCCTTGGTGCAGATTCTCTGTGTCCCCTTGCTGCCATCGCTGCGTCTGCAGAGATCTGGGCCAGACCTGAATTTGTGGAAGAACTTTTTTCCTGAGCTGTAACCAAGCTGCCCATAGAGGGTGTGGAGTGTCCCTCACTGGAGATACTCCAGACCCACCTGCACACATTTCTGTGCCATGTGCTCTGGGATGACCCTTTTTGAGCAGAGACATCGACCCTCGGNTCAGAGTATAGAGGGGTGCTAAAATGAGGCTGGGAGTGATTTTTCTGTCCCTATAAACCTGCCCTAAATCTCAGAGTTGTCTTCTAGACAAAGCCTTGTTCATCTGGAGGGAACAACTGAAACCCAGCTGGGTCTCTAGTTGTGCTCCTATTTTCAGGTTGTTTTATTTTTAATTGCAGCAGAAATGCATCCTGCTAACTACTGGTTTTCTCTGCTGCAGATTCACTTCAGTTTCCTGCTCAGCTCGTTGCTAAAGCAGCCAAATATTTCCAGTTTTGTGGGATTTCTCCTTCACATCCTCTTTGGGGCACTGGGCTATTTGACGTTGTTTGAAAAGCTGCCACGGGCTTTGGAATGGATTTTAAACCTCTTCAGTCCTTTTGCCTTCACAGCTGGCCTGGCAACGGTATGTCTGCAATAAAACCAGGGCATCACAAAAGCTCAGCCCCCAAAATTCTGCCAGAGAGCAGCAAAATCCACAATTTGCATCACCAGAACAACCCAGTCACCCCCCTCTGCTTTTAAAAAGAAAACTTGGCTCCNGCAGGGGTGGAATTAGGGGATTTTTGAGGTGTCTAAACCATTCTGGGGGTCTCTTTGCTCTGTTTCCCAGCCTGTTGCTCTGAGGCAGGTTTTTTTGTAGTTGTTTTGTTGCTCTTCTCCTCCCCAAAAAAGAGGAGGAGCTCTCCTCGTGGAGCAGGGGTGTGTGCAGCAGGGTGCTGGGTGTGGAGGGGTTGTTTGCCTCCAGAAAATGGGTGGAACACGCAGAAAAAGCAAAGAAACAACAAATCCTGGAGAAACCCCTGAATGCTGGAGCAGAGGAGGGACACAGGGTCTATCCAAACAGGCTCCCTAACCCATCTGGGCATGAATATTTCACATCATTAGGAAAGCACATGGATAAAAGGCCCTTGGTGCAGATTCTCTGTGTCCCCTTGCTGCCATCGCTGCGTCTGCAGAGATCTGGGCCAGACCTGAATTTGTGGAAGAACTTTTTTCCTGAGCTGTAACCAAGCTGCCCACAGAGGGTGTGGAGTGTCCCTCACTGGAGATACTCCAGACCCACCTGCACACATTTCTGTGCCATGTGCTCTGGGATGTCCCTTTTTGAGCAGAGACATCGACCCTCGGTGTCCCTTCCACCCTGACCCTTCTGTGCCTCTCTGATATTTGCACCTCTCCAGTCTGGAAACTGGAAATGGTTGAAAATACAAAATATTTTAATTGATACCACTTTGGCTATGTCGTGGCAAGTGTTGTCCTGCTCAGGGGCAAAAATAAAATAACTGTGCCTTCCCTTGTAGGTTATCCTGGAGTTTGCAGTACATCGTGTACGTGGCCATCACAGCCAGCCTGCTGACCTGGGTCACCCTCAGTGAAGTTTTTAATCACAGCAGCTTTTTGGAAGTGTATTTTTTTTATTTCTTTTATGGCCTGGCATCTGTAAGTTTGTGTTTGTATTCTTATATGATGCACCATTTTTTTTTTCCTAATTAAAATATCGGAAAGACTGCAGAGTTTTTTAGAGCTGGAATTGTATGAGGAAGTAACAAAAATACTCTACTGTGATTTATTGTTATTTTT
>VXBC01003674.1:7898-52906 GCA_013399945.1 Ploceus nigricollis | reverse complement strand
TCCAAAAAGTCTTTAAAAAATATTAAAAAATCTGTGCTAAATCGTGGCAAAGATGGTTGGACACTCAACTGCATCACAAATTTTGCTGCAACAGATTTAAATCTCTATAAAATGAGCAGTGGGATGTGGCTGGTGGGTACCAAGGGCTGCAGGAACTGAGGGCTGGAAGTGCTGTCTTTGCAAACAGCACTCTGTAACTTCTGCATGGTCTGAAATTCAGCTTACTGAGGCGTTTCTGGTGCTTGTGGTCAGAATAAACCCTTCGCCTCCTTAGAAACAGCGCCGTGGTCACGAGTGAATTGGTTTTGAGTGAAAATGGCTGTGATGACACAGCAGTAGCTCGCACAAAGTATTTCTGTCTGAAGGAAATGTTGCATCTGAATGTTGCTTTTTTTTCTTTTTTTTTCCTCCCCTAGATGGTAAGACTAGAAAAATATGGACCAGCATTTTCCCCAGAGTTGTACCCATTTCATAACCTGTACCTCATCCTGAGCCTTGACAGTGTCTTGTATTTCCTGCTGGCCATCTACTTTGATAAGGTTTTGCCTGGTGAGTGAAAATGTGAGGGGAAAAATGCAAACTTCATTGCTTTTTGTTCTATAGTTCCCTGCTTTGTAGAGAGAAAGTTTCCAAAGGGGTGGTGGGAGGAGAGAAAACTGCAGCCCTGCAGTGAGATCCTGCTCCGACAGCCCTGACCACGGGGGTGGGAAGGGTGTTGTAGGACTTGTTCTGATTTTTTGGAACTAAAGAGGTTGTAAATGGGTGTGATTATTCCCCACCTGCATTTACAGGTGTAAATTTACAGGTATGGACAATTTAAATTGCAGAGTTTATCAATTCTTTCACTCTGCTGCAAGTTCACGTTCTGCAGCTGGGGGAGCGGTGGCTGGGCTGGGCATTTATTGGAGTTGACAGATGGAGGTTTTGGGGTTGATATTTCATCTTCTCTGCCTCTGATTCAGGCAAGTACGGGGTCCCACATCCTCCTGCCTTCTTCCTGAGACCCTCGTACTGGCTCAGGGGCAGCAGTGGGTACGTGGGGGTCAGAGCTGGCAGCAGCCACGACCCCGTTCTCGGCGGTGACACCGAGCCGATGCCACCGGGCTTCGATGGCAAGGAAGCCATCAGGTAAGGAGCTCCTTTTGGCAGGAAAAATACAGCTCTGCATGGATTGTTTGGCTCTAGAGAGCACAGCCACGCTGCACTGGTGAGTGTGAGGCTGGCAGCTGGCATTATGGATGAGATTAGTGCAAATGTGTGAAAGGCAGGGGTTGTTCAGTGTTTCGTCCTGCTCCAGAGCTGGATTTGAACATTTATTGGATGTGGGGCATCCTCCAACTCCCTTTCCTGCATTTCCCTCTCAGCAGTGAGTCTGTTCCCCTTCCCCAGCATCTTCAAGCACAGAGTGTGCTGCAGAAAATGCTGCACTGTCCATCCTGGCAGGGCTGGGTGGGCTCGTGGCTGGTTGTTACCAGAAAGCAAACAGAAATCTGCCATAACAACAGCTAGGTCATCACTCCTAATTAAATACCCACATTTATATTCTCCTCCTTCACTCACTAAATATTCCTCGAGTTTGCCTTTGAAACCTTTCAAACAGCTTTTAGAAAAGCACAGGGCCTAATCCTGCTTTAAAGGTACCAGAAATTAATTACACCAAGTGATTCCTTCTGCAGGACCAGTTGGAGGAGGAGGTTGGGAAATATTCCCCCAAAAGTTTTTAAAGTTAAATTTGAGGCAGAGGAAACAGCCCCAAATTGTGATTCAATAAGTAATGGCTTGCTTACTCTTCTTTAGACTAAACAATATTAAAAAAATATACAAGAAGAACAACAAGAGCACTGAAGCTTTAAAGGGTAAGGAGAGGCTTTGTAATTTTTTTATTCATTTTTCACTACATAAGAACCCAAAGTGTTTGTAAATGTACTGGCTGTACTGAATTCTGCCTCTGGGCCTGTTAAATTATATTGTGCAATGGTTATTTCTGCTGGGGTAAAGTACTGGCAAATTTCTACCAGGTCGTTATCTCCCTGTTCCCTCCAGGAAAATCACTGTTTATTATTTTTTGCAACAGCAGAAATCTCCTTAAAAGCTGTGTTTTTGCAGTGGTGAACCACTCTAGAAATCCCCTCTCAAACCTCCCTTTCAAAATGTAAACTATTTTGGGCAAACTTGGGATTTTATGGCCAAATCTGCTGTCCCTGCCTGAGCTGTGTTCTCCAAGCACTTGCCAATGCAAATATTTGACACAGCCATAGTAAAGACATGAGATATTTGTTAAATGCCTTTGTTTAACAAGAACTCCAAGTGAAAATATCAAAAATGAAAAATAGAAAAATATTAAAAATATCAGTATGGCCTCAAAGGTCTATATTGAGTGGAAAAAACCAAACACAACCTGAACAACCCACAGAAAGACAAAATATTTTTTCAAAAAGAAAATGAGGGGGCAAAGTCTGGCTGCTTTGAAATATATCTTGAAATCTCACATCTTGGAAAAGCTCTGGGCTCTTCTCTTCCTGAGGACTCTTCTTGAGCCACACTAAAATAAAATGTTATGAACTTCATAGAAAGCTGAAGTCAAAATTCTTTAAATATTGAAGATAATGCATTTATTCCCTCAATTCAGGCAAGACATAGTTCCTTACTAAGCTTAGGCCTAACTCCTGAAGAACCAACCTGTGCTTTTGGATCTGGTTTTGCCTCTCAGCTTCTAAAGAAATGTCTCTTCTGTCACCTGTGGCAACAGCTACAGGTCCAAGTCCACTTCTCACACACTTCCATCCTTTTCTTGTCCTGTTTTTATTCCAGGTTTGTCCTTAAATATATATGAAGGCCAGATCACTGCCCTGCTGGGTCACAGTGGATCTGGGAAAACTGCTCTGTTAAATGTGCTCAGTGGATTTTCCAAGCCTTCAGCAGGTGAGATGATGGGCCTGGATGGTGAAGAGGAGGAGCTGTTGGTTTTTCCAAGTGTAAGGGGGAAATATGCAAAAAATTTCCAAGTTTTCCCTCAGTCATTCGTGCTGGGTTGTTGTCAGTGTAGATTTCTCCTTCAGCACAAACTCCAAGGATAATGGATCCCTCATGTGTGCACCATGGTCATTTTCCATGAGCTGCACACCTTTAGGATATATGGTTTTATTTGTAAGGGAGGGGTTTGGTGCTCTGAAATATTTTTGAAAGATATTAAGTCTTTGGGCTATCCGGTTATTTTTGTTTTTTGAATTTTTAATTTAACACTTGAGAAACATCCATGGCGCTGGAATTAATGTCAAATGTTTCCTTCACCCCCCTGGGCAGGTTCTGCAATGATCTACAACTACAATGCTTCTGAAATGTGGAATATGGAAGGAATGCAGGAAAGGGTTGGGATTTGCCCCCAAATTAATTTGCATTTTGAAGCCTTAACGGTGAAGGAAAACCTGAGAATTTTTGCTCACATCAAGGGGATTCAGTGGAAGGAAGTAGATGAAGAGGTTGGTATGTGCTTCTCAGCCACTGACTTCTCTTTTATGGCACCTTGGGCACTTTGTGCTTTATTTATAAAATATGATCACCTGCATCTTGGTCTGTGGAAATGAGAACAAACCTGATTTATTGGCCAAGTGGTTTTCCAATTCTTTCTTATCCTCATGTCATGAGTTAAAACTCAGATTTGTCTTATTTATCTCCAAGCAAAGCCACTATGGGTAGGTGAGTTTGAAATCTTAAAGTTGTAATGTTTGTAGCCATTTAGGAATCCAAACCAGTGCTTTGGAAATGTGACTCTTGTCTTGGTGTGTTCCCAAGGTGCAGAAAGTTCTCGTCATGATGGACCTCACCGACGCTCAGAACGTTTGTGCTGAAGCCCTGAGTGGGGGACAAAAACGAAAACTGTCTCTTGGAATTGCAATTTTAGGGAATCCCCAGGTAGGGACTGGTTGTGTTTATGCACACACATCATGTATTGTTTCGGGACATAGCTTTGCATGTTGGCTTGGCACAGAGACTGTTGTGCTTCTCCCCTGCCATTCCAGGCTAATAATTCACTTACTGGAAAGATTGGGGAATCTGGTTCCATCAGAGCCATACTTTTAATTAGAAGGGTGGTAATATTGCAGCAGGGGAAGGAGTGATAAAAACAAGCCATACTTGAGGATGCATTCTCTTCTCTGAGCGAGACCATCAAAAGCATGAAACCAAGTGATGCAAGCGTGGGGCTGAGCCATGGGAACACGGCTGGTGTTGTAGCTGAGATGGTCACAGTACAAGGCAGCACACTCCATTTTCAGAAGGCTTCAAACCTGTTTCAATTATAGCATGCATGCTTTTTATACATTCTTACCTAACTCATAAGTTTACTTGTTGGTCACGAGGGATGAACAAAGTGCTCATTGGAATAGACAGCTGCAGGTTTCTCTTATTTCTCCTTCTTTCTTTCTTGGTTTCTGTGTCAACGACCTTGGTAGGAAATTCTTCCAGGGGTAAACATGGATCCTCTTATCAAACTCCTCACAGAAGTCACTGTAAACCTCTGCCACAGGCTGGGGCGTGGGGATCTCTGACCTCGTTGTCCTCTGCAGGTGCTGCTCCTGGACGAGCCCACGGCAGGGCTGGATCCCTGCTCCAGGCACCACGTCTGGAGCCTGCTGCGGGAGCGCCGCGCCGGGCGCGTGACGCTCGTCGCCACCCAGTCCATGGAGGAGGCAGACACTCAGGCTGGTGAGCCCAGACTGGCACCTTGGGGGGGCACACCAGGGGTTTCCAGGGCACAGCCCACGTGTGGGTCCCACTGTGGCACAGCTGGACATGTTTTGTCTGACAGTGACCACCCAAGCCGAGCTGGGCAAAGGTTAGAACTGGGCTGATGTTCCCCTCCAAGGCTTTGCTCGTGGTCCTCTCCAGGATAAGCAGTCTTCTTCAGGATAAAGCACTTCCACATTATCTGGCTTTGTCTCTATGTCAGTAAAACTCAATTTGTTTTCCTGGATTTCACTTGCCACTATTCCCATTTCCATATTATTCCTGTGCTGCGTGGGAAATTCTCCACAAGCCCACAAGAATGCAGAACTAAAAGAATTAACCATGATGTTGAGAAGAAAGGCATTGGTTTAAAAATATGAAAAAGAAGACCTTCAGGGCTGGCCTGGCTTTACTCCTCTCAATTTATTATTAAAAAGTCTGCTGAGTTCAGAAGGAGCAGAGTGAGGTCAGTCTGCTGCACTCCTGTAAATCCCCCTAAATCCTTTGCATTCCCTCCTCCTTAGATCGGAAAGCTTTCCTCTCCTGTGGGAGATTACAGACTGTTGGCTCCTCTCTCTACTTGAAGAGAAAGTGGGGAATTGGCTATCACTTAAGGTAAAACCTTTTGTTTTGGTCATCACTCTTTCTGTGAAAAGCTTCTCATTCTCATATTTTCTTCTAGAATCTGTGTTTTTGTAGAGTTTATCTAGACAGTAATAGAAATCCTGACAATTCATTTTAGAAGACCTTTAAGGCTGCCAAAATTTCCCTGCTTTGGACAACAAGCTGCCTCTCTTTGGAACCCAACCCTGAAAGCTCTGAGCACGCAGCTAAAATGACTTTGCAGCTGAAAGGGGGCCAGAGTGAGGTGATCCGTGGTGCCAGAGTGACGTACAATGGCTTTGATGCAAAGTTCTTTTTCCTAGGAGTTTGATTCCTGAGTTCTTGCTTCAGCAGCATTGTCCAGGATCATAATTCTTAACCTCAACCATTTTGTGCATGCATGGCAAAAACAGGGGCACTGCACTGTAAAAATTCCCACTGAAGTTCTGCCCAGTTTTGGAGGTTTCCCTATGGAAGAATCACCACTGGCTCTGTACTCCAACCAGACGAGGCACATATTTTTTATTTCTTATTTAACATTATAACAATGGGGTTTTTTTTTAACAGGATGCACATAAATGACCTGTGTGACCCAGAGCTTGTGTCATCCGTGGTCAGACAGTACACCCCTGATGCAGTGCTCAAGGGACAGAAGAGGGATGAGCTGTGTTTTAGGCTGCCTCTAGAAAACACTGACAGCTTCCCAGGTAAGAAACCTGTCCCTGTGCCAGGGTTTTAAAGGGAAACCCGCTGGTGGGAAAAGCAGAAATCAAAGTTACTGTGAAGGGAAAAATTATATTCCTTGGTCCATAATGTGTGGTATTAGGAAGCTGCATGAATATCAGTTTTACAGAAAGCCTTCAGTGCACATGTTAATATTAATAATGAAGATGAGAAAAAGAAAATCCACCAAATAATCTTCAAACTAAAATCTACTGATCCTCTTCTATTTTCAGGATGGTCCATGTAAACCAAAACCACCGAATTTTCCACTAGTTCCCTCTAAAGAACACAATAAATTTGTGATGACTTTTAAGTCATGGGGATTAATGACATGAATGCTGGAACATCCAACGTTAATTGGCTGAGTTTGTTAATTAACATTGGCTGAGTTTGTGCTCAGCACCAGCCGTGGTGCCTGGGCTGAGTCTGGTTCTTTCTCCTGTGCAGATCTGTTCAGCCACCTCGAGAGCAGCCTCTTGCAGGGGGTTGTTAGTTACGAGGTGACCAGGACAACCCTGGCAGATGTTTTCCTGAAGCTGCAGGGTGAGGAAGCCATCGATCCCGAAGGTAAAGCCTTGACTCCCTTTTGCAAGCGTGGCATCCTTAAAGTTCCATCTAAACGTGTGTTTTAATTAATCAATATCTGCTAAATGTGAATATTGATGGGCCTAGAGTGGCAGTTGTATCCCACTTGCCTTCAGTGAGGAATATCATCTTGGAGAAGCCCAAATTATTCTGTCTTGGCTTCCCAAAGGGTTTCAAACATGAGAGTTAAGGCTTGTGTTGAAAGGGTATTTATTTACCTTGGAAGGGTTGTGCAGCCCAGACCAGGAGGTGGGAAGGGATAAAGTTTGCAGAAGGCACTTCCCAAGGCCAGTGAAGATCTTGGGTGTGTTGCCCACCAGCCAGTCTGAATTCACCAATATAAATTCTATTCTGGATGAATTATGGCCCTTTTTCTCTGCCCTTCTAACTCTTCTCTCTCTAAAAAAAAAAAGAAAAAAATATTTTAAAAAATCAAAGTGTCCCTCTGTTCAGAGCAGAAGATCCTTGATGATTGTTTGGGATTAGAAGGTGTCCTTGGAAGGCTCTTTGTGGATAATGGCATTTCATGGTGAACACACAGGAGAGGGAGACCTCGAGGAGAGGGAGCAGAACCTGCCGTGGTTCTCCAAGCAGGGGATCCTGGCCATGAGTGGGATGATGCTCTGGAGGCAGCAGGTGTGTGCTGTGCTGAGAATTCGCCTGCTTAGACTGAAGCACGAAGGAAAATTCCTCAGGGGCGTGTAAGTACAGAAGCTCCCACCTGCCCTGCAGCCCAGGAGCAGCTGAGGAGGGGTTTAAATACTGCTGGAGATGTTTGGAAGCAGAGAATTAGGTGGGAAATGTTTCAAAGCTGCAAAAGTAGGGACAGTCTGGACTTAGCAGGAGAACTCTGGCTTGCTTAAGTTTTAAATTTCCCCATAAATCACACAATTACTTATTGGTGGATTTCCCCTGGCCTCACTTATGGTCTGTTTTTCCATCTAGATTGCTGTTATTTGGAATATTTATCCTTCCACCACTGATGGTTTTAATGCTGTTTCATCTGTGGCACAACTCCAGCAGCTGGGAAATCACATCTAGCCCCTATTTTCTTCCCACAAAAGAGAAAATTCAAAATAGGTCTACAAACCTTCTCATCTTCAATGACACAGGTGAGGAACAACATGTGAGGCTGACTCACTTTCTGCATCAATGTGAATTTTATTATAATTGACAGAGCAACCTTGCAAATGCCATAAATATATAAAGGAATGTGCATTGAGAGGTGTTTTCTTTTGAGCAAAAGCAAATGTAGTTCTAGTGATGATATAGATGATATGTAAAAGAGTAATAAACCAGGCAAGTTAAAAAAAAAAAAACAAAATAAACAATAAATAAACTAAGTTTGAAACATATAATTTGTTTAACCAGTTTATATAAATAGAAAAGATATAGGAAATATGTGTTTGCTTAGAATCTCAGTATTTGGGGTTTTTAACATAACTCTGCTTTGCAAGTAGGAACTTGTTTATATGAAACTGTTTCTATTTAAAGAAAAAAAAATCCCTCTAATGACTCTAATTTCTGTCCTTGACTTGATTTCAGGATCAGAAATCGAGGATTTCATTGCTGCTTTGAAGACTCAAAACATAACCCCCGAAATAACTCCGGAGAAAAACATCACAAGCCTTCCAAATTATAATGGAGCTATAAAAATATCCCTGGAAGGGAAGGTGAGGCATATTTTTTTTCCTTCTTTCATCCTGAAGATCAACAGGATTTCCTGAGAAGTATTTAAACGAGAGAAACAAACACACCAGAAAAGGGAGAATATTTTTTTGGCATAATAAAGGTTTTCAGTAGTGCTGCTCACACCTCTCAGGGACATGAAGGCCTTTTTGTTTTGACATCTTCAGAGCCGCCAGTTCACGGTCATGTGCAGCCCAGAACCCGTCAACTGCTTCCCTGTGCTGGTGAACATCCTCAGCAACACCTTCCTGAGGCTCTTCAATTCCACCGCGCGCTTCCGCGTCTGGAGCCAGCTCTTCTACACGGTGAGGGAGGGTCCTGCCCTGCTGGGCCAGAATCAACTGGGACAGCTCAAGGGATGAGGACTGCACAGCCTGGGGGCTGGGGGAGCAGCTTCCAAGGGTTGAGGGCAGTGGTGCCACTGCTGGTGGTTCCTGGGGGTATTTAACGGTGATTTTTCCTGCGGCGTCCAAGGGTTCTGTGGGGTTTTGGTACTGTAAGAAATTTGTGCTGTTTGGAGAGAATTGGGATTGTTCTTGGAGAAGAGAAGTTTCAGAGTGATCTAATTGTGGCCTTCCAGTCCTTGATGGAAAGATGGAAATAGACTGTTTACAAGGGCCTGGAGTGGCAGGCCAAAGGGGAATGGCTTCCCACTGAGCCAGATTTGGTTGAGATTGGATATTAGGAGGAAATTGTTCCCTGTGAGGGTGGTGGGGCCCTGGTACAGGGTGCCCAGAGCAGCTGTGGCTGCCCCTGTATCCCTGGAGGTGTCCAAGGCCAGGCTGGACAGGGCTTGGAGCCACCTGGAATAGTGGAAGGTGTCCCTGCCCATGGCAGGGGTGGAATGAGATGATCTAAAAGGTCCTTTCCAACCAGGCCATGCTGATGAACATGGTGGGAATACAACAGTGATCTTTGCAAACCCCACCTTTCCTCAGCAACAAAAAGCTGGCCTCCGTCCTCAACAATTTACAGCATCCCAAATTCTTTCTGCAAATTCTAGGATGCTAAATGTCATTATTTTATTATTTTTGCCTTGTTTTCTGTTCTTAAACACCACTGACTTACCATTAGTGCTCTTGCTCACTGGTGTGTTCAACCATCTCATGAGCATCGAGCCAGCCAGATTTTCCCTGGGCAGCATCAGTCATGAATTTCTCCCCACAGGGAGAAAACCCAGAGATGAAGAACTACATTTTTTTTGGCTTATTCACCTACATGCTGGTTTTGTCTGCTGGTTTGCCTCCTCTCTTTGCGATGAGCAGCGTGGAGGATTACAAGGTAAAGAGCCTAAGGAGTGAATGCAATGCAAAATGTCTGGAGGGCACCAGTGGGGAGGCCCTGGCACAGGTGCCCAGAGAAGCTGTGGTTGCCCCTGCATCCCTGGAAGTGTCCAAAGCCAGGTTGGACAGGGCTTGGAGCACCCTGGGATTTTGGAAGCTGTCCCTGCCATGGCAAGGAGGACCTTTAAGGTCCCTTCCAACCCAAACCATTCCATGATTCTGTGATTTCTAGGTAGGATGATAGAAGAAAATCAGTCAGATTAGTACCAAAGTGCACTTCTCTGCATCCCAGGGAACCAGCTGGGGCTCACAATAATGTGGATGTTAATAAAGCTGTTGAGATCTGAACAATTTAATTCTTTCTCCTTTTAGGAATGACGTGGTTTTAAAAAATGGTTGAATTAAGGATTGGAAGTGCTCGGAAAGGAGAGGGAGGAGCAAGGGAATAGAGAAGGAGGAGGAGTGATGTTTTAGACTCTCCCTTTTCTCATTTTTGTCGTTTTTGCAGCTCCAGGCTCGCTCCCAGCTGCGGCTCGCGGGGCTCTTCCCCTCAGCCTACTGGTGTGGGCAGGCTCTGGTGGACATCCCGTTCTTCTGGAGCCTGATGTGCCTCATGTTTGGGCTCCTGGTGCTCTTCAACCGCATCTGCCCCTTGGAGACCCGCGCTGTGCTGACCCTGGTGAGCTCTGGGCAAAATGGGTGAATGGGAATAACTCCCTTCCCTCATTTCTCAGCAGGATTTGGCTTTAAAGAGTTTATTTGCAATGGGCTTCTCTGGGCAGGTTGTCATATATCCACAGGCATCTCCTTGTCACTGATGTCTCTCTCTCTCCAGCTCGTTTGCCTCTTTGGTTATGGAATATCTCTTGTCCTCTTCGTGTATTTAATGGCCTTCAAATTCCGCCTGGGGCGAAGCAATCGTTACATTTGGTCTTTGACCTTCATTTTGGTAAGTGAGGAGCACCTTCACTCTCAAGTGTTTGATTTCCACACCTGGCCACTTGGGGCTTTATTTCAAATTCACATCAATAAATTCCAATTTATGTCAATATTCAGCAGAATAACCTGAATCACTGACAAATATCCTGGTTTTTTAGCAACAATACAGTAATATTGGAAATAGTTTTTCTGCTTTATTCCAGGTGAATTTTGCTGCTTTTATGAACAGTGACCATCATGAAGTACTTTACTACACCTGTATGCTGATTCCTATGTTTCCACCTGTGGGCTGGATCATGTTCTCTGGAGTAGTAAGCAAAACACATCCTACTAAATTCAATAATTATCCTAATGGTGCAAACTGGCAAAGCAAGAGGCACTTCCCAAATTCCCAGTAAAAAAGAGAGAGTGGGAAAAGAAAACAGAAAAGTTCCAGGCTGTTGAGTGAAAGAAGAGACCAAGATTTGACCTGTTAATCTTTGGGATATTGGGATCTTTTTGGTTTGTTTAGTCACTAAGAGCTGTTACAGTGGCTGTATTTTGGCAGCGAGGGTGGCTTGGGAGGGGAAAGTGGTGGAGTGGGAAAACCAGGAAGGAGGAAGTGAGCTGGGAGAAGGCCAAAGACCTGGGAAGAGAGAACGAGTGATGGAAAAAGTCAACTTAACCTGACTGATTTGAGGCCTTTGTAGCCAAGGAAGCCACAACCCACTGAGGCAGTAAGAACCAAATAAAAAATGCAGATCAAAGCTCCTTTATCCCATCCTGAAGAAAAGCTAAACATCCCTACCTGCCACACTTGCTCTGACCCTGCTCTGAGACACACTGTGCTGAGTTTTCTACTTGACTGATCTCCTTTCTTCCAGAATTTCCTCATGTACCACGACTACACCATCTTTGAGACATGGAATTACATCTACCTGCCTGTCTTTGCAGTAAGGAGGGACTTGGAGATGGGATGCTTGGCCAGGGATGACTGTCACTGATGCACTGGGCTTGCACTGGGCTTGTAAACTCTCCCCATAAAGAAAGGATGGGTTTTGTAGTCAAAACTTCCCATTAAGTGCTGGCAGGGGAAGCAAATTCCAAGAAATCCTGGGCTTGTGCCTGATGTGGCCCTTGGATGCTGCAAAAATGGGGCAGGGGCTTAAGTGGAGCTCATGTAGAAGGCAGAGATATTATTAATAAACTGATCATGCCAATGCTGCTTCTACAAAAGGATGAGATGATCTCCCACCCCACAGGATGTCTGTTGGGGTGCAGGTGGATTATCTGGGCTAGAGCTGCTGTAAGAAATCAAGGCTTTTGCAAATAATCTGCATATCAGAGAGGAATGTCTGCAAAGCATCAGTTTAGCTCCTTGTCCCTGCAGACCTTTTCAACAGCTGAAATTAATGAGATAGGTTACTGCATCCCTTTATAATTAAAATTAACGAGGTGTGTTGTTACCTTGTCTCCACACAAGCCTAATGAGTGTCTGCTTTTCAGCCATACATCCAGTGTGTGATTTTCACTTTCCTCCTGCGCTGTTTGGAGATGAGATATGGAGAAGCAGTGCCAGGATTTGATCCCATCTTCAGGTGTGTCCCAGGGATTCCTTGTGAGCCACAGTTATCCCAGGCTGCAGGGTGGGCTTGGAGCTGCACAGCCTCCTGGCAGCAGGAGGGAAAAACGTGTTATGTGAAAAATGTTTGTCAGCATGTGGGTAAAGCTAGTATTTTTAATTTTTTCTATGTCCTTGAGAGGATAAAAATTGTGATTTCAGCTTTTTTTTTAAGGTTCATAGCTGAGATTTCAGGATATTTCCCTACAGGGAGTAAATTATAGTTCCAAATTGAAACAGAAAAATTTTAACTCCTTTTCAAAGGTGTCAGTATTGCTCCAAATAGGATGGAGACTTTCCCTAAATCTTTATCAGGTCGAGGTTGTCTAAGTGCTCCCTGCTTAACTGCCACCAACAACAAGTGACCTGAGTCACATGGGAGAAGATTTATAAAAAGTATTTAATTACCAAACATTGCCAAGTGTGGGGCTTAAATGCCCAAATTGGTTTGCAAACCTGTATTTTAATTCTCCTTGACCAGGTGATTGGCATGTCTGGAGCAGGGAACCAGTCAATAATTAAAGATGAAGGAAAAGCTAAAGCTGGTCTTTATTTTCTCAGCCATGCCAGTGAATTTTAGCTTTTCTTCCCCAGGAATAAATATTTGAGCAAACACCATCTGGGGAACAGNGATAAATCTGAAAACTATTATACTAAATTTGAAAACTATTATATTTCTAGATATAAATATGCACTTATGTCCTCTCTAATTATCCTGGGAAAAAACTTATAAATGCAAACCTTTTTTGGAAGTGATTCTGAGTGAAATCATCTCTCCTCCTGTGTGGGAAAAGGATTTGTAGAAAATTTTTAAAATTTGACAAAAGGCACACATAGTGTGTATCTGTGTGTAAACTTTGAGATNAAAGCTAAAGCTGGTCTTTATTTTCTCAGCCATGCCAGTGAATTTTAGCTTTTCCTCCCCAGGAATAAATATTTGAGCAAACACCATCTGGGGAACAGCTCAGTGATCTTTGTGTGTCCCTTCCAGCTCTGAGTCTCTGAGCTCCCCAAGAGCAAATAAATTTTGGGTTTCATTGGCACTGCCAGTGAAATTAATTTAAGGGATCACACTTTAAGTGTGANTGTTATAGAATAGGATAGACATTGCTGAGAGAGAAACTGAAGTAGAAGTAAGTTTTAAAAGATGGTTTTGCAAACAAGAGTAGATACTCTAGAGAAATAGAATGATGAAAGATGCATTGTAGTAGGATTCATGAGGGGTCATTTTAGATGATTAGACATTTAGATGATTAGACATGATGTTAAGACATTTATCATACAGTGTGGTCAAAGTTGATGGGTTAAGAAATGCTTGTAATGTATTGTAATTACGAAATAATTGGCTTCTGATTGTGGTGTTGTGAATTATAACATCTGTACTGTCTCACCCTTGCCACGAGACTGGGAATGAATAAAAGTTTTTAAAACGCCTCTCAGTTACCCCATCTCTGGCTCAGAAAAGGGCTTAGTCTGACCCTCCTGCACTTGCAGGATCCAGCAGAGGAGAGTGGTGACCCAGCAGAACAAGGAGCAGGCTGGGGAGGAGCCCCCCGAGGTGCAGGCGGAGCGGGACAGGGTGCGGAGCGCGCTGGCCTCGCTGCAGCAGGAGGAGGTGACCCAAACCCAGCCCTCTTGCTCCTTCTGCTCTTCATTCCCCATCATTTTCATTCTCTCATCTGCCTTTGCTTCCTTAGCCCGTGCTCTGAAATCTTCTGATGTGATCTCACCGTCCAGCCCACGGTCACCCTGGCACCACCAGGACTTTAGCTGGCCCCATTATTTTTATTCCCGTTCTGCATATTTTCCTGTTTTGGTTTTTTTTTCCCCTCTGTTTCACGGCTTTTTAATTTAGAAATTTTCTCTTTTTCAAAGTCCTGCTTAATGGTAAGAACAGATCAGCTGTCTCATGGGGTAGGAGGAGAATTTTTATTTCCCTCTCTGTCTCTTCACAGGACTTGGTTGTTGTCAACAGTTTGCGCAAGGAATACGAAGTCAGGACAGCCACTTCCATCTTTAAGAAAAAGAAGAAACTTGCTGTCAAAAACCTCTCTTTTGGTGTTAAAAAAGGTTCAAGTACTTCTCTGCACTCCCTGTAATATAACTGACTAAAATCTAAAGGGATGGTCTCATTTGGAGGCAATATTTTTGTGTAGAATTTTCCTGTGAGCATTGAGACCTGACACTCTGGGCTCCTGCATTCAAGGTTTTAATTTATGGGGATAAAACAACCCTTCCTCCTACTGTACTTTTAAATATTACATAGAATACAGGGAGAAGTCATATTACCAATAAATATTATTAACTACTGTACTTTAAAATATTACTGTACTTTTAAATATTACATAGAATACAGGGAGAAGTCATATTACCAATAAATATTATTAACAGTTGTTGTATATTTATTCCAGGAGAAATCTTAGGTCTGTTAGGACCCAACGGAGCTGGGAAAAGCACAACTCTGAACATGATTTCTGGAGGTGTAGCAGTGACTGCTGGGGAGGTAGGTGGCTCCTTGGAGCAGCTGCAGAGGTGACCTTGATGCCTTTAAAAATTAAGGATGTGATAAGGCAAGCCAGCAAAATCTTCCTACAATCAGGGGATTTATGGATGTTTATGTAAAATTTATGTGTCCTGGATATTTACAGAGCTGAGGAAAAAAAGTTGATTTATGCAAAGCATAAGTTCTAGTGTTCATCAAAGTCAGTGTTACAGATTTAAGAGTTTGAGCAACAGGAAATCTTCAGCTGGCATTGGAAACCCATTGTGAAATGTCAAAAAAAGAAAAAACCCAAACCAAAAATAACACTCTCCATAAACAGCCTTGCAAAACCAGGAAATTGAAAACGAATGTGAGCAGCGTTGGGCCAGTAAAAATCCATCATTAATTACGTGCAGAATGATTAATGGCATGTGCTGGGGGAGGGGAAATGCCATTGCTCTTACAGATTTGGGACTGAAGGTTGGAAATAGGAAAGTATTACTAGGAAAAGCCTGGCTGATGTTGGTAATATTAGCCAAAGTGAAAAGGCAGATGGAGCAGGATCACTCACAGGTGGCTACTGACCACGCTTGCCTTGGCCAGTTGGATGGGGCTTGGGGCAACCTGGGCTGGTGGAAGATATCCCTGCCCGTTGTAGGGGTGGGATGGGATGAGCTCTGAGATACCTGCCAGCCCAAGCACCTGTGGCTGTGTGACCCCAGCAGTGCAGAGCTGTGTGTCCGTGCAGGTGCTGCTCAGGGGCCGCGATGAAGCCCCCCCGTGCCCGGGGGCCCTGGGCTGGTGCCCACAGCAGAACCCACTCTGGCCACACCTGACAGTGCTGCAGCACCTGGAGGCCTTCACTGCCATCAGGGGAATGAGGGAAGAAGATGCTGCTCTTGCCATCAGCTGGTAGGAAGCCAAATTATCTCATCTGTTGGTTCTCCCTCCCTCCAGAGGTAGGGAGCCTTCCAGAAATGAAGGGATGGGACTATTTTCAAGCTAAGAACAATTTATTGCTCAGATAAACATCAATCTCAGAGGCTGTGAGATTTTACAGGAGCAAGCAGTCAGCCATAGCTCGAGAGCAGTCACATGTTCTTCATTACAAGGCAGTATAGAACTTTCTAAACCAACAGACAGCTGCCACAGGGTTTATTTTGCTTTTCTAACCCATCACCTTTGCTTACTTTACTGCACTGCAGATACTTTTGTCTAATGGCTTCTGTCTCACAGGTACACATCTGCTTCTGTTACAACTTCTAAACTCCTAGCTACTCTATTCAACCCCACCCTTACATTATAAACCCTTCACCATCTTATCAATACAATTTCTCACTTACACTCACCTACATATTCTCACCTACAACTATAGAAATATAAGTTTATGATTTTTCTGCTTAATATCTGTGTATTGTATTTTTACATCAGTCTAAGCTTCTTCTAAGGCTGTAGATCAAATCCTTCAGTGTCTGTGGAAGTTTCTGTTTTTCTGATTCCTACACCAGCCCAATCACTGTGATTTTATGGGGTGGGGAAGGGTTTCTCTGTTAACAAAACTGGCTTGTGTGGTTAAGAGACAACATCTTCAATGCCTCTCACCTTAGAGAGGTGGCTTTTCCTGATGGGGTCTGCTATTTTATACTGTTCTCAGTCCCTTGCCTATGAAGATTGTAGCCCAAGTTTACCTGGGAAAATTCAGAAAAAAAAAATCAAACTTGTCTCAGTTCATGGCTAGTTGCATGAGTAACTCGCTTCTCTCATTAGCTGCACTTCCTGCCTTGAATTTCTGCAAAAATTCCTCAATTTAACATCCAAGTTAGGAACAGAATCCCCAAGTAACCCAAGGTGATGGATATCAACCCAAACATGTCAGTGTCTCGTTCCTCAGCCCCCCTGACCACAGAGGTTGCACACCAAGATGGTCATTTGGGGCTTTTCCCTTTCCATTGCCCACAGCATAGGAAGGGCCTTGGATCTCCTGAAGCATTTCAAGACCCCAGCAAGAAGTTTATCTGCTGGAGAGGCCAGAAAGGTACGTGTTGGATTTGTCTTCCCTACTTAACCAAACCCTGCTCACTCCTTCTTGGACATGGTGCAGAGGAAACTTTCAGCTGAGTGGGTTCCTGGCATCATTCATTTTCATCAATACCTTTTGAATCCAGCCTGGCAGGATTCCCTCCCTCCTCCTCACCCTCTTTTCCCATTCTTCTGCACCGTGTGTATTGATAAGTGCTAACCACAAATTGGATTTACAATCACCTCTTCACGCCTATATCTGCCAGTAAATGGGATGGAAAACCACTTTCACATCTATGACAGGCTCAGGAGGTCTGGGGAAATCTGATTTTGAGAGATTAAAACGTTAACTGACAACACCTGAAGCGGGATTTTTTTAAATCCCTGTTCCTTTTGTACTTTGGAACCAAGAGCTTCAGCTTTGAAACATTCACGGGGATTGAGGTGCACCAGTTTTTGCAGGTAAATAAAGGAGCCCTGACCTGATGTTGTTCCCATTCCAGCTGTCATTTGCTCTGAGCATCCTGGGAGGCCCAGCAGTGATGCTTTGGGATGAGCCTTCCGTGAGCGTGGACCCCAAAGGGCAGCGCCGCATGTGGTGAGCAGCCCTGGCCTGGCAGGAATGGGAATCTGGGACAGGTTTAACAGGATTTAACATCCTCCCCTTGCAGGAACTCTTGGGCAGGCAGATGTGACAGTGTAGATCTGTCTTTTCCCTTTTTCCTAATGCCCAGGGGATGGGGAGAGCTTGCTGAGCTCCTTACTCAGCTGGCAGCAAGCCCTGTAACATAATGGTCATTAATACACCCCAAAAAATGACCCCATGAAAGTCATTAACACACCCCAAAAAATCTCAGTAGGCACCAGCTGAATCCATGCATTTGGTACAAAAGACACAAATTTCTGTTTTCTTCAGAGCAAGAGAAAAATTTGTAGGAAGTCTTCCCTTTAGTCATTCAGGGCTGGTGTTTGCTTTAGCTTTTCATCACCAGTTTACACCATCAGTGCTAAATTTGGAGGGATGCTGACATGACAAATTACAGCATAGCAGTGGCATCCAGGTCATCTTTAAACAAGAAAACTGAAGTCTTTTAAATAGTTCTCTGCTTTTTAATAACTTTAAAAAGTTGTTTCTAGAGAGGGAGACATAGACCAGTGTTGGAGTCCTGGATGCTGAGAATTTTAAAATTTCTGTGCTGAAGGGCACAGACCCACAAGAAAATACTGTATTTGACCTGAGGCCATGGAGAAGGCTTCCAAAATTGATTGATAGCACTGGGATTGTGGGTGTGGAGTTTGAATAGAACTGTGTAATATCACAGGGTGGAAAACTTAAAGAGTTTGATGTTTTAGAATATAGTAATATACATAGAGCAAGATGGAGGTTTTAGGGTGGAGGCTGCTCCTTCTTCACCTTCTTCTTCCTTCTTCTTCACCTTCTTCTTCCTTCTTCTTCACCTTCTTCTTCCTTGTTCTCCATGGGTTTGGGTGGTATTTTGTAGTTGGACAGAAAAGTCCACATTGCGGATTTCAAGTTATTGGGTTAAAAGTGAAAATAATTTAGGTGTAATTTCTTAATTGGATAGTTTGGCCTTACAAGACCTTGTATAGAAAGATAGTTATAGCCACTGTGCAGCTTGTTAGTAGAATGCTGTAGAACTCATGACTTGTAATATAGGTAAGAAATAATAAGCAAATAAGCCTGAACACGAAGTACCGTCTCTAACGCTTCAATCCCGACCTTGGCAGAGGTAGGAAAAGAAACGGGGAACTGGCAGACCAGGAGATTTTCTGTGGCTATTCCCAGGAAGTGACTGTGATCCCTCTGTTCCCAGGAAGATGATTGAGGCCTCCATGAAGAGCAAGGAGAGGGCAGCCATCCTCTGCACGCAGTCCCTGGAGGAGGCGGCGGCGATGTGTGACCGCATGGCCGTCCTGGTGTCCGGCCGGCTCCGGTGGGCTCCGGGAGCTGGGCGTTTAGTCTGGGGGTTGGGGTTAGTTTGGGGTTAGTTTGGATTAATTTGGGTTAGTTTGGGTTAGTTTGGGGTTACTTGGTGTGGTAATCACATATCCTCCGAACAGAGAGAGACATAGTTGTCTCCCAGGATTTTCCTGGGGAGCTGTGAGAAGCTGTGAGAAAATTCAGAGGAAAGAATTAAAACAATGCTTATCTTCATTTACTGCACCTGCTGTTGTGCACATGTGGAATGTGTTCTGGAGATTGTTTACCAAAGAGTGATTTCTTAATTAGACACTGGTAATAGTGTTTGGATTGATTGACCAGTTAGGTCAAAGCTATATCAGACTGTCTGTAAGAGTTACTAAGTTTCTTAATACGTAATAGTATAAAATAATATAAAATATAGTATAGTATAAAATATATATATAGTATATATATATAGTATAAAATAATATAATAAAACAATTAATCAGCCTTCTGCAATCATGGAGTCAATACTAATTATTACCCAACTAGGGGCCTGCAGTGACAAGTTGGGGTTAGTTTGGGGTTACTTTGGGCTAGTTTGGGGTTAGTTTGGGTTTTTTTAATTCTTAATCTAATGGAAAATACTGGTTTGGATGCTCCCACGTGTGTAACAATCAGTTTTGTGAGGTAGCACAGTACAAAGAGCTGATGAATAAGGGGATGTACAGCTACTCCTCAGCTCCCTCAAGCCATTGATTTATTTGCTGGTTTTGGTGGTTTCAGTGATGTTTTCCCCCCTCTGCAGGTACATCGGTTCCCTTGAGGATCTCAAAAATAAGTTTGGCACAAATTACCAGCTAGAACTCAAAATGACAGACGCGGGGCAAAGCGATGCTCTCCACACCGAAATCCTGAACCTCTTCCCCCGTGCAGCTCGGCAGGAAAGGTCAGTGCCCATGGGCTGCCCACAGCCTGGATTTGGGTTGGGATACTCTCTTCCTCCTACTGACCTTGCTCAGTGCTTTACCTGGAGCACAGTTATCCTACAACCCCCCCACCAAACTGCAATGCTGAGTCACAAGATGAAGAATTCATTTATTTATTACTTTTCCAGGACTTCTTCCATGCTCACCTACAAGATCCCAGTGGCAGATGCACTACCTCTGTCCAGGTCTTTCTCCCAGCTAGAAGCAGGTAAAAGGAGACAATCATTTAAATAAGGAAATCACTTTCAAATGGTTTATGTGGATTTGGTTTTTAAGGATGCTTTCTCCATCCCTCCGCAGCTAAACGGAATTTCACGCTTGAGGAGTACAGCTTGTCACTGAACACTTTGCACCAGGTAGGCTGATGGAGGAGCTCCAGGTTGGGAACTGCCTGTGAAAAAGGAGGAAATAACCAGTGACCAGCACAAATACAGCCAGTCCATGGCAATGATGGGGTGCTTTCCACTGTGTCCCATTGCAGGTGTTTGTAGACCTCACTCGAGATGCAGAGGAACACGACCTGGAGGTGGCATCCAACGGGGCTGTGGAGCAGAGACCCCTTCAGCCCTGAGTCTTGGAGCCACAGCGGCGAGTATTCCATGTATTTCATCAGTGCTACTGAATTTCATCAGTGTCACTGGTAGCTGTGATCAGCTGCAGCCCCAGCACTCGGTGACCCACGGCACAGCACACACAGCCCTGCAGGTGTTCTGCCTCACAGAGGAAAAAAAGAGTTATTATTTTAATAAATAAAGCCTTTATCCTTTGACACATCGATGCCTGACGCTCATCTGTGCCCCTGCTCAGACTGGCTCATGGAGATTTGAATTCCTGACCCTGAGGCTGTGAGGGAGACTGTGGCTGGGAAGGGGGGCTCAGTCCCTGGGGAGAACCTGGAGCAAACCCCAGGAAGGCTCTGACACCCCACTCACCCATGGCAGGAGGACACCAGGTCTCTGCATTGTCAGCCCTGAGAATCACCCTCTGGCTGGTGGGATGTGGCCAGCAGAGCTGCTGATTCCTGGCAGAGAGGGGCACAGGGCTGTATTTTGACCCAAAGCTGCTCTTGCTCTGAGTTCCAGCTCAGGCCAACTTGGCCCATCTCATCCCCACCACTGGGGCCAGGGACAGAGGAAAGGACTCAGCAGTGGCTGGATAAATATAGTGAACACTGGCAGCTCTTACATCATCATCTGTAAAACACAGTTATTAATTAGAGTCAAAATAAGGTGTGCTTTGACCCAAAATAGTGCTGAAGAAGGACAGCAGGCTGAGCCTTGCTTTGCTCATTGGGAAGAGAGGGGGGCTCCTCACCAGCACCCACCCCTCTGTGGGTCCCTGGGAGGGATGGGGCAACTGATGGGGAGCTGGGGGCAAGCACCAGCACCCTGACCCTGTCTGAGCAGATCAGCACCTCCTCCTGGATTATCTGCCTGCCAGGGCTAGAGTTAAAAAGTAAATTAAAAAAAAAAAAAAAAAANAAAAAAAGAAGAACTTAAATAAAACGGGAACTCCCTGCATTCAGGTGTTTCCCCCTGTGCCCCATTCCCCTGTCCCCCAGCACCCTCTGGCAAAGGCTGGGGACCCACTGGAGGCCAGGGGCAGTGCCATCCCATGGGATGGACACAGCAGCACGACCCTCCCCATGCCCTGAGCTGCCCTGGTTGGTGTGGATGATGCTGGGGGTGCTGGGCTGGGACACAGGCAGGGAGAATTCTGCAGGTGCTTTAGGCAGACAGGGATGCGTGTCTGGGCACTGCAGGCAGGGATGTGGGCAAGCAGGTACCAGCAGGTGGCTGCCGTGGCTCACGGATGGGCTGCTCCTGCCAGGAGAAGTGCCCAGAGCAGCCACCACACCTCAGGGTTCTGCTTTCCACGTGGATCCCCCAACATCAGGGCTCTGCCAAGGGAGGAGACTGAGATTCGCTGGCTGGGACCTGGCATCTCCTCCTCTTCACGTTAGGGTTGTTGTTTTTCCTTCTGCAAGGAGGGGAGGAGAAGGTTTGGACCCCCAGGAGATGTTCTGGGGACAGGTTTAACTCCAGCCCATGCCCTGACTTACTGCACCTCTGCTGCCTGCTCTGACACGTCTGAATGGGATTTAAATCTTAGGAGTGGTTTTTTCCTGCTAGGCAGAGCAGAAGGAAGCAAATCCAGCTGCTCCACTTTTCCAAGCCCAGCCTCTGTCCCAGCTGCTCGTGTTCCCTCCCGCCCCTGGTCCCTCAGCCGTGATGAGCCCGGGGATGCTGTGGGTGACCGAGGGGCAGCCACGCTCCAGAGCCTGGGCTGAAACCAAACCCATCCCCTTTAGAAGTGCAGAGTTACTCAGGAGACGTTTGTTTCAGCGTTTCCAAGATGTTTTTTAGCTGGAAGAGCTGTTGCTATCCAGGAGGCAGCACTTTGCTGCTCCAGCTCTGTGGCTGATGCCACGGGAAGAGTTTGCCACCTTTTGTCCTCCCCTGCCTGTGCTGTGACATCGCTGTTGACTTCAGCCCCTCTTGCTGCACTGAGAAACACAGCAGAGTTTGCCAGAGAAAGGATTTTTGTGTGGTTTGTTGTGGGGCTTGTTGTTCTTCTCTTGGCCACCACTCAAGAATGTCCTGAGTTAACTTTTCGGACCAGGCTCTCCAGCGCCTCAACAGCGATGTGCTCTGTTTGCTTTTTCTGACACAAATAAAGCTGGAGCCCTGCCAGGGAGGAAGGGGAAGAAAGCCAGGGGAAAAAAGAAGCCATGGTGTGAGGAATGTCTTTTGCAGAAGTGCCTGAGGGGGAAAAAACGACAAAGGAGAGCTGGGAGTCTCTGGGACAGTCGGCCAGTCCAGCCCAGGGAGGCTCAGCACCTCTGCTCCTCCAGGACAAGCTCTGGATTCCTCTCAAAACTTCCTGCTGAGGTAAGGCTGAAGCATTCTTCCTAAGCCTAAATAACAAATGTTATTTTGAAGGTATGAAAACCCCCAGTAAATTACAATGCTGTTAATGACACTGGGTGAGGGTACAAATGTGTGGGTGGGGCACGGGGCATCTTTCTAATAGGTTGAGTCAAGCTTAGGGGTGTTTAAAGGCAATAGAGTCTTTTAAACCTTACTTTGAGATGAAATAACACACAAATGGAGCTCAGCTTATGGCAGAGCTTTATTTCCAGTGTTTCTCAGCACTACAAGGACGCAGTAGCTTCAGCTCAGTATTTTAAATGATCCAGGACATACAAGGAGCTGATTTGTTTCCCTACCTCCAGTGTAAGCTAGAGGTTGAATTTAAAAGTTCTGTCCATCTCAGGCTCTAAAAAATTCCACCTGAAATAGCACAGGAGCAAAGAAATCTGCTGTGCCACATTTCCCCCAGGTGCCCAAACTCTGCAGCAGCACAGGCTCAGTGGGCACTGAGGGGTGAGCACAGGAGGGACATGTGGGATGTCCAGGATGAGCTCCTGGTGTGCCACCTCTCCACCCCAGCCAGGACCTCCTGGGGGTGTCAGCCTGCCAAGGTTACTCCATGGGACTCTTAGAACAACCTGGCACAGCTTCTGCTGTGACACAAACCCCGTGGCAGAGGTGGAGATGTGCACAGGTGACACACAACGTCCTAATCCTCACTTCTGTGGGGTGAAAAAGCAACCAAATAACAGCAAGTTTAAACCCACAGCTTATTCAAGGAAGTCTAGAGGTTATTACACAGGTTAAATTCAAATTTTTATACACCTGGGTTTAGTGAGACCATCAGTGAGGAAAAAATCTGTTTAGAGATGATGGGAAAAGCCAGGGCAAGTGTTTGCAGCACATTTGTTGCAGCTGCTTTTCCAGCATTCCAGTGCCTGCTGTCTCATCACACCGAGGTTCAGTCCCTGAGGGCTGAATAGAAATATTTGGAGGAAAATAAACTCTGTCTTACCTGTCAGCACCATGAGGCATTGTCCCCAGGGGAACAGGACAACGTAAACCTTCCTTCCTTATGACAGGAAGGCTTGAAGGGATTGGGTCTGTAACAGCTCCAATTTTTCTACCTGAGAATCACTTAGAGAAGATCAGGATTTTGTTGAAAAGCAGATCTTAGCTCCAGATGTGACAGCAGAGCAGTTTGGCCATGTGAGCAGAGCTCTTTTACATGGAGGTACTGAATCCTTTTGCTCATTAAAGGTCCTCATGGATGTTTTATGGATGGTTAATAAGCACACATCTCATCTGCAAAAATCTGACAGGCAGCTCTATGCTTTACTTCTTTCAGTTCCCACCACCAGCACTAACCAGGCAAAATAATCCTTGTTTTGCTTGGACCATGTCATTTTGAGGATTCTGCCCTGT
The DNA here is from genome assembly GCA_013399945.1 of Ploceus nigricollis. Classification (NCBI taxonomy): domain Eukaryota; kingdom Metazoa; phylum Chordata; class Aves; order Passeriformes; family Ploceidae; genus Ploceus; species Ploceus nigricollis. Next base: position 29,047 of record VXBC01003674.1, on the reverse strand, counting down.
CTGTTGGAGTATCACATCAGTGCATGCTCGTGGCCACTCAGTTTTTATCTCATTTTTCATTAATAACCTGCCAATGACATCTCTCCCACGCACTTCCAAGAATTTGCTCCCTCATGGCTCCGAGTTCCCTTCAGCAGATGCTGTTTTCCACAAGAGCTCAGCTCACACCACAGCCAGGAGTTGCTCAACACTTCTTGGTGTTGAGCCTATAGCACATTAAAATTACAAGCAGAAAGCTTTTAGGGAATTTAATTGACAATATTGTTGTTGTTTCTTGGCTATGGAGCCCACCCAAGCCAATTAAGTCATGTAATGTGATAGTCCTTTTTTATTTCATCAATAACTCCTCCCAAACTGCCCATGCTGAAGCGTGGAAGCCTGAAATTCTGTTTTTTATCAGTGTTTGCTGCTGAGCTGTGATGGTTGGAGGGTGTTGAGGGTGATGAGGCCTCTTGGACCCTGTGCTGCGGGGGTGGTTGGGCTCAGCACACAACATCTGAGTTTCTTCAGCTCATTCTTGCTGCAAAAAGGGAGAAAAAGTTTCACTGCACATCTGCAAGGACTCTGCAAATAAAACCAGTTGCTGCTGGTTTGGCTTTTGTTGTATTTGAAAGCAATTTTCAAAAAGAAATTGTCTCTAGGTTCAAAGATGAAGGCACTCCAGAGGAATATCACTGTATTCCAGCAAACTAAAATTCTCCTGTGGAAAAATGTCCTGATCAAGTGGAGGATGAAGATGCAGAGCTTTCAGGTAAGAAAAAAATTAAAAATAAAACCAAAATAGTAGCTAAATACTGAGAATGACCAATCCCTGCCTGATCCTAGACACCAACTTCTTTGGGTAAAATTAGAACTTAAAGTTCTTTTGAGAAGCCTGACTGGTAATGAACACTTGGAGACTTGAAATTTTTTTTTTAATGGTGATATTTATGTCTGGTTTGTGACAAATGAGGGCACATTTGTGCACATTTTGTGACAAATGAGGGCACAGATGGGCTCTTGGAGCAGGTGATGGGCACAATGCAGAGAATCTCTTCCTCCACACCTAAGAAATGGGTGTGAGCGAGCCCCTCTTATTTATATTTTAATCCCACAAAGACTGAATTCCTCTTGCTTACATTTTAACCCCACGAAGAACCTGGTTTTTTACTGCCATGAAATTCTCCTCCCTGCTCTCCCTGGTGTAGGAGTGGATTCTATCCCTGCTCTTGCTGCTCCTGGTGTTCTTCATGTCCTCGCCCCCGTTCATGATGCCAGCCGAGTTCTCCGAGGTGCCCCCCGAGCACCTGGGCTTCCTGGATGACCCTGCCTTCAATGCCACCGGGGTCACCGTCACTTTCACCCCCGCCACTGCCACCACGAGGCACATCATGAACAAAGTGGCCTCCAGCTCTGTCATGACGGGTGGGTTTTGCTTTTTAAATATTGAATTTTGTCATTATTCATATATTTGAACCTGTTGCGCGCGCGCTGTGTTGTAGCGGTTCTTCAGCGTCTTTGATCAGGAGATGGTTTAAAATTCATCCTAAATCCTCCATTTTCACAAATATTTCTTCTCTAGGATTTAAACTACCTGTGAGGCCGGTGTGCCCTTCTGAACTGGAAAGCTCTGCCTTACCTAATCCTAATATTCCCAATACTTTTAAAACACATTAAAAAACCTTTTTTTGAGGTGCATTTCTTCTCAGCTGGTAAAGTCTGAATTTAGAGCTGCCTCCCTTGGCTGTGAGAACTGGAAAAGGAGGAGCTGCAGTGCTGAGAAAGCAGAACATTCCCTCAATGCCTGTGGACACAATTCCATTGCTCACAAGATCTCATGGCAATATTTTTCTGGCACTCCACAGGTATAAAGCTAGAGGAACTGGATGATGAGAGAGCCATGGAGAAAGCCTGGATTTCAAATAGGAAAACTATAGGAGTTGTATTTAAGGACAACTTCTCCTACCACCTCAGGTTTCCTATAACCGATGTGGTTATTCCCAATGAAATCATTGGATACATAGGTAATGCAAAATGAGAATTTCAGGGTGGTTGCCTGGTGTGGACAGGGTGGGAATAATCCACATTTGTTAAGTGATGGAATGAATTGTGGGTTTGGGTGGTTTGGGGTTTTTTTTCTTGTCACTGTCCATTTGAAGCGTTTCCCACAGCGTCAGTGTGTTCTTGTCCTACATTTAATAATGAAAATTAATTACTTTTCATAAGTGTGATGCCCTTTGCCTTGCAGACAGCTGCTACAACTTCTCCTGGAGAAGCTGTGAGAGCCCAAGGTACTGGTACAAAGGCTTCCTGTCCCTGCAGTCCAGCATTGATGCTGCCATTATAGAGGTAAATCCAATTTAGGAACTGATGGAGACATCCTTTTATTTTAAATATAATATAGGAAAGGCAAACTCTGCTGTGGGAATAGCAAGGGATGGCTTTGTCAGGAGATAAAGCTGCTTTTAAAAGTTAATCCAGGGAGGATGAAGCAGAATATTCCTTGTATAAATGCATCTCACTGCAGAAAATAAGCAAAACACTGATCTGTTGATCTTGCATTCCTTTAGATGGTGGCAAATCATTCTGTTTGGGAAGAAATGGAATCCATTGGTGGTGTCAGAATGGCGTCCCCAAAAATCCTCTTCTCCATCAGCCTGGAGTACAGCTTCTTCATGATTGTTATTGTGATGTGCTTCTTGCCCTTCATGTATTTCTTATCAAGGAATGTCACACGGGAAAAGAAGCAGCTCAAAGAATTGATGAAGACCATGGGCCTGCAGGACATTGCATTTTGGTGCGCTCTTTTTTAACTGGAATACGTTTGCCAAAAATTAATCTGTTCCTGGGCACCTGAGAAGCCAATTAATGAGTTAAATGGGTTTGTAACTTTTCTCCAGCACTCTGTGAGATTGATTCCTGGTAGAGACAAGGAAATTTGCACCGTTGTGCAAACATTTCAGTCAGTCAATGAAAAAACATACTTGCATTGCTTGAAAATTTATGTCAAATATTAATTGATGCAGCTGATCACTGCTTTGGTTCAGTTTCTCACCCCGAGGGTTGAGCATGGCAGTGCTGTCCTCTGCTCCCAGGGGTATTTCTTCCTAAGCTGCATCACCTGTCTGTTCTGAGGATGCGAAAGAGAAATGATTGCCACGGGAAACAATTAATATTTCACTTTAATCACTTCTGACGTGCAGATGAAGCTGTAAGCAGAGCTGTTAATTACCCACAGGGCTGATGGCACCTTTCCCTCCCCAGGCTGTCCTGGAGTTTGCTGTACTCCCTTTATGTGCTGATCTTCTCCTGCCTGCTGACTGCCCTCGTGCTGCGGGAGCGCTTCTACGCCAGCAGCTTCCCTGCAGTCTCACTCCTGTTCTTCCTCTATGGCCTGGCGTGTGTAAGTCAGGCTTTAAAGCCAGATTTCCTCCCCACATGATTTATTGCCATGTTGATGAGCCTAAGCATTGCTCCAGAGCCTTTGTGCTCAGGAGCTTTGTGGGCCACGCTGGCTGAAACATCTGAGTGGCTTTTCTGGGTCAGCAGCAGAGATTTGATTTGCAGCCTGAAGGGCTGACAGGCTCTTGTTTGGCTACAAAAGGCCCAGTTTGAAACTCAGATCAACCCACTAAGAAGGACTTTAGTGGATTTTATTATCCAGACTCAGCTCAGCAGAGACCTGGTGCCTGGCAGATGGAAGTGCTGCTGTTAAGGATATTTATTTCTTTCAGTGGTTGAAGGAAAGTTCTGTCCTTACAGATCCACCTGGTTTTCATGCTCTGCTCCCTCTTAAGGACCTCCAAGCTTGTCAGCTCCATGGGCTTCCTCATCATCTTTGTCTTCGGGTTCCTGAGCCTGGCAGTGCTGATAGAAGAGGTCCCCGAGCCCCTGAAGTGGTTCCTTGGTCTCATGTGTCCTTTTGCTTTCAACACTGCCATTGCCAAGGTACGGGGGCACCACCCCTGCAGCTGAACCTTCCTTCCCCTGCTGGCAGAGAAAGGCACAGGAATTCCTGCCCTTAGCTCAAAAATCCAGCTGGAAAACACCCAGGCATTTTCCCTTCCTCTGCACAGCCTGTTTGAAACCCCCAGGTGAGCTGAGCTGTGCTGGGCAGCACAGAGGGGCTCAACACCCCCATCCCATTCCCCTGCTTCAAAAGCAGATGAATGCAGAGACAAGCAGGGCCCTCGGCACAAAAAATCTGCTGTTGTGCATGTCTGCAGCTTCCACATGGCCCCATCCTGCACACAACAGCCCCATTATCCTCGGGAACATCAGGGACAGCATCCTTGGCTGCCCAGCACTCTCCTCCTCCTGGCAGCAGGGACTGTGCAAATCCAGCTCTGGATTCCTGCTGCTGCTGCCCTTCCTCCATCCCCACCCTGCAGAAATCTGTGCCGTTGCCCAGTTTTCCATTAGTCATCAGCACAGCTCTTGCTAGCTCTGGTAATCTAATATTTGATTTCTTGATATATATTTTAAAAAAATCTGCCTGGGAGAGGAGATTTCTGCACCAGCAGAAAAAGGGACTGGCTTTGTTAATTCACCATCTGGTTAAATCAATCATTACGTAAATGATAACATTTTTGTCATGATTCTGTCACATCAAGAGTGCCCATATCAGCTTTTTTGAATTGATCTCCTCTAAAACTCTGATCTTTTCTTCTGTGTCTGGATTGTTCTGGAAAATTCTGGATTAAAGCATGAAGATCTCTGCATGGAGTAAATTCATTCCCCTTCCTCTTTAGAAAGAAAATAAGAACAGCTGGTCAGTACTGCAGATGATTTCTGGGTTAAGAAACAGAGTTGGATCCATGGTTTGGTGGCATCTGCATATTTTTCCAGCCTGAAATTTGTTCTTCATTCTCTTTTATTTCAGATTTTCGATTTAGAGAAATATGGAATAGGTTTCTCCTTTTCCAACCTTATGGAGGAAGCATACTTTTTATTTTCAACATACATACTGCTGGTCTTTGACTCAGTCTTGTACATGCTGCTGGCTCTGTATTTCGACAAAATTCTGCCAGGTAGGAATGATTTATTTTTACTTGCATGGATTGCATGGGCTATATCAAGGAAATGATGGGCTGCTCCTTTCTTGGACTCAACTAAAATAAGGTTTGGACTAAAATAAATTTATGATGTCATGGAATGACTTTTCTGTTTCTGGCACATGCCGGAATCAGAGTATCAATGACAAAAAAAGTATTTAACATCTTTTATTTAATATTTTTTCTTTCTAATGATGAGACTATAGTGTAGTAACGTGTAGGACAATACTTTAATTCATCACAAAAAGCACTGAATTCATGACATAATTCCCTGAAGCCACCCTTCTTGTCTCCTCTACTTCTGCTCCAAACCTGGTGGGAGGTTGGAAAAAAGTACCAATTTTGTACTTATTTGAAACTCCTAAAAGTTTAGTCTAGGATGGTGTCTTGGCTGTGCCTTTGGTTGATGCCAGGCCATCTTTTTGCTTTCCTGGCAGGCAAATATGGGATCCCAGCCCCTCCTCTGTTCTTCCTGAAGGCCTCGTACTGGATGAGGAGCAGGAGAGGCTCCACCAGGGACGTGCCCAGAGCCACAGCAAACCCTGAGGAGCTCCTTGGGGATGATGTGGAGCCTGTGCCCCCCGAATTCCTGGGGAGAGAGGCCATCAGGTTAAGGGAGAAGGGATTGCTTGTGTCTGGCTTAGTGCTCCCCACTCCTTCCATCAGCTTGGGTTGGACTTTTCTAGGCAGTTTTCATGTTCGTGAGGCTCTTGCAAAACATTTTGTTTCACAGAGAAAAATTAGAGATAAAGAGATAATTCAGACTGGTCACTAAAGGTGAAATTTAGGTAAATTTAAATTTAAAAATAACTGGGTTTTGGATTTTTTTTTTGGTGGACTTTCAATGTCCTTTAGGGACAAAAGGGCGAATGAAGAGGGTAACCCATTGTAAAAGTGTTGCCTTGTCTTTGATAGTCTTGGTGCCCCATTTTTGGTGCCAGGTTGGGATGTTCACACCTGGGCACAGAGACTGTCAAACCTGTAAATCTCAGCTTTGTTTCTTAGCACCTTTTATTTTCTTCATGCCATTTCTGTCGTTTTAACTTAAGGTCCATAAAGATGTAAAAGGCAGCAGGGAAAAGCATTTACAGAAATCCCCAAATAAAAACCTCATTACCTTCCTTTTAGGCTCCACAATATTAAAAAAACTTACAAGAAGGACAAGAAGACAGAAGCTTTAAGAGGTATGAAAGCTGTGAGATTGATTCCTGCTAAAGACAAGGAAACACCATTGTGCAAACAGTCAATGAAAAAAAATACTTGCATTGCTTGAAAATTCATGTCAAATATTAATTGATGTGACCAATTTTGTTCAGTTTTTACTGATTTGCTGTTTTTAATAAGACTAAAGAGAAGAATTATTTTAATTTTTTAAAATTGTTTTATTTCTGTCTTTTCTGCTAAATACAGACCAACTCTTTATGCCTTTAGTTAAAGGTTTGCAGGTAGGTTTAAAGGTAGAGCTTTGCCTCACTCAGTGCTCTTTTGGCTAATTATTATCACTTAATTCTTGTACTTTTTGACTTCTCCTGCCTTTGACAGTGAGGGAGGGCAATTCAAACCTCATTTCTCCCCAGACTTGGTGTTGTTTTTGTTCTAGGTCTGTCTTTAAACATTTATGAGGGTCAGATCACTGCCCTGCTGGGCCACAGTGGGGCTGGGAAGACAACGCTGCTGAACGTGCTCAGTGGGCTCAGCTTCCCCTCGGAAGGTAGGAGGAGGCTGGGATGGGGTGGCCTTGATCCAAAAGCTCTAAAGATCAATTCATTCCCCCTCATCCCATTGTCTTGGTTTGAAAAGCCAGGTGCCTGCTAAGGAAGGAAGGAGCCTCCCTTGAAATGGAAAATGTAAATCCCCTCCCTCTGAATTATTATAATTTTGAAATTAAGGGGCTCTCAGGCAAAGATATGGGGGTAGGAATAACAGTTCTTTACTAGGAAAACATAAAATAATTAAAAGAAAATATAACAATAAAAATGCAGTAATACAAACCAACCCTGCCAGAGTCAGAGCAGGCCCTGGCCCCTGTGGGTCAGGGTGGTGGCAGCAGTGCCATTCAGGGGTGGCTGCAGCCCTCCTGCAGTGCCAGCTGTGGCTCTGCTGGAGCAGGGATCCTGGACAAGGGGGGAGTTTTCCTCTGAAGCTCCAGGGCTGCTGGAGATGGGCCTGGGCTCCCTCTGGGAATGCAGAGGAGAAGAAAGCTGCTCCTCTGGGAATGCAGGGGGAAAAGGCTGCTGTGCTGTTCCCAAGGGCAGATTGGATCCAGGTAGGAATGCTTGGCTCCTCCCCTGGGCAGAGCATCTCCCATGGGATGCTGGAATTTTCTCAGCCATGCAGGGACACTCAGTGGCCCATGGACAGAAGAGATCTCCTGGAGGGAGGATTGGTTGTGGCAGAGATGAAGAAAACTGCCCCATGAACAGAAGATAACTGCCCCACCTCTGACAGATGGCAACAGAATATTGCCAGAATATTGCTACCCCCAGCAACATTTTGCATTTCCAACCTAAGACACCCGTTTGTCCCCATGAACAGGCTCTGCCACCATATACAACTACAAACTCTCTGAAATGGGAGACAGGGAGGAGATCAGGGTGATGATCGGGATTTGCCCGCAGTTCAACACGCAGTTTGAGGTCCTGACGGTGAAAGAAAACCTGAAAACTTTTGCAGAAATTAAGGGCATCAAGTCCAAAGAGGTGGAGCGAGAGGTGAGTGTGTGTTCCCCACCATTCCATAGAGGCTCCTTTTGCACTGGGAAGCTCAAAGAATCCACCTGGATCTTCTGAAAATTGAAGCTCCAAGCCCCATCCAGCCTGGCCTTGGACACTTCCAGGGATCACAGCTTCTCTAGACAGCTTGTGCCAGGGCCTCCCCACCCTCACAAGGAATAATTTCCTTCTGATGGCTAATTTAAATCTAAATCTACCCTAATAAAGGATGGAAGGACAATGGCTGCTGAGAATGGACATCCTTGTGCTGTTCTAGGTGCAAAACATTCTGGAACTGCTGGATATCAGCAACGTTCAAGACACTCAAGCTGAAAAACTGAGTGGTGGACAGAAAAGGAAGTTATCCATTGGAATAGCCATGCTTGGAAACCCCCAGGTAAAGCAGCAGGCATGGCTCTGTGATGTAGGAAAGACTCAGGTCCAGCATAATTAAAACCTTGGGCATGTATTTGGCTCTAGGATTTCAGACTTCTTTAAAGTGCTTATAATTAGAATTAATAAAATTCATAATTTCTTTTGTTTTTTAAATTCATAACCCACCTTGCCAGCCAAGTTTTGAAGCAGGCAGAGTTCCCTGAGCTCTCACAGCCCCCAGAACAGCTGCCCTTGTCTGAAAGATGCCCAGGATCTCTTGCCTTCAGAACACCAAACCCCAAAGTCGCCCAGCGGCAATGGGGAATGTCTGATCCCATCCTTCCCGCAGGTTTTGTTCCTGGACGAGCCCACGGCGGGGCTGGATCCTCTCTCCAGGCACCGGCTGTGGAGCCTCCTGCGGGAGCAGCGGGCGGGGCGGGTGATCCTGTTCAGCACCCAGTTCATGGAAGAGGCCGACATCCTGGCGGGTGAGCGCGGGCGTGGCATTCACATTTTCTCTCTCTCAGGATTTTTCATGGAGAAGCACAGAGAGAAGGAGAGAAAACAATCCTTATCTCTGCTCCTGTGTTTTCCCCATGTGGAAGGTGGTATGGAGATTGTTTACCTGCAGTGATTGCTTGATTGGGTTCTGGTGGTTATTGTTTGGGTTCAATGACTGCTATAAATAGAGACAAGCCAATCTGAATCAATAATTAATAACTAAATTTATTTGCGATCGCGTAACAATTTAGCGTTCGAATTGNCCTGGAAGGGGACAATGGCCGCATTCTTCTTCGGGGCTTCATCCTCTTCTCTGCTCTTGGTGCTGAGTCTGGATCCCAGGTCTATGCCCTCTTCCTGTGATTAGCTTGGGTGTGGCCTAATAGCCACTTTTGTGGTCATTGTCCTCTGCTGGCTAGGGCTTCTTTTTAATGATAATTAGGTGCCCGGCAACTTAATCTGCAAATTCCTTTCGCCTTGGTTTTTACAGTAACTCTGAAACATTTTATGTGTAACATTTATAACTACAGTTTATTACATGCAACCTCAACTGCAGGAATTATACACACATATATAACAATGACCAATGGGATCCAGCTGTGTTTGGGACTCTCAGCAGAGACTCACGGGTTTGTTAGTTAGTTATACTTAGTAAGAAAGTAATTATGTGGTATAGTATTGTATCTCTTCAAACAGTATATTAGTGTAATATAGTATAGTTTTAATGAAGCATTCCAAAGCTTGGAGTCAGATGTCAGTCTCATTCCTGCGTCGGGTTTGCCTTTGTTCCGATACGCGGGCTCTGGCTGGGGCATCCCCGCGGGAACACCCCGCAGCACAAAGCCCCAAAAGATGGCAACGACTGCTCTGCACTAGAAATTCCTTTGGCTTTTCCTCTCTCCAGACCGCAAGGCTTTTATCTCGCACGGGAGGCTGAAGTGTGTTGGCTCTTCTCTGTTCCTGAAGAAAAAATGGGGGATTTGCTATCATTTAAGGTATCTCCTTAAGCCCCAACAATACCTGGCAACATGCAAGTACAAGGGGACACCAGAATTAATGAAACCCTAGAGCAGATGTCATGAAAACAGACAAATTACCTGCATTAAAATCCAGCTCCATTAACTGAAACAGCAGTAAGATTTAGGGTTAGGGTTAGCTAATCCAAAGTAGGGAATGAATGAAGAATATTGGAGTTTTCTTATTATGCATCCATAAAATGGTGGATATTGTTTGTCTGGGTGGGCTTGGGTTGTTTTTATTCCAAACCTAAATGCCTGTGTTTTTTTCCACACAACAGGATTCATGTCAGTGAATCTTGCAACCTGGAGAATGTCACATCCCTGGTGAAAGGGTACGTCCCCAATGCCACGTTCTCAGGACACACCCAGTATGAACTGAGATATAAACTGCCTTTAGAAAACGTGAATAAATTCCCAGGTAATGTATATGAAAATAATTGAGGATTATTCATAGAGAAAAAAAAAGTAATGACAAATGTGTGGAAGGAGAAATGCAAAGGGAGATTTTTTACAGGAGTCACATCAGGACTTCAAAACCATTGCAGTTTGGGTTTTCCCCACAATTTTATCATACATTTAAGATCAAATTGTGCAACAAAGGTTTGCAGTGACAAACCCTGCAGGCTAAACTGGGCCACGTGTGTTACTGAGAGTTCAGTTCTCTTTCTGCTAAATAAAAAGATGGAGATAAGAGAAAACCCCACACAGCCTGCACTGCTCTGTGCCCATTTCTCACCCACCGTGCCCATCACTTCAGCCTGACCATCCCACAGAGGATAAAAACAGTCTGAAATGTTGGTGCTAAGCAGAAGAACACCTTCCATGAGGGATGGCCCTGGCAGTTTTGTATTCCTCCACACCTTTGTGTCCTGGCAGTTCGTTGCTGTGCTGCGTTCTCTGTCACTGGAGATGCTCCAGTCAGGTTGGCACAGCTGAGCCACAGTGGTCTGGATATCTGTGCTTATGCCTTTATTTTATCTCTGTCCTCCAGATCTGTTCAGTGGCCTCGACAGCTGGTCTGAGCAGGGAATTATTGACTATGGAGTCAGCATGACAACCCTGGAGGACGTGTTCCTGAGGCTGGAGGGAGAAGCCACGGCTGATCAAGAAGGTACAATTTACAACCCACAGCCAAAGAGATCAGCTCCTCTGCAGTAACCTCCAAAAGTGCCTCTCAAACTTCTATGAATCCCCACCTAGAAGCTGGTCTTAGACATGTGCATGTGGAAACTCTCTGCAGATGAGCCCGTCCCTGGGGAGGAGTGGGGAGAAGCAGGACTAGGATGCCCTGAGGAGGCCAGGCCAGGCTCCCTGCTGCTCTCGGACCCCGGCACGGCGTCGGTGCAGGGCCTGACCCTCTGGAGGCAGCAGGTCTCTGCCATGGCACGGGTGCACTTCTTGAAGCTCAAGAGCTCGGTGAAGAACCTGCGGTCCATGTAAGTCCCCAAGGGGCTCTGTGGGAGAGCAGGACTCCTGGGCAGCTAAGCAATGTGATTAAGCAGAAGCCACTTCATTGTTTACATTGTGCTCTGTTTGTACATTCTAACACTGCTGCACACGTGATCACGCATTTCCTGATCGGTGCCTCTATCTTGTCCACAGGTTCTGCACGCACTTTTCAGGATATGGGATTGGTTACAGTCCAGTGCTTCACAGACTTTCACTTTTTTCACGGCCTTTATCTAGCTCTTGTGGTCTTGGCATTTTGTTTCTCAGCCCCTTCTTTCTTAATTTACCACAATTTATGTCCCAGTAACCTTGACAATTTCCAGAAGGCTCTGACAAGAGCAACCAAAAACGGTTTGGCTGGAGCACACTGCAGCCCAAGCTGTTCAAATCCATTGCTACAGGGTTATCTCCTGGAGCTCTGGAAGTAGACATGGTCACACCAGGGGGGACAATTTCCACACCCCTGTTTCGATGCGTTTGGATTAATTGATATGAAGTCTTGGCTAGGAATGATCTTGGTCATCTGCACTCAGAGGAGGGGAAAGTTTTCTGCTTTGCAGTGCCACTAACACAAAATCTCCCTTTTGTGCATTTTCATTTCTATGCTGAATAATTTATGCAAGAGAAATCCATTTTCTTTCCAAATAAAAGCATCATTTAGAAATACTTTTATGTCAAATGGAGGAAGTTTTAAAATAAGTCAGTGTGTACAGAGAGTACTTTCAGGCTTCCTCTGCTTTTTTTTTTTNTTTTTTTTTTTCTTTTTTTTTTTTTTTTTTTTTTTTAATTCTCTCATGTTGCCAGTGTTTGAACTCATTTGGCCCTGCTGGTGTTCAAGCTGGAGTTCCTGGTGGGGCACAAGGAACTAAAGGAAGATGCTGATTTATGAGAAACTTGTATCTAAAGGAAGTCTGAAAGGCATTTCATGGCCCTAAAAAGTTGAGCAGTCTGGATCTGAGGTTCTCTCCCATGCATTTGGTGAATGATCAAGGTTGGAGACTTCTGGAAATAAAATTCTCTCTGGTCATTGGTGACAAGGCCTGAGGGAATGGCTGGAGCTGTGTCAGGGGAGGTTTAGGTTGGATATCAGGGAAAGGTTCTTCCCCAGAGGTGCTGGGCACTGCTCAGGCTCTCCAGGGAATGGGCACAGCCCCGAGGCTGCCAGAGCTCCAGGAGAGTTTGGACAATGATCTCGGGGATGCACAGGGTGGGATTGTTGGGGTGTCAGGGCCATGAGTTGGTTCATTGTGGGTCCCTTCCAAGTCAGGATATTCCCTGAAATATTCAGGATATTCTATGAAAATTGCCAAAAGTTTTTAACAGCGCATTGAGTAATCTGAATATCATCCACCATTTCCAGCACACAAATGCATTCTGAACGCACTTCTGCTGAATATCTCTTTTCAGAGTGTTTATTCATCTCTTTCTTAACGCAGTTTGCTGCTCTATGTGGTTTTTCTGCTTCCTCTGGTGTTGCAACTGTGCGTGGTGGCTGGCTGGCAGAGTGTGAGTGCCTGGCAGATCTCTCCTGCACGGTACTTCTTGCCCCTGGGGAGGACATCCTACCTGGACACCACCACCCTCCTGGTCTACAACCGCACAGGTGAGGGGAAGAAGCTTCTCCTCATCCTTCCCAGTCCTGGGTTCTTGCTGCTCCACAGGAAAATGCAGGACAGAGCAGATGGGTGCAGATGTAGAGGATCCAAGGGGGGGATGAAGGCTTTAATGAGGGAGGAGGGATTGTCTTGAGAGGGTTGTGAGGGAAATCTACTGTGGCTTCAGCAGCTGGTGAGACCCTGATGAGAGATGTGCAAAAGGGTATCAGAGCAGGTGAGATAAGATGGGGACAGGGTTCTCTCCCTGCCACAAATCCAGGTCTCTAGCCAAGAAATTTCAGAGTGTGGGATTTTCAAAGCAGGCACCACACTCCAGACTCATGCTGAGTCAAATTAATGGGCTGCTTCCAGAGTTCACCTTCAACACTCCCATCAGTGGATGATATTTTATGTTATTCAGCCAGAGAATGACACTGGTATCTTCATCAGACGGTCCCAAAGGAAAACTCATTTTGTAGGACTTCAGAAAAGGCTAGGGGAAAAAAAGGACAATGCAAAAATTCAGTCTGAAATCCATTAACATCCCAAAAACTAACGTGCAATGATCCAGCACACATGTGCTGGCTGATGCCCACAGTTATTAGATTTCTTCTGTTTTTGTTTGGTGGTCATGGATTTAAAAATAAAAACAAAAATAAAATCGTCAAAGACTCTTTTGTTTTCCAGTGTTATAATTCCTCTGTTTTTGATCCTCACAACAGGCACAGACATTGACAACCTCATCCATGTGCTCCAGAGCCAGGATCTTACAGTGGAAATAGCAAAGGAGGAAAATATCACAGAGGAACTAGAACACAACGGCGCTTTACTAGTGTTCCGCAAAGGTCAGGTGAGGATTTTTCTCCCCTCCCTCCAGTCTCCTCACAACAATTGAGTAATTCAGCAAGGTACCTCCATCATCTCTCCCTGTGGGATGGCCCTGTTGACTTTTTGTAACACAGGTACAAAAATTAGGAAGTGTTTTGAGCAGTAAAGTCCATGCTAGAGGAGACCTTATCTCCCTGACCTTCCACCTCAAAATGTACATTTTTAGCACAGCAATACAGACTTCCAATACCTCATAATTTGTTTATTTAGCAAACAAGGCACAAGCAAAGCTATTTCAGGCCTGGATTTTCCTGGCGTGCTCCTTTTCTACCGCTTCCCTGCAGATGAGAAAAGCCAGGAGTTCTCACCTTGTTTTCCTGCTCTTTGAAGAGCTACAGGTTCACCGTGCTGTGCCGCTTGGAGGCTGTCAACTGCTTCCCAGTGCTGGTGAACGTCATCAGCAACGCCCTGCTGAGATCCCTCAACTCCACCAGGCACATCCAGGTCTGGAGCCACCCCTTCTTCTCTGTAAGTGAAGCCAGAAGCTGTCAGAAAACCATTTAAGGTCTCACTAATTCATCAGATTTTAGTGGGAAGCCTTGTAGGGCTGTCTGAACATGTAGATCTATCTTCCTTCACGGTGCCTCTGGAACCACCACGTTTGACTTCAGGAAAACCAGATTTTTCCCATGTGGGTCTCAAGGGCTGCTGGGTGGAGAGGGTGGCTGGGAGGGTTTCTCCAGGAGGTTCCTTATTCTCTCCAGCATGTTATTCAAGCTTTGGCCCATCAGCTGATGGAAGAGAGAGCTCTCCACAAATCTGGGATGGAGGAGTGGGATCTGCACCACCCATCTCTGCTCACCAGCAAGCACTTTGTATGGCTCTGCTTTGGGAAAACCTTCCCAAAGTTGGTTTCAAATTCCTCTTTTTTGTTCATACTGCCCTGTAATCCACGAGAAATGCAGTCAAATGAATGGTAAAATGAATTGTAGGCATTTTCCACAAATGCTTTGTTCTTCTGTTTTCAGCTGATCAATCCAGCATACTGGGACTATATGATGTCCCATTACCTCATTTATATGCTGCTGTTATTCCCTGGTTTTCCTCCTCACTTTGCGATGGGCTACACGCAGGATTGCAAGGTAAATTCCTTGGAGTGGAGCAGGTTTGGGGCGGGCAGAAGGGATCACTACTGCACTGCCAGAAGGATGTTTGAGTACAGAATCATGGAATCATTTAGCTTGGAAAACACCTCTGAGGTAACTGAGCCCAGCCCTATGATTGGCAGCTTGGGGTGTTTTGATCCTTGAGACATTTTGCAGCCAGCACAAAATATTGAAAGACAAAACCCCAGAATCACCACGGTGACAGATTTTATTCCCTTTTCATTTCCTGGGGCCATCCCACGGGTGCAGTTGGCCAGCCAGGCAAGGGCAATAAACAACCCTTTAAAATTGTGCCTTCCCAGGCAGGAGCTCGTGCCCAGCTGCGGATCTCGGGGCTCTTTCCCTCGGCCTACTGGTGTGGCCAGGCACTGGTGGACATCCCACTCTGCTGGATCCTGCTCTTCTCCATGCTTGTGCCCCACTTTGCCTTGAGCAGCAAGATTTTTGGCAGTGCCGGCACCACCCTCTTGCTGGTACATCCCGTTCTGGTCCTTGCTGGTTTCCTTGGAAGGGATTGAGGGAAAATCTTTTCTGTGGGGGCAGCTGAGACACTGTGGGTGCAGATGGTGCTGGAACATTCTTGGTCCTCTTACTGACCTTCTTGTTTCACCTCCTATCCTTTGGGTTTCTCCAGCTGGAAATAAAAGGTAATAGATCTTGCCTTAATGTATTCCTTTACACCTCAGAGTAAAATTGTGGTAATTTCTAAATGCCCTGATCTTACTCTGTGATCATTTCCACTGCTCCCTGTTGTTATAGATGGGTTTCTGGTGGTTTGCCTCACTCCATTTTCTCCAACAAAAGCCTTTCTTCCCTGTAGGTCATGGGGATGTTGGGTTATGGAATTTCCCTCGTTCTCTTAATCTACCTGATCTCCTTCAACTCTCGCAAAGGATGGAGCTGTGATCTTTGGTCTTTTATCCTGATAGTGGTGAGCACATGGTTGGATAATGCACTGCAGGTATTGCAGACATTCTGAGATCTTGAGGATGAGCTAGATGTCAAAACACCAAGCAGAGATGTGGAGCATAAATCTGGGTGTGATTCATAGCAGCCAATTCTGTATTAAATTTGTGTCACCGTGTTCTGTTGCCACAATCCTGCTGTGACATGGGGGAATACCTGGATCCAACCTGAACTGGTACAGGAATGGAGACAAAAAATGAATTTTGTCTCCATTGTCTCTGCTTGACACCCCACATCCAAGAGATGTAAAGTGTTGGGACAGGACCCATCAGGCTAGACACTGATCATTCAAGCCTGACCTGGAAGGAGGTGGATTATTGGCATGGACTGGGATGGGAATGAACAGGATGGGATGCAATGTTTGACTTTTCTGCCTGAAGCAGCCCTGTCCCTGGGAAGAAGTCTCCCCAGCTGGCCCAAAGCAGCAGCCAACCCTCAGACAGAGACAGCTGAGGATCTCCTGAGCCCTCTCTGTCTCATCTGTCTCAATTTTTTGTCCATTTTTATAAATTCAACAGGGAATTGCAGAGCTAGACCCACACAGTTGTAAGGAGCAGTGAGTAACCCTTCCCATCAGCTGAGTCACCCTCTTGTTTTATTTTCAGGTGTGCTTTATTTCTCTTTTCATCAGCAGAATCATCGACCACCTGGTCCACCCCATCTCCCTCTACGTTTTGTCCCTCTTGGTTCCTGTGTACCCCCTGATGGGTTTTGCGGTCGATTTTGTGCTTGACTCCCACGTGAGTGG
Source organism: Ploceus nigricollis (assembly GCA_013399945.1). NCBI lineage: Eukaryota > Metazoa > Chordata > Aves > Passeriformes > Ploceidae > Ploceus > Ploceus nigricollis. The sequence goes on along the minus strand of VXBC01003674.1, from coordinate 12,656 downwards.
TGCTTCTGGGCAAGGGGAGGCCTTAAAAACAACCCTGGATCCTCGTGACCAAAGTCTGGTGCTAACTGCCCCAAAGTCTGGCGGTAACTACACCAAATCTTGGGGTAACTGCACCAAAATATCATGGTAACTGCAGCAAAGTCTGGTGGTAACTGCCCCAAAGACTGGTGATAACTGCCCAAAAGTCTTGTAGTAACTGCCCCAAAATCTGATANCTGTCTCAATTTTTTGTCCATTTTTATAAATTCAACAGGGAATTGCAGAGCTAGACCCACACAGTTGTAAGGAGCAATATGTAAGAAGTGAGTAACCCTTCCCACCAGCTGAGTTACCCTCTTGTTTTATTTTCAGGTGTGCTTTATTTCTCTTCTCATCGGCAGAATCATCGACCACCTGGTCCACCCCATCTCCCTCTACGTTTTGTCCCTCTTGGTTCCTGTGTACCCCCTGATGGGTTTTGCGGTCGATTTTGTGCTTGACTCCCACGTGAGTGGTGCTTCTGGGCAAGGGGAGGCCTTAAAAACAACCCTGGATCCTCGTGACCAAAGTCTGGTGCTAACTGCCCCAAAGTCTGGCGGTAACTACACCAAATCTTGGGGTAACTGCACCAAAATATCATGGTAACTGCAGCAAAGTCTGGTGGTAACTGCCCCAAAGACTGGTGATAACTGCCCAAAAGTCTTGTAGTAACTGCCCCAAAATCTGATAGTAACTGCCCCAAAGTCTGGTGGTAACTGCCCCAAAGTCTGGGGATAATTGCCCCAAAGTCTGGGGATAATTGCCCCAAAGTCTGGTGGTAACTACCCCAAAGTCTGGAGGTAACTACACCAAATCTTGGGGTAACTGCACCAAAGTATGATGGTAACTGCCCCAAAATCTGGGGGTAACTGCACCAAAATCTTGGGGTAACTGCCCCAAAATCTGATGGTAACTGCATCAAAGTCTGGGAGTAACTGCCCCAAAGTCTGGGAATAACTGCCCCAAAGTCTGGGAGTAACTGCCCCGAAGTCTGTGCACCAAAATCTGGAGGTAACTGCAGCAAAATCTGGGGACAACTACCCTAAAGTCTGGTAGTAGCTGCCCCAAAGTCTGGGGATAACTGCCCCAAAGTCTGGTGGTAACTGCCCCAAAGTCTGGGGATAACTGCCCCAAAGTCTGGAGGTAACTGCACGCTGCAGTCTGGGAAGGCTCATCCTGGGTGGCATTTTCCAGAGTGTGTCGTTAAGCGACTCTTTCCGCTCAGATCTCGTTTTCCCAGCTGTTCATTAGGGCTGGGGGTGACTTCTTGTGCAGCTGTGCCTGCAGATTAGGTAAAAACTCTCAATTCTTTCCATGCAGAGTCATAGAATGGAATCATGGAATGGTTTGGTTTGGAAGGGACCTTAACGCTCATCTCGTTCCACCCCCTGCCATGTGAGGGGGCACCTTCCACTAGACCAGGTTGCTCCAAGCCACATCCAGGCTGGCCTTGGACGATGCCAAGGATGGAGCAACCACAAAGTCGATCAACTTGGCTTGACGAATCCTAAGAGAAAATCTGAAGCCATGGATATGTCTTTGCATGGAAAAAAACCTGAGTTAAAATTTAGAATACTCACAGGGGGCTTTACCCATGTCAGCTGACGGGGGTGGTGGAAGGTCAGCTGGGAATTTAACAAAACTCCCCAGCTATGTGCAACACTGTTGATAAATGATAAATTACTGAGGGGTGAAGTCTCCTCTGTCCTGTCCCACTCACCTCTTCTCCACTGGGACCCAAAGCAAAGATGTTTTCCTGGGGCAGGACATCTGGAAGGAGAGTCTGGTCCATGTACTGAGAGCTGTGACATGTTCTGGTGTAGGACCAGGGTTCCCAAAGCCAAACATCTGTATCTGTTCATCTGTATGCTGAGTGTCTGGGGAAAATCAGAAGTTTTGCAGATTTTCAAAGCAGTTTTGAACATTACTGCATTAACCAGAATGATACTAAAGAATGACATGTCCTCACTGAGTATTTTTTTTTTATTCTTACAGAAGTTCATGGCAGACACTCAGCCATTTAGTGCAGCTTCAGGCAGTCATCATGCACTGATTGCTGTCTTTGCAGTAAGAAAACATTTAACATTGCTTTTATTTAGGAATGTGGGTCTCCTAAAGCCCCTCCTCAGGTATGAGGAAGCAGGAGGAGGGTATGGGTGGGTCTGGATGACATTTTACCCGCTGTGCTAGAATAATTTCATGCCTTTGAAATAGGAAAAGGAAAATTAAGTAAGCCCAGATCACTTTGTGCTGTCCTGTTATTTTATGAATCGGGGTTTTCTGCCCTTAGTGCTTTCTGCAGTGTTTATTACCCTGAGTTTCAGTGTTAATGAGCCATTTTCACATGTTCTGTTTCCCCCACATATTATATAGCACTGCCACCACCTCAGTGCCAGCTGTGGTGGGAGGCAAGGCAAGGCTGTTAATGTGGCAACCTCTGTTTTTCAGCCTTACATCCATTCTGTGGTGTTCATTCTTCTTCTTCGCTTTTTGGAGTTAAAATATGGAAAAGCAGTGCTGAGACAGGACCCCATATTCAGGTTTGCATAAACACACATGCACATATGAGATCTAAACTCCTACCCCACTGCTTCCTCTTGAAAACATTGCCTTTGTGTCCCTATTTTTAAATGTTTTTTTTTTAATGCTGGTGATCTTTTGATGACTTAAATAGCCCCTTAAATACTGCAGTGGTGTGATAAAACAGCTTTTAAGTTATGTAGTGCCTCCATAGGATGTTGCCTGTGCTGTGGGATGTACCAGCTTCTTTTCTGGGTACAAAACAAAGATTATAAATGTCATCATTGTGTGCATCATCCCCAACAATAACAATAATGATGATGATTTTAATAGTAATCATTATAATATTGTAGAAATTCAATCCCAGGGAAATTCCCTCTTGGTTTATCCAAAATGAACTAGTGGAGAACAGAGGTAAAGAAAAAAATCCTAAGCTAAACCTGGTGGGTTTTCAGGATTTCCCCAAGAAAAGAAAGCAGCCATCAGCACCCCAAGGAGCTCGAGGAGGAAGATGAAGATGTCAGAGCTGAAAGGGAAGCAGTGAGAAATGCTGTAGTGGCTCCCAGTCACGAGGAGGTAGCCCTGAGTGTTGTCCTTCTAGTTTTGTTTGATTTTCTACCTGGTAAAACACAAACCAGTGCAGGTGAGTGCTCTGGCTGTGTTGTTCTCACTGGGAAAATCAAAATTCCAGAAGTCTGGGTTCCCTCAGGAGGAGAAAGCTCTTAAGAGGAACCCAGACAAAATGAGGTCCTGTTGCACCTCATATTCGTGGTGAACTATAAAACAAAGATCTAAAAAGGTTTTCTGCCTTTTTAATGGAAAAAAAACCTGAAGGATTGATGCTACCCAAGATAATAAATTAATCTTGCTCCTTCCTCCTCGCTTTCAGAAATCAGTCATTATAGTCAGCAATCTGTGCAAGGAATATAAAATAAAGCAAGCTGGCTCACTTTTTAAGAAGAAGAAGAAAACAGCCACCAAAAACCTTTCCTTCTGTGTTAAAAAAGGTGAGAACTGGGACTGTCCTGCCAGACCTGTGTTGAACCCTGAGTTAATTCTCAGTCACCTGAGCAAGGACAGAAAGGCCAAATCTATTTGTTCTGTTGTTAAAGCACCTTCAGTCTGGGCTTGATGTGTTAATGGTGCATCATATTAATGGCCTGTCAATGTCCATTATCTAAAATAAAGATAAAATAAAGATCCTGGGGAGAGGGGACCACTTTAGCAGTGGCTCCTGGGAGCAATCCACAGCATCAGTTTAAGTTGAAATCTTATGGGCTCTCTGAGTGTGTATTTTATACAATAAAACCATTTATTTTATATGATCTTTGATATTGCATGCTGCCTTTTCTATTTTTTCTTTTGTGGGACTGTATATATTGATATATTTCTTGTATATTTTACGATATATTTATGATTATTCTTGTATATTTATGATATATTTCTTGAATGGGGAATAGTCCTAAGAAATTCTGTGTATTGATTGCAGGAGAAGTGTTAGGACTTCTGGGGCCCAACGGAGCTGGGAAAAGCACAGCTATCAAAATGATCACTGGAGAGACAACCCGGACTGCTGGGCAGGTAGGAGACACCTGGAGACAAGGGATGGATCCATGACAAAAACCCAAACCTTGCACCCAGGCTAAGCTTTCATTTTTATCAAGGCTGCAATTTTTGTCAGAGCATTGTTAGTGATCAGGGTTTTAATCGAGTTCATCGTGCTATTAAATTAAATAATGTATTAATAAGGTGATGGTGAGCTATTTCTAATTTTGATCAGCTGTTACATCTGCCCTAATTGCCATGTTTATATTTAAGAACAGTGTGAAATCACTCCCTCCCTGTGGGTTTCCTCACCTAAACCCCATAATCTTCCCTTGAACCACCCCTTGGGTGGGACAAATAGTAAAGGTAAGAAGACTTTCAGAAAGCTGTGAAAGCAGGCTCAGAAACAGGAAGAGCAGAGAACTCAGAGCTAGCTACAGCTGCAGAGTCTGAAAGCAGAAAAGTTACAATAGTACAGCAGCAAGGACATGGAACAATAGTTTGAGTTTTAGGCTTGGTCAAGATAGATCTTAAGACTGCAGAAAAATATGCTTAGCAAGACAGTAGAAGGTTTTAAGCTTAATAATGAAATATTGTGTATTGTTATTAGAGAGCATACAAGCAAGTATTGTGTGCTTTTAGCGATTGGCTGGAACAATTGTCTGCAAGCTTTAG
>VXBC01003673.1:30747-45734 GCA_013399945.1 Ploceus nigricollis | reverse complement strand
GCACATCACAAGCCCATCAAGCATTTATTTGGGATTTGTGTAATGTATGTTGAGAGAAACTGATGTCTATGGTTAATTTCTGTATAATATGCTTATCCCCTTTTTTTTCCTTTTCCTCCTCATTCCTAAATCTTTATCAAAATACAAATTAAAATAAAGTTCTTGGTTGCATTTTAAATTCATAAATCATTCCTCTGTATTTTCCACTTTGATCTTTCCCTCTTTGCACCTTGTGTGTCCTTCAGGCAGAGTCACCCAACAATCACCAAAGAGTATGCAGCTACAAAAGATCTTCTTGTCCATCATCCTTTATGGTCATAGAATCAACTATGCTGGTGACATCCAGATGAAAGGGATGGTCTTTATTTAACAATAATCAGAAGAACTTCACAGCTTCTATAGTATGTTAGTTTTTTATGACATCCAATCTGAACTTCCCTCAGTCCAATGCTAATCTGCTCTTTCCTAGTCTGTCCTTTGTGCACTTGTGAAAGAGAACTCATCCTTAGGAATATGAAGACCATTATCATACCTTCCCTCAGCCTTCTCTTCTGTGAGCTAAACAAATAATGTGTTCCTATGTCTGATCACACAGCAAAAAACCCACAACCTTAAGCTCAAATAGAATTACTTCTATTAAACTTTTACTTCTTGTATGGGGTCCTGCCACTGGGCACTACTGAGAAGAGCCTTGGGCCATCTTCTTTAAACACTTCCATCAGATATTTATGCATTCTGTTAAGATTCCCCTGAATTTTTATCTCCAGGCTGAAGAGTCACTTGACTTCCCAAAGCTTTGAAAGCTTTGGAGTATGTCAAATACTCCAAAGCTTTCCCATTTGTGACCATTTACTGGATTCACTGCTGGATGTCCATATGTTTCTTGTACCTGGGAGCCAAGATCTGGACACAACATTCAGCTGTGTCTCACCAGAGAGGAGGGATTATCTCCCTCTAGCCTCTGGTGAGGCTCATCCTAATGCAACCCAGAAAGTTCCTGGCCTTCTTTGCCAGAGGGTTGTATTGCTGGGTCATGGTCCACTTGTTGTTCACCAAGATTCTAAGGTCTCTCTCTGTTAGTTCCTTACCATTTAAGTAGCCTCCATCTTGTATTTGTGGTTGGATTTATCTTTATGCAGGGTCAGGACTTTACATTTCCCTTTGCTGAATTTCATGAGGTTCCTATCAGCCCATTTTTTCAGCCTGTTGGCATTCTCCTGGATGGCAGTACAGCCAGTTGTTATATCAGCTACTTCTAGTTGTATATCACCTGCAGACTTTCTGAGGGTGCATGTACAATAGCATCCAACTAATTAATAAAAATAAGCAGTACTTTATCCAGTACTGACATGTGGGACACAGTACAAGGGATAAGGGTTCTGACTGGTGGCCTCCAGCTGGACTTTGGGCCACTGATCAGAAAAACCCTTAGAGCCCCACAGTTTATCCACTTTTCAGCTGACCTCAAGACCCACCTACCTACTTGATATTTCCTCAGTTTGTTATAAGACAGTGTTAGATGCCTTCATTTCCATTTGTGGTTAGCTATATCTAACCGATATCCTAATCTTTCTTGTATTTAATAATTGCATCCTCCAACTATTTCCATCTTGCATGTTTGCAGTTGATCATTCCTGCCCACTGATTTGCACCTTATATTTTCTAGTGGTTCTTCCATGCTGACAGAGGTGTATTGGTTTCGGGCCAAAATCACAGGACAAGCTTGCCCTTCAGCCACAATACTGGAAAAAAAACCAAAAAACCAAAACAAACAAACAAAAAAAAACAACAAAAGAAACAAAAAACCTACCAAAAACCCAAAGAAACAAACAAAAACAAACAAACAAACAAACCCCCAAAAACCACACCCCAACATGTAAGAAATCTCAGAAATATTCATATGAGCTATAATAAAACCACTACTCATAAGTGCAGAAAATCAAATGAGTACAGCTACAGACACTGTCACTGCTGTCATTTCAAACCTGTCAGCATTTCTGCTTCCTCTGAACAGGTTGGATGGGCCACATCTCCAGAGCTCAAATGTGACACACAAATTGCCAGCCAGGGCACTATTTTCTTTTAAAAGCTCCAATGGATTTGTTATAATGGACTTACTCAGGGGAAAGCTGTGTTCCCAGTTCAGTAAAATGAAAGAGTTAAAAAGTGTTCACTCGTGGATACATGTTAGTAATAAAACTCCTACCAGGCAAAACATTATGAAGGAAGGCAGAGTGACAGAATTTCCTGAAAGAAACAGTGACAGAAAGATGCATTTACAACCTCAGCGTCTCCTGTGTACATTTAGTTTTGTACCATTTTTTGCCTTTTGTGGTGGTTTGACCCTGGCTGGATGCCTGTTACCCACCAAAGTCTCTCTATGACTCCCCTTCTCAACCGGACAGGGGAAACGAAATATTAAAAAAGGTTCCTGAGTTGCAATAATGATGGGGAAGGTTCACTCACTGACTATCATCACAAGCAAAACAGACCTTACTTGAAAATATTAACTCAATAAAAATCAGGATAGGATAATGAAAAGTAAAACAAATCTTAAAAACACCTTCCCCTCACCTCTCCCTCCTTCCTGGGCTTAACTTTATTCTTGATTCTCTACCTGAACCCCCTGCAGCAGTGTAGGGAAATGGGAAATGAGAGTTCTGATAAGTTAATTACATATTTTTTCTGTCACTGCTTTGCCTTCAGCAAGAGGAGTCCTTCCCGTACTCCAGTGTAGAGTCCCTCAGACAGAGAACTTCCCTGACAGAACAGAGTCCTCCACAATCTTCTCAAAAATACATCCTTCCCACAGCTCTTCATTAACTGCTCCAGCATGGGTCCCTTTCCACAGGGTGCAGTCCTTCAGGCACAGGCTGCTCCAGTGTGAGTCCCCTGTGATGTCACAAGTCCTGCCACCAAACCTGATCCAGTGTGGGCTTTTTCATGGAGCCACAGGTTCTGCCAGAAGCCTGCTGTGGCATGGACTTCCCATGGGAGAGCACTCTCCCTCAGGCCTCCACCTGCTTAGTTGTGGGGCTCTTCCCTGACTTCACCAAAAGGTGCAGGGGAATCTCTGCTCCAAAACCTGCACATCTCTTCCCCTTCCTTGTCCACTGACCTTAGTGTCTGCCGGGCTGCTTCTCTCACATATTCCCCCTCTTCTCTTCTCTGGCTGCACTGCTTCTGCATTATATTTTTTTCCTCCTTTAATATATTATTGTAGGGGCATTATTACCATTGCTGATTGTCTCAGCTTTGGCCAAATTTGGGTCTGTCTTGGAGCCACTGACATNTTTTGTGGTGGTTTGACCCTGGCTGGATGCCTGTTACCCACCAAAGTCTCTCTATGACTCCCCTTCTCAACCGGACAGGGGAAACGAAATATTAAAAAAGGTTCCTGAGTTGCAATAATGATGGGGAAGGTTCACTCACTGACTATCATCACAAGCAAAACAGACCTTACTTGAAAATATTAACTCAATAAAAATCAGGATAGGATAATGAAAAGTAAAACAAATCTTAAAAACACCTTCCCCTCACCTCTCCCTCCTTCCTGGGCTTAACTTTATTCTTGATTCTCTACCTGAACCCCCTGCAGCAGTGTAGGGAAATGGGAAATGAGAGTTCTGATAAGTTAATTACATATTTTTTCTGTCACTGCTTTGCCTTCAGCAAGAGGAGTCCTTCCCGTACTCCAGTGTAGAGTCCCTCAGACAGAGAACTTCCCTGACAGAACAGAGTCCTCCACAATCTTCTCAAAAATACATCCTTCCCACAGCTCTTCATTAACTGCTCCAGCATGGGTCCCTTTCCACAGGGTGCAGTCCTTCAGGCACAGGCTGCTCCAGTGTGAGTCCCCTGTGATGTCACAAGTCCTGCCACCAAACCTGATCCAGTGTGGGCTTTTTCATGGAGCCACAGGTTCTGCCAGAAGCCTGCTGTGGCATGGACTTCCCATGGGAGAGCACTCTCCCTCAGGCCTCCACCTGCTTAGTTGTGGGGCTCTTCCCTGACTTCACCAAAAGGTGCAGGGGAATCTCTGCTCCAAAACCTGCACATCTCTTCCCCTTCCTTGTCCACTGACCTTAGTGTCTGCCGGGCTGCTTCTCTCACATATTCCCACTCTTCTCTTCTCTGGCTGCACTGCTTCTGCATTATATTTTTTTCCTCCTTTAATATATTATTGTAGGGGCATTATTACCATTGCTGATTGTCTCAGCTTTGGCCAAATTTGGGTCTGTCTTGGAGCCACTGACATTGGCATTGGCTCTGTTGAACATGGGGGAAGCTTCTAGCAGCTTCTCACAGAAGCCACCCCTGTAGCCCAATATGAGAAGAGATGCTAGAGACAGGGGGAAGATCCATCCACAAGTTTGTGGCTATCATACATACCATAAACTTAGCAGATTCACAAATCAGGCTCACTTCAATACTTCCCAGATAATAAGGGAGGAAAATTTCTATCAAGTGTATTTTTTTCAGTTTCTCAACAGGAAAAAAACCACCAAACCCTTGAACTTCTTGGTTAAGTCTGTATGGTCATTTGAGCAATGAGGGAACGGACAGTATTTTTTCTGTAATACTTAAAACAATACATCCCTGAACACAGATCCATTAAAAGGACTGAAAAACTGTTTAATGGTGATGCCACTTATGGCAGAGGAGCAATGTTCTGAATGTATTTCAGTGTATTCAAATCCACATAGCTGCAACACATCTGTGTTGTGGCTCTGCTGAAATTTCATCAAAACTGACCCTCCAGTGAATTAAGGTGGATTTAGTGGGTTTCCTCTCCTATCAATATGAACTGTATAAACCTGCAGACTTCTGAACAGAGACTATTGCATCTGTGATGTGAAGATAGGCATTTGTCACTTTTTCCAGCAAGCCTCATAATATCTCTCTGTTTTCCAGCAGTCAGTAGATTGCCTCTGAACCAAAACTGTTCATTCTGAAAAATAACACTGCACAAACAGTGAAAGGTTGCAAAGTAAAGCAAACACCTTCTACTATTACAGTACATATTTTAATAATCAATTCATCTGCAATGGAACTATACTTAGAAACTGGTCTTTACCAAATGTAATACACATAAATCTGAGAGGGCTTGCAGGTCAAGGCAGATACTCTATCAACTGCACTTCTATTAACAGTCATGACACACCTCCAGTCACTATGGAAAGAAGACCCTCCAAACCCTAAGTGCTAGCCATCCAGTACTGACTGTCCATCTCATTTTTCAAAGAGGCTGAAACAATAATCCTCAAATACAAACTCTCAAGCCTGTTTCACCAAACCTTAACACAAATATTATCCCAAGTAATTTGTACTGTCATCTGTACATCTATTTAAATCGTGATCGTGAAAAGGGCAGTATTATCCTGTCACTTATGGAAAAACTGCAATAGACTGGCTGTAGAAAAGAGATAGGATGAGATAAATTACGCTGACTAGATCTTGAATGATGAACAGTGGACTAGTAGGGTACAAGGGAAGAAAAGCTTCACTTTTTACAAGCTTGAAAAGGCTAGAAATCAACTTTAAAACCTTGGGAAATATTAAGGATATAAATGAGCTAACAGCTCATAGCCATCAGATGTGACACTGCAGCCTGCACTACCACCCACAGCCTGGTAGCTAGCAGTTCCTGATACTCAAGACAACATTTCAGTGACATACTCTCTCATGAGTTTCTTTGTGGGAGTTGATTCACCTCCTGGCCCTTGAAGCAGAGCAACTAATGCAGTTTAATGAAAACTGTAAACACACTGCTTAGCAGCTTGGGGATTTGGTTTTTTCAGAGTGTGGAAACACTGACTGAACCACTATTTCCCTGTGGGGTTTGCTGAGGGTTTTGGCAGGAATCTGGTGATATTTTAATTTCAGTCTAATTCATATTCCTTGGCAGCTGGGTCTTGTAAAAGCCCAAGAATCTTCAACTTGCTCACTCTGGAGGTTAGGGTGCCTAAGAAGAAAGAAAAGTCTAAGCTGGGTTGCTGCACTATGTAAATAGCCAAAGGACCAGTGTCATTTAAGCTTTTACTTAAGAAAACACTCCCGGGAGAAATGAAGGAAATGTCTATTCTCAGTCTTTGCAACTCTGATATTAGTCCTGAGCCTGAACAGTTCTGTTTGGTCCATTTGACTTTGCCATTGAAAGCCTTCTTTGCCTCACTCTTCAAGAGAAAGACCTGTTATCCTCAGGGCAACTGGTCCCCATAGCTGATAGGGACAGGAACCGGATTAGATCCCCTGTAATCCAGGAGGAAGTTATTAGTGACTTGCTCTGCCACTTAGGCACTCAAAAATCTATGGGGCCAGGTGGGGTTCACCCAGGGGTATTCAGGGAGCTGGCAGAGGAGCTCACCAAGACACTGTCCATCATTTATCACCATTCCTGGTTATCTGATGAGGTCCCAGACAACTGGAGATGTGTCAATATAATGCCCATCTACAGGAAGGGTCAGAAGGAGGATCCAAGGAGCTACAGGCCTGTCAGCCTGACCTCCGTGACAGGGAAGTTTATGGAACACATCATCTTGAGTGCGATCACATAGCATGTAAACGACAGCCAGGGGATCAGGCTCAGCCAGCAGAGGTTTAAGAAAGGCAGGTCCTGCCTGGCCAAACTGATTTCCTTTTATGACCAGGTGACTGCCTAGTAGATGAAGGGAGGCTGTAAAGTACATTAGTAAAGTCTTTGATACTTCAATACTGTCTCCCACAGCATACTCCTGGAAAAGCTGGCAGACCAGGCAGGCCATGGCTTGAACACGTGCTCTCTTTGCTGGGTTAAAAACTGGCTGGGATAGCAGGGGCCAGGGAGTGCTGGTGAATGGAATTACATTCAGTTGGTGGCCAGTCACTAGATAGTTTTGCCAACTCAGAACTGGGTCTAGCTGTTAAAAGCCTTAATTAACAACCTGGACGAGGGGGTTGAGTGTGTCCTCAGAATGATGATAGATGACTGTAAGTTGGGTAGGAATGCTGATCTGCTGGGGGATAGGAAGGCCCTGCAGAGGGACCTAGACCATCTGGATCAATGGGCTGAGGCCAGTGGTGTGAGATTCAACAAGATAAAATGCCAGGTCCTGCACTTTGGTGAAAACTATTCCATGCAGTCCTGCAGGCTGGGGGCAGAGTGGCTGAAAGTGGTCCTTTCAGCAGAAAAGGACCGGGGGATGCTGAAAATGAGCCAGCGTGTACCCAGGTAACCAAGAAGACCAGTGGCATTCTGGACTCTATCAGAAATAGTGTGGCCAGCAGGACCAGGACAGTGATTGGCCTCATGTCAAACACTGTGTTCAGTTCTGGGCCCATCACTACAACAACGACATTGAGTGAGGTGATGGAGTGTGCCCAGAGAAGGGACTAGAGCTGCTGATAGGTCTGGACCACAAGTCCTGTGAGCAGTGACACCTGTGAGGTGTTCAACCTGTCGAAAAGGAGCCTCAGGGGAGACCCTATTGCTCTCTACAAGCACTTGAGAGGAGGGTGTATTGAGGTGGGGGTTGGCTGCTTCTTACAAACAACCAGAAACGGGACAAGAGGCAATGGTCTCAAGCTGCACCAGGGGACTTTCAGTTTGGACATCAGGAAAAATTTTGTCACTGAAATGGTGGGCAAGTGTAAAAACAGGCTGCTCAGGGAGGTGGTGAAGTCATCACCCAGAAGTGTTCAAGAACAATTGGACGTGGCATTTAGCAGTCATGCTTAGTTGGAGTGATGGTGTTCAGTCAAAAGTGAGACTTAGATGTCTTGGAGGTCTTTCCTCACCTTGATAATTCTATGACTCCATGATTCTATGATTCTGTGATTTCCCATATTGTTTTCTTTACAGACAGATAAAAGGGAAAGGGCTGTCCTGTGCAAGAATCAAGGGAGAGTACTTCACTCCCTTTACCCTTTACCAGCATGCACAAACACTAGGCAATACAAAATGTTAAAAAAAAAAATAAAAAAAGTATGACCACATTTCTTTACCAATTCAGGGCGCTCACACGCCATAACATTGGCTGCGGTACAGGTGTGTAGATAGAAAGGACTAGGCTGACAGAGAACAGTGAAACTTTGGTTGTAAATTGTATGAGTTGGCAGAAGTTGTTGATCACTCCTCCAGCAATGGAAAAAGGAGGAAGTGGCAAATCAGATTTCCCTCTTATGGCCTCCTTAATAAACAGGCATGTCCCTGTGCAGTCAACAGCAGGAAACATCCACTTTCTCTGCTCCATAAAGATCCTTATAATGTTAAAATAATTTAAGCAAAGATTTCAAGGAGTTTGGTTTGGTTTGGTTTGGTTTGGTTTGGTTTGGTTTGGTTTGGTTTGGTTTGGTTTGGTTTGAAGAACAATGCCTAAGGATTATGTTACTTTAATCCTAACCTCATAGGGATGAAAAGTAAAAGATTCATTATCTTCATAGAGAACTTGTGTACGTGTGAGGAAATTTTCTATGAGGAAATTTTCTTGAGGTCAGACAAAATTCACTACTAAAAATAAATAAATAAATGAATAAGCTAAATAAATAAAAATGGATGTTGTGACTTTTTTCCAGGTTACTTTTACAAAAGCAGAAAATAAACTGTTACTTATACAATGAGAGTTAAAAAAAAAAACCTCACAAAGCAGGTAAAGCAGAAAGAGAAAACAATTATTAGAATTCATCAGTATGCCTCTACAATTGCCTGACCTCACTTTTGCTGTGCATCTCTTCTCCATATTATATCTTGTGTTTTTATTAACAATATGTTATACTCAAAATATTACATGCAGTATAATTTGAGCTTCTAAATGTGTGCTTGGGTAGGATGACTGTGTCTATTGAGACTCCTAGATTACTCCTATTAGGGAGTGAATGTCATGCTATTTGTCATCCAAAAGGTAATTTTCTCTAGACTTATATTAAGGTTTCATATTTTATGATAACCTCTATATTACGTTGATCTGGGCATTTTTCATGAACCCATTCATCAGACAGGTATCTCCAGCAATAACTGCAGCCCTGCAACATTTTACTTGTTTTCAAGATGAGTAAGATTTTTTTCTTTTTTCAGATGCATCAGAAATACCAAAGGGGCATTTGAGTCCCTGTGAGCATGCCAGTAAAATTCCATGACAAGCTTTGCACATATTAAGAAGTATATATGTAGGAGTTAAATTATTGATTTTAGAAAATACTGCATCAGAAGGGAATCATATTTATCCTGGAATAAATGTTATTCTCTGGTGGCTGTCTTGTAACCACCAATCTCTGGCTGGCCCAGAATCCAACACTGATACATCCAAACAGTTAAGAGGCACAGTGTCTGTGATTTTTGATGCAGTTCACTATGATACATTTACATGGGCGAATGGCAACTGTGTGTGAAGGGATGACCATGCTTGAATTAACTGCAAATTCTGCTTTACACCTGGCATAACATGAGGAGGAGACATTCTTAAACAGAAGAGTTTGCTTGATCTAATTAATAAGCACTAAAACAATTTGCAAGATGTCAGATACTGCTTAGAAATTGTACCAAAGCTTCACAGGATAAGGGTTAGAGACTGACTCCAAGGATGGCTTACTCAGTGATAATTAACCTTTTGGATTCCTCTCAGATTTCAAAGCAACTTGTGATCCTAATTGAAATGAAATTGAGGGAGGCAGAGAAAGATGCTCTTGCCAAACTCTAAACTGCAATGAAATGCAGCAGATATAGCCATGCACGCTAATTTCTTCTTGTAGAGCACTCTGAGGAGCTGATACAGACACTAAATCAAATCCACAGGTTTATCTGACTAGGTGAGGCCTCAGCACTCCAGTCAAGAAGCAAAACAGATGCAGATCCTTTTGCCAACAGAATACATTTCCCATGGATACAGGGACCAATCCCCTATTCCCTCAGGTGCTGCTCTATGCTAGAAATCAGTGAGCCTAACAAAAATCCCAGCTGCTCTCACCTCAGATACAGAAAACACAAACAAATCTAAAAAATCAATCTAACATTTGCTATAGTCTCTAATGTGAAACAGTCAATTCCTTTCTGCCTCCTCCCCTTTTTTACATAATAAAAATCTACCATCCCTGTCATCCTCAATATGTCGTAAGCCAGCAAGTGTAACTGCAGCCATTCATATAATTTGAATGATAATTGAAAATAAGAGGAAAAGGAGGATAAATTTATCAAACTTGTGAGAATATTCTAGGAAAAAAGGAATTTCCTGAGGTAACTGTCCTTGACCTGGCTCTTTAATCGAGTGAAATTTCATCACTTTATCTAATATCATGCTTCATGCTTCAGGCTCCCAGCAATTCTATTTTAGTGTGGTCTAATGGGCAGCTGACACATCCACTCAGCACCAGACTGCATAATATGTGCTGACACACTGTGTGGTGAGCACCCTATTGAGAGCTGTTTATTTGTGCCTGGCAAGGAAAAATTTCATCCAATAAAGTCTCTTCATAACAATTTTAGTCTCAGTTTGCAGGGCCTCCACAGGCTCCACATTTCAAGAGGTTCAGAAGCACTTGCAGGGCAATTCAGTCGCTTATTTGGGTGGCTGTACATTATCTGACTTTAGGTGAGAGGTTGTGAAAGCACTGGTTATGGTTGTCTGAAACCTGAATCTAGATAGTGTAATGAATAGTGTCATTCTAACTGCTTTGGAGCCAGCTCTCCTCAGAAACCCTGATTCAATTTGATATTCTGAGGTTAACGCACTCTATTGGGACTGAAAATAGGAATGCACACAAAAAGCTTTTATATTTATTCAGTTCAGTAAGCATGGCAAACTCATCAACAGCTATTTGTAAACTGTAGAATGGTGGGACTTATTTTGATGTACTGATTTATGCTTGCTGTTTTTCCTGCAGCATTACTTTAGAGTAGAAATGGACTGAAAGGAAAAAGCAGACATGGCTCTCAACATAATAGCAAATGACATTATCATAAACAAAGCAATATGAGAAAATAAAGGAATGACATAATCACAGAGATTCTGGCCTCTTAACCTCATGTTGAAATGAAATTTTCTATATAGAGACCAAGGAATACAT
Organism: Ploceus nigricollis; assembly: GCA_013399945.1. Classification (NCBI taxonomy): domain Eukaryota; kingdom Metazoa; phylum Chordata; class Aves; order Passeriformes; family Ploceidae; genus Ploceus; species Ploceus nigricollis. The sequence continues at coordinate 34,697 of VXBC01003673.1, read as the reverse complement.
TTCCTATACATACATAAAGAGCTAAGATATTAATATAGTTGTTTTATTTATTAGTAATCTGTAAAGCAAGTTATAAGTATATACAGATAAAATTAAAAATTAAGGGTCCAAAAATAGGATTGATTAAAATTAATATTTCTTCAACCCATCCACACTGAAACATATACCCAAATTTTATCTAGATCGACAATTACTGATCAGCGAAGCACTTGGCATAGAAACCAAATTTATTTCAGAAACATTGTGGGGAAATGATTCTATAAGTCTATGAAAACAGTTTCAGAACTTTTATCTAACCTTAATATGTGTATTACATAACATATGTGTTTTCTACAAGGAACTACATGACATGGCCACATAGAGAATGNTTCACAAGCCTATCTTGCAGGAAAGGAGCTTTGACCTTGATAGTGTTGGAAAAGTAACCTCAGCTTTTTCTCTTACTTTAGAAAATTTGAAGTCAGAACCTTTAATAATTGGAAGAAATCACTAGAAAATTCTGCAAATATAAAAAAAAATCAAGCCTAATAATAAATTTACAGACACCAACTATATTCACCTCTGATACACATTTCTAGAATGAGAAATGTATATTTTTGGATTTAAAGGGTACTTTACTAGAGAGTGTCTAGAGACTTAGGGAAGAACCTATGTACTTAACTAACACTTTAAAATTGCAGCTAGGAAGGACGCAAATTGGTAAAGGCAACAGTCTTTTCTTTTTTACTTTTTTAAGAAAATGACATTCTGAGGGGTCAAAGCCAATTTTCAGTGCTTTCAGATTTTGCAAATTCAGGTTCTTTATTATCTATGTCAAATTTTGTTTGTTTGCTTTCCATAACTGATCATATTCTTGAAAAACTTTACATTAAATTGTCCTTTTACCCCAAATAGAAAACAGACACCAAGAAAATAATATGTACTAACAAAGTGCTTGTCTCAGTTAGCACTATCTCCCATGTTTCCACATTATTGCCATGTAAGAAAAGATTCCATAACTAAAGACAATTTTTTAATAAGACAATAGCTCATGCAATTTGTTACAAATATAGTTAATATGTGCATTCAGTGAATGTATGCTTATTTTCATGTACACACATATGCAGGCATGCATTTATCGTCACTCTTTTATGCAAATAGGCCAGGACATTAAACAAGCATGGAAGTCTCTATTGTGAAAATATAAAATTAATGGAAAGGCAAAGTAAAATAAGAAAACCTTAAAAGTGCTGCAGCTTCAGTCCTTACAGGAGCAGTAATTTAGCCATCTTGCACAGATTGGGAGCTGTATTTTCAGTGCCTGTACAATACTTGCCAATCTTTATCACAAGACAGAGAGCATGCAGCATGATCTAAATAATATTGTCAAGAAGAACCTCAGTCACATAAGTTCTTGACTTTTATTTCATCCATGTAAGTTTCTTTGCAAATTAGTATAGTTTCATTTCAGTGGGATCTCCAGTTATAGAGAGGATCCTTTCAGGGGGACTGGGAGAAGGAAGACCTCTAGTTAAGAATTACATCATAGCCATGATGTCTGTAGCAGTTTTTCAGTTTGTACTCTGTACATAAGCTACCTCTCTTGCCACAGTCCTTGGTCTCACTTCTGCCTCATAGTTGCTATGCACACAGAAGTGCAGCATCAGTGTGGCAGTTGGTATATGGCTGAGAAAATAGGGTCAAGTGAAGAAAAAAATTTAAAATACCACCCAAAAAGAAGATGTTTCTGCGTAATTTCTGAGAACTGTCCCTTCTTCAATGCAAACATCCCTTTATCTGCAAGAGATAGAGATGGCTTAGCTGAGCGTAGGGGGTCAGACCATCCTTTCACGTTAGGGGCAGCTCTGTTCCAACACATCAAATTCAGGACAGCAGCATGGGATTTCACACAGTCAAGCAGGTGTCACTTTCTAGAGGCTATTCCCAAACAGTGGGATAAATGTCAGAAGCATGAGAAGCAGAGAATAAAAGTGAAGATGTAGCAGCTGAACACAGGGCAGTTATATACAGGTTGGGTGTCAAAGATTGACCTTGAGCTCTCTAAGTGGAGTGATGTTGGCTATCACCTCCTAAAAAGAAAAACAAATATGAGAAACTGGTACCTATGTGCAGATACAGCTGCACCAAGTATCCAGCACTGATATCAAACAAGTATCTCATCAGGTAAGTTTTGCCTTTCCACCTGCACATGTTCAGGAGCAGTCTTATGCACTCTACTGCAGGTTCCCTGGAGTCACAAGCGACACAGGAACTATTTTTTATCTCTGAAGTGACCATTTCACAACTTTTCAGACTTTACAAGAATTGAGCAAATCCTGCCAGGAGACGCACAGAAAGTTTCAGAAGATTCCTTAATAGCTTTCTACCAGAAGAAGGATACATTTGTTTCAGATTTTTTCATCTGTGAAGGTGAGTCACAGCATGTTTCAGCCTTCAGTCCGATACTGTATTGATCTTTCCCATCCAGCCAGAGTTAAGTATTTAGCAGTAAATTCGAGTTTTAAGACAGGAAACAGTAATTGGACACATATGTCATGATCTTTGGAGAACGAGATAAAGTGGAGAGGTCTTTTAATGAGCTTGGAGAAGGAAAGAGGAATTCAGAGAAAATAAGGGTGTTATTACAGTTCAAGAGTAAACCATATTCATGCTCATAATCCTAATAAAATCTGTATGCCATTTATCCAAAAGCAAGACAAAGAAACACAGAAGCTGTGGAAAGAGAAAAGCCAAACCAACAAAACAGTTTCTAGCCTTGTATGTACATTTATCCATAAGTCAGCATCCGAAAACTAACAAAGAAGAAAAGTCAGGAAATTCTCTCATTCTGAGACGGGAAATTCTAAGAGAATCTTCTCATGAAATTATAAGTGAGAAAAAATGCTGCCTAGTATTAATATACTTAGAACTACCAGGAAGGCTTGCACAGAAATGTGTTTTGATATATTCATATGTGTGCATTTATGTTTGTCTATATTCACATAGATATAAGCATATACACATGCATTTAACTTGTCAGGCAGAATTTTTATTAATTTTGAATTGTAGCTAAATATAGTAATTTTAAATATTTTACACGGGGCAATTTCTGATGCCTGTTAAATCTTGAAATTATATACTTATTTTCCCCTTTCTGGAAGTTGTAACTAGGATATTGTTTGGTCTGCATTCCTTGAATTATAATCATTAACAGACACAGGAGTTTTATGCAAAGCTACATCTATTTTCTTCAAGAACAATTAATAAAGAAAAATCCTTGAATAATGCAAGACAGACCCTCCTAAAGAAGCTTAAACAAGGGCCAGTGAAAAATTCATTTATTTAGCATTGAAAGCATGTTTCATAGCAACCCACACATATTGTATTGCTTCTTCTTTATGGCTAACTAATTCAAAAAATAATGAATTTAAATTAAACAATTAATTAACGAGGCCAAGGATTTAATGTGGGATCAATAACAACCTTTCCTCTGTAATGTTTTAGGTTAGGATCCACAAACAAACATTTAATATAAATTTTCATAAGGGATCTATTGTGTGTATACCAAATTATTAAATGCTTTTACAGAACAAGAGATAAGCTATATAACAGGTGAAACACTTGTTAAACAGATCCTAATTCTGCTATCATTTCAAGGTATTATACTTGTTTTACATGAGTTGTATTAATATATTTTACTTTGCATGTAATTTTAAAAATTATTGATTTTAATATGCATTGTCGATGAACAGAAATGTTTCTTATGGATTTCTTTCACTTTCCCTGAAGCATCTGTTACCCATTGTCCAATGTACAATACAGGGTAGGATGGAGACAATACTCTTGTTACATATGGGCATTTTTTCTCTGCTAATTTAAATTATCTTTTAATTAAAATTCATTTCAATCCTTTACCTCTGTCTGCACACAAATTTTTCTCAGCTGTACTGAAAAGTTTGGTAAAGGCTAGT
>VXBC01003673.1:10792-30153 GCA_013399945.1 Ploceus nigricollis | reverse complement strand
AATTTTCATAAGGGATCTATTGTGTGTATACCAAATTATTAAATGCTTTTACAGAACAAGAGATAAGCTATATAACAGGTGAAACACTTGTTAAACAGATCCTAATTCTGCTATCATTTCAAGGTATTATACTTGTTTTACATGAGTTGTATTAATATATTTTACTTTGCATGTAATTTTAAAAATTATTGATTTTAATATGCATTGTCGATGAACAGAAATGTTTCTTAAGGATTTCTTTCACTTTCCCTGAAGCATCTGTTACCCATTGTCCAATGTACAATACAGGGTAGGATGGAGACAATACTCTTGTTACATATGGGCATTTTTTCTCTGCTAATTTAAATTATCTTTTAATTAAAATTCATTTCAATCCTTTACCTCTGTCTGCACACAAATTTTTCTCAGCTGTACTGAAAAGTTTGGTAAAGGCTAGTACTAGATGTAGAAATCATTGTAGCATTTTGGGTAAACAAACAAATTACAAATATGAATATTTCTAACAATCTAGACTGTTATCTAACTTTGTATGGTAGGGAAATGTATCTCATTCTTAATGTAAGAATGCATTAATTCTTAACGCATTTGCGGGACATAAAATCTCAGTCTAGCTGAATGTAGTGTATTTCACCACTTACTTCATCACAAGACACATTTAAAATTCACTCAGGGAAAACAAACATGTCCTTAGGACATAATAGTAAGGCCATGATGGACACACAAATGGTGCACAGTTATACAAAGTCCCAGTGCAATGCCTGAATGGCAAGGACATATTTACTAGGGCAGCTGCTCCCTGGCTCTGGGTGAAGTCCTGGTGCTCTAGGTTTTCTCTTCTTTATCCTGAATCATCAAGATGCATCTACCTCTCAAAGGCTTGATGGACTTAGTTAATGGATGTTTATAAAACACCTCAAATCTTTGAAGGAAGACATTGGATTAGTATGAAGAACACTGTTTTGCACACACATTGTGAATGAATCGAAATGCTTTTGTAGAAATTTACATTTTCACACACATACNAAAGGACTTGCAATGGCTGTGACTTCAAACCTGCTTGTATCTGTTTGCCAGTATAACAGTAAAGGCATATAAATGGTCTATAAGTTACCTCATAATATGCATGTGCTCTTAAGACCTTTGTCTGTACTGAGACATATTGTTACTGGTTTCTTCATGAGAAATTCTCTCTTAGCCTATGGTTAGTGTTCCCTATATTGAAAATTTTACTTAAGTATAATTCCAGTGGGGATTCACACCATAGGTTTTCTTTTCTTTATTACCATAGGTAAACGTCCATTTACATGAAACAAGATCTTCAGAGTAACCATGCAAATCTCACACTCTTTACACTCATGTAAAGTAACTGGGAAAAATAATTTGTTTGTACATTGTCCTTCCCCGTAAGGTTTTACTTTTTGTCAATGTTCTTATACAGATACAGAGTATATACTCTGAAGATATCTAAAAGCTATAAACCAGCATAAATTTTACACTGTGGGTTGTGGGTGTTTCATTTTCCTGTTCAGGGAGCAGTGTGTTTTTAAGTTGTCTTCAGCTTTAGCATATTTTGAGGGTTTTACTTTGGGGATACATCTGTGTCATGAGATTACCTAAGGTAAATCCGACAATATTAAAATATATTTTACAAAATATGGAGTAGGTAAAAAATACAGGTTCAAATCCCTTATCCCTTATCAAATTTACATGCCCAAAATAACATACATTGAAAGGGCAGTACGCATCAGAAATATCTCTGGTGACATGGCTCCTTTTGCATCAAATTCAAGATGGGGAGCAGAAATATTTGTGACTCAGGCATCCGGATGTTTGAGTTGCTGTGGATGTACCATATTTTAGATGAAGATACATAAGCCAAATTAGATCATCCAGACCAGCAAGTTAAAAAATTGAGTTAGGGCAGTGTCTTGAGAAAAGGTAGGTAGTCAAAATATGTTCTCTTGTTGGCTCAGAAGTTGCTGTCACTTTTTCATTCTTATTTAAATGTCCAACTTCATCTGTTTGCTAATAATTTGAGGACATCTAAGCCACCTCCTTTTTTCTTTCCACTAGGCATATATAAAAAAGGGCTCTGCTAACTTTATCATACCTACAGAGCCCTTCCTTAGCCATCCTCACAGTGGTTATCAAGTGTGGCTGAGGAGTTAGAGCTAATTGTAAAGGATCTGACAACCAAAAAGAGACATGAAGAGGTGATGGTGGAGCTGCAAAGAAAATAAACCACCATTGCAGCTTTCTATACTTTTGTATTCTATGGTTCTTTTACTGATTGCCTTGACAAGCTGGCATGTAAAAAGTAAGATATAGAAATTTGTTTCTGAAATAGGAGAAATTGCATTCACCTAACATTTACTTATCCAGAACGTTTTGAAACTTCTCTTTTCAAAAAAGTGAAGCTCTGTAGGCTGAGCTAGGGTTAAACATATCACTGTGGCTTATCCAGAACATCTTCATTTGTGTATGTGGAGAAAAATAACTTGACCTAAAAAAAAAAATCAGGAAAATGTATGAAGCTTTAGAAAGTATATTTGTGCAGAAGAGGAAGAAGAAAGTTGATGCCAACAAATGAAGACGTGTAAATTTTTTAACATGATGGGACAATGTGGAGAAGATGCATGGAAGAGAATTCAAGCTTTTCTCACATGGTCACTTTAAAAATATTTAAGGTCACTTTAAAATATTTTAATAGAGGACCCAAGAAGTCACACAATGAAGATGAGAGCTCAGGAGAAGTTTAAGAATAATTTTTAAAAATTCTAAGAAATGTCCATGGTCTTTTAAACCACTAGATTCACCATAGGTGAGAGTCCAAAATCTTTAATCCAGACAAATTACAAAGCCACCAAACAAGCCTATAATGTCCACCAAGGATGAATAAAGCAAAAGTAAAGTTCTGCTCACTATACATAAGGAAAAGGATTTGAAAGATTCACTGTATTCCTATTATATTATTTTCTCTCATCAAAATACTTCAAGTCTCATCATGGCTCTTTTAATGTTAAAATAATAACAATAAACAAAAAGCATGATCAGCTACAGTGGCATTTCACAGCATCCATCACTTATAGAGCTTGAAACAGGAAGCACCATTTTCCAAATTGAAAATGTTTGAATGGGCTGTCAAAAAGCCTCTCTGTAAATGTGTTCCATCCAACAGAAACAAGCCCTCTGCAAACAAATCAAGTGGTGCAGAAATCCTTTGCACAAGATGATAGGCAAGGCCTCCATGCTGACACTGTATGCAAGCCAAGTTTTCATGTACTTTGATGGCTGACCTCCAACTCCTGACATATTCATTATATTCCAGCATGTTGGGCGCAGATTGCATTGAAGTGATGACAGCTACAAGACAGCCAACAAGGAATATGGGCATTCTGGCAACAGGTGGCCTTTCATTTGTACTGGGAAAGTTAATCTAGTTTATCATCAAAGTATATTATGTTCAAGGAGTGTCATGTTTTGAGAAATATAGTGACAGATTAAACAGAGGAAGCAGTCTTCCATAGACTGTGACATTTTTAGTAGACCAAACCTTTCAAGCTGCTCTATTGTTTATGCTTGATTTAGGTCAGTTAAAAATAATCCTATTGTCTCAGGGTTTACACTGCTGGCTCCAAATGATAGTTTCTGCCCTATGTCAAAGTCTGATGGAGGTATGCCAGAAAGTATGCAGCCCTGGGACCACCATCAGCCACACGCTGGGGAATATTTGATTACCTTGAAAAAGGTGATTTTAGAAAGATGATACTTCTCAAGGAAAAGTATCAGATAGAAATACTTCTGGGAATGTGCGTGTCTTTAGCTCTGACAACCACATTAGCTACAAATTCAGTCCTGAAAATTCTTACTCCCTTGCCCACTTTGCTTATCTTTTTCAACAGACTGAGGAAAAATTGTGTAAAATTGAAATCATGTCAGAGTCTCATAACTCAAGTGGTTGATGTGAACCCTTGGTTTAATTTCACTCCTGCTTTTGAAGATAGGTCAGAGAAATACTGTGCCACAGTTAAAGTAAACCATTGATTTTTACATGTGAAAGTATAGTCACAGAGCAGAGTCGCCAATTTTTTTGCTGAAACTGTTTTGTGGTAAATAAATATTTTTTAACTAAACAAATTTTTAAAAATAAATTCACTTGCTGTGGAAATTACAAATAAATATAGTCAAGAGATATAAATGAGAAGAAAATACCCAAACCTAAAACGCTAAAACTGGAAACGGACATCTGGAAATCCTGATGTAGTCACCAAATATTGCAGCTTTAATAACATAAATAATTTTTTCTTCTTTACTGACCACTCTCTGAAATGCAGACTTAGCTGATGATGTTGGAAGTAGAACTAGACACTTCAAGAAAAATGTGATCTAACTAGGGAAATTAAGTCACCACCAAAACCAGCAGAATAGCAGGGCTCAAACTACAGCCTGGATACCATGGCAACATCTCCAAATCAAAATATCAGGAGTTCAGATGACATACTTTTTTATTAATTTCTATCAAAAAGAGATAAATGGAAAATGTAGACAAGTGGCTTCACTTCATAAAATAAGACTTGCCAGATAACAGGGAAAACAACCCCCCATCTTTTTCTAGCATTTGTTACTTATGGTATAGTTAATAATAAACTGTTACTGAATAAGGATCCAAATATATTTTGACAGAAGAGTGGTCTGAAAACTCTGAGTATGTATGTCAATATAGTTTTTGTAGAGGTAAATATTGATAAGGCTTTTGTATCAATTGAACATAATATTTTTTAAATGTTGAGCTATACTGATGCTTTAGCAAGTGAAGAATGCATTTCCTGAAATCATCACCACCTCTTGCACCATGCCATTCATCATAGAGTTACCTTTGAGCACACGAACCAAATTAATTCAAGATGCAAGATAATGAAAAAAATGTCTTCCAGAGGAACAGAGGTCAATTACATTCTTTAGTCCTTGCAACCACACCAGATTTAATCCAAAGACATTTGCAAACAGTTTCTAGCTTTCCAAGCATAGAATTTACTCCTTTATTATTTTTTTTTGAAAGATGCTAAGGAGGTAATTTTTCAGGTAACAGTACATTTAGACATCTCAGAAACCTCTAGAAACTGTGGCATAAGTATATAATGTTTCTGACATGATTAGTAAGAAATCTGAATCATCTTCTCATGCAACCTTCATACATGTACTTGTTAAGAAAGTTAAATATCTTAGGATGAGTCCTGAGAAAATTTTGGAGTTTGATAACCGGAGTCCTCTTTTAATTTGGGAAAAGCAGAAACACAACATTATGAAAAATGAAGCCAGATAGGACAAAAAAATGGAGTGGGAAACAAGTTATACACGTTTTCAAAATGTGGCAGATGAAACGGAGCTCTCAGCATTATCTAATAAGAAAAGGAAAATGAACAAACAACAAGTGTGCTGCTTTTCATGGATGAATACACCCAGATCACCACCTCTCACTGTGAAAAAGGCCATTGACTCCCATTAATTGACAGCTCTGAGTACCTTCACTTCTCTAAGTCCTTTCCTGAAGAGTTGCTCCTGGTTCATCATTTATTTGCCCTAAGCTGTCCAGTGGATTTATAGCTTCTGATTATGATCTTCTTTACAAAGTTGTGCAGTTAATTAAGATATATGTGCATTCTACTCCTCTTGTGACTGAGAGCACAATTATACCCACAGGCTCTTATTTCTTTCACATGTTTCTATTGTTTTTGAGCAGAGATGCCTATGTTTGCCTCATGTTCTCTGTCTATTTCTTATGTTGGCCTAACTGCCTACAACTGATTTTACAAATGACTTTTAATTAAAAATTGCATTATGCTGTGCTCTTATCTTTACTCCATGATCTTAGCTGTCACAGGCAGAATGTTTTGGAGTTTTAATTTAATTTTACTGCAAAGTTCTTCCCAATGTTGTCCTTAATTCCTGCAGCCTTAATTCCTTGAGTAGCTGGAAGCTGAAAATCACGTTATTTGGATAACTGGGCAATTTTGCAAGTTTCTGCAAAAAAGAACACACGGTAGACTTATGCCATGTAGTTAGTTATGCCAAGCTAGAAGTTAAATAATAACCATTTGAAATAATTTTTACCTGCTGCTTTATGAAGAAACTTTCTCTTTTCTGCTTTTAGGGTGTTGCGGTTAGCCTGTGAAATCAGATCTATGAACAATAGGCTTTGTAATGGAATCCTCACTCCAGAAAAGGGGAAAACAGTGGGCTCAGCTAGCAACTTTCAATGTCTCAAGCCTAGAGTGACACTCTTCTGCTTAAGGAAAAAGATAGAAATAAACTTAATTTGAATCATTCCTTCAGATGAAATGGAGGTTTGAGTCTTGACCTAAAGTATTTTAAGAAAAAACTTAAATACTAAATTTCCTTCTTTCTTCACAGCCACTATTCATCTGAATCCCTGTATGCTGTGTGCAAGGTGAGAGGAAACTACACCAAGAAATTTTTAAAGCCTTACAAAATCTAGGAGCAGTGCTGCATGGCTTTCAGTGTTGCATACAAGCGTGTTAGCTTCCTGTGCACACCTTAGCTCTGCAGAGTACTTATTTTTACAGTGTGTTCCACTGGCAGAAACAAGGCTGAGAAGAGTATATTTTTTAATACACATCACACCATTTTTTGATTTCTAGTGCTTTTATACATGGTCTATTGGTACAGGGTTCTGATCCACAGAGGAGGTTTATTGACACTATTCTAATAAAAACAGTAAGCAACAGCATTAAAAGGCAGACAGACAAAATAATCATGAGAAGATCTCAAGAGAAAAGAGAGTATTGTTACTGTTTCTGCTACATTTGAGTGAAAACCTCTGATTCTCCCCCCAGTTTATAATTGCCTTAGCTTAGTTCATCATTAAAATCTTTTTTTCCTCAATTATAATTTCTAGTAATAATAGTTAAACATGCAATAGATCAGTGCTGCTCAGAATACCTAGAGACTGAGATATCTTTGTTAACAGGACAAAGCGGTGTCATGGTTTTTACTTATGGCAAGTAACACTTAGACATGGATTTCTAGTAAAACCTCTCAGAACTGGGAATTAGGTTTCTGAGTGCTTTTTAAATTTTTTTTTATTTTAAAAACAATTCTTGCATTTGCTTAAAAATCACTTTTGCAACAAACATTTAAACAAGAAAATTCTTCAGAGAAAGAATTTGTAAAGGAAAACACTAAGCAAACACTAAGGCTTTCTCTGTACTGACTAAAAGCTATTGTTTTTCTCTAACGAGGTTTAAAAAAACCCACAGCATCATTTATTTTGCTTGAAAATCCTAGCAACAGACAAAGTATGTTCACTGTTTTCTGTGAAGTATCCAGGTAAGGTCAAATCTGTACCATACCCCTGTAACTGACTTGATTTGATTGACCTTGTGCTAACTCTGGAAGTGCTCTGTTTATACTACAGTTTTGCCTCAGTTATCAGCATGTAAAACACTTCCTTGACATGTAAGAAAAAGAGAGAAAGAAGAACTTATACAACTTTTCCACTTATGGATGCTATCAGACTGCTCCAAAACCAAATACTGTTAGACAATTCTACTTGTCTGTCTCATTTTACTGTTGCCATACAGAAGGTGTCAACAGAAATGTAACTATTGTTGCAAGACTGTACACTGGCACAAATAAATGCAAACTCCTCTGACTACACTGTGGAGAAAGAGTCCAAAGTGAATTGCCTTTCCCAGTCACCCAGAGAAGCAGAATGTGAATCATGAAGAAATTCTACCTTTCCTGTGCAGAAATTTGTGACATTTGGTGTTGTGGTTTGATTTTGTTCTTTACTTATTATTGTTCCATGTTTTCAAATGGTTTGTTCCATGTACCCCTGTTCAGTTCCTTAATGGTTTTACCCTGAAGGTGTGTACACCCCTTTTCCTGTCAATCCCCTTGTACCTCCCTTCTTTCCAGACCCTTTGTTGTCAATCCTCTAAGCCCTGCCCCTGCAGACTGCCTGTCATTGTTTGCGACACCCCTTCACCCAGAATCTTCCATGTCAGTTTTGTTATCCCACTTCTCCCATTCGTGGATTTTGTATACAATCCTCCCTTCTTCTCCCTCAATGGCTGTATGTTAACGTAAATCCTCCCTATGCTCCTCCCTCCGAGTCGGCAATTGGCTGTTAGGCAGTCTCCTCCCCAGAGGCTGTGCTCCTTTATAAGTTCCTGCTAACCCCTTCTTTCTCGGTTCTCCTGCGTGCGCTTCCTTTTTTCTTTGTGCTTGTTACGTTGTGTCACCTCCCTCTGGGGAAAGAATAAACAACTTGGAACTTAGAACCAGAGAGCCCCTCTCTTGCTTATTTACCACTCCACCGCAGACGAGAAACCTCTCTGGGTGCCAATTTTGGCCAGGCCAGGATGAAGGAGGGGTTTCCTGCCGACAGCCGAACCAATACCCTCTGCCTCAGCAAGAGGCTAGAGGCAGGGAGCGGCCACTCGGTTGCATCACGCTGAGGTCCAGGGGCTGGGAGCTAGCCGGCAACCTGCGTCCCCCTTGCGATCCGAGATGGGCGCCGGCGGCGTCGGTTTGGCTGACAGCACCGCTGATTTACATCCTCACACTGCTAAACTTCTGTCCTGCATTTGGCCTGATAGATACTCTTTCTGTAGAATAGTGTTTCATAGTTTTTTGCATCTGTAGTACAAATCCTGAAAGCTTACATGGCAGTCTTGTGCTGATGTTCGTCACACATTGAAATAGCCAAGATGTTGAAGACAATTAACAAAAGATATATTAAGTAATTAAAGTGCATTATCAATATTGTATTTCATAGAAAAATGGTTCAGAAAAAGAAGACCAATGCATTTTCACCCAAAGGTTTATGTAGATACTGTTTATAAAAGCAATGAAAGTATCAAAACGCATGCTAATGTGTCAAATATCTGCAGTAATTTGATGGCATGAGCTTCCAGCGACCTTCTGGGACATTGCCACTAATTTTTCTTATTAAGAAAAAATTATTTCTACATTCCATCATGCCAGTTTCTGGAGGTATGCAATAAGGAACTAGTGTATAGTAACTCAAATTAGATACAGTATGTCTCTGCTTAATTTATTTCGTGCTGTTAATTATCCATCTACAGAGATTTTAATGATGCCACATTTAATAATCCAGATCTGTCTACATATAAGCACATGTTTAAACTGAGTGGAACTTATTTTATTTTGGTGTATGTCTGGCAACCTGGCAATTACATGTAAGAGGATGTTGAGTAAGATGGTTTTTGCTAGTCCTCCTGACAATTACAGGTTGATAGTCTAGAAGCCTTCCCTAAAAGGCATTTTTTTCCTGATGAGACACTTCTGTGGAGAGCAAAGTCATTTAATCCCTTCGTCCTTTTTGTTTGCATTCAGAACAAAGGACCCAGCCACATACTGGGTCATAGATTTAATATGTATTCTGCAAAGAGCTGTGCTGAGGAGGCAAATCCTCCAATTTTCTCATAGCCCACCCTTGACTGTAGTGGTCATAGCTGTCCTTTCCTGGAAAATAACATTGATTGATCAGAATAAAATGTACCTCCTAGCAAAGAAGTACTTGTAAGTTACAAGGTGTTTGGCTGTGGTGTGAATCTCCTCTCTAAACACCAGAGCTGAATTAGGGCAGATGCTAGCATTCTTAAACTTCATTTAAGAATGGCATGATGCAGTTTTAAGTGGACTGCTCCTTTGAATCAAGTTAAATACATACTGTGGTACTTGCTGAATTTGAGAAATGAGCCTAGACTGTCTATAAGCTCTAAGTTCCCATTTTTGAAAATTCAATTCATTTTTTACTACATTTACCTACGCCTGGTGTTCTACTGCTGTAGTAGTGTGTTTTAGAAGTTTAGTTAAACTGTTCTGTGTATTGGAAATGGTTGTTCCTAAACACCCCAGTTCTTCTATGTAAATGGTTTACCTCGATGGTAAGTCCTTCCCCTACACTTGTCCGTCAGCCCTGGTCCCTACCCTTTTTTCCTGTCCCTTCAGTGTCAGTCAATCTAACCCTGCCCCTACTTCCTGTCCATCATTGTAAACCCTTCCCTACTTTCCAGAACCTTCCCTATCAGTTATTTAAGCCTTGATCTCCCATTGGTTGTGCAGACTTGTTTCCCTCCCCTAAGCCCCTTCATTGGTTGTTGTACATTGTAGTCCCACCTTATTCTCCTCCCCTAAAGGCTCCTGATTGGACAATGTGTAATCCCCTCCCTCATTTCCACCTCCCTTTAGAAGCTGGTGTCACGTCTAGCTCCTGTTTCTTGTCACTGCTTCCCTTCAAGTGTGCTTTGGTCTGGCTACCTTGTGTCATCTCGCCTCACCCCTGCTCGGGGGTGGAATAAAAGCCATTTGGAGACACATACAAGAGCCCTTTCCTCTTCCTTTGCCACAGCTGGTCGATGAGGATTTTCTCTATGGGCCAGCACTGGCCATAAGGTATCCCAGCATGTGGCTGAACTGCTACCCTCTGCCTGGCAAAGGGGCTGAGGCAGGGAGCGGCCACTCGTGGCGCGCACCTGAGGGAGGGAGCCCTTTGGGCTAGCCGGCTGGAAAGCTCCTTGCCCCAAGATCAGGTTGTGGCGTCATAGTGCCAGTGATATGGGTGCAAAAAAGATTCCTGCTTCAGTCTATGCTCTCCATGCCCAAGTACTGTAGCCCATGGCCTGTGGCACTCCATAATTGTCCTGTAAAGCAGGAACAATTATGCTAATTTCTAAAGTTATGTTAGCATTCCTGCTGCTTTCTGTCACACTGCAAAATTTCAGCCTATAGGAGTATTTTTAAAAAATAAAGTAATACATGTGAAAAGGGACAAACTATATTTAAATTAAGAAGATATGCTTTACAGGTTTAGCCTGACCAAGGCAGAAAACTTGACTTCCGTTATAACACATCTTGTAATTCATGAAGATGAAGTTGAAGACTATGCAGAGAGTAGTATTTTAACTACTGTATGAGGAAATGTGTTTAGTTTCTTATTAAAATCTAAATAAGCAAGCAGTATGCAGTAAATAAACACGTTTGCAAATGATTTTACAAATTTCACAAATAATTAATACTGTTAATCTATCCTATTTTCCTCTTATCATAACATTTACTTCTTTTGAATGTTTTGAAATTCATAGGGTTAGTGAAGTGCTTAAGAAGGAAAAAGGAAAAAAAAGGTTAGAATTTTAAGCTGAAATGATGTCAAAATACAAGAGAGTTGTGCAAAATACCAAGAAATTATTGACATTTTTTATATAGAGTATTGACATTGCAAACATCTCGTAGTACAAAATGTGCACTTTTATTGGAACTTGCTTTCAAGCGCTTATTAACCTTAATAAACTGACCACGGAAATGATATCTCAAAAAGAATCCAACCGTTTGCTTAATAATGTCAGACAATACTTGAAAAATAGGATCACAATCTTCCGAGTCTTACGGTGAATTAGGTTTCTCTGATCCTTTACATATATGCTAAGGAAAACTACACCTGTATTATTAAGTAATATGCAACAGCTTTGATTTTTATTTCTAAGGTAACAATTTGGCTTACATCAGTTTTAAGGCTTTCAGTTTTTCCTTTTACATGACTTCTTTCCAGTTAGTCTACTGTAACTTTTTTGTCACATGAGAGCATACGTATTTTTCATCATATACTTCCTCTTTTGAAAGAACGACTGTCTTCATGTTTCTTACCTGTGAACACACTTTAACATGTTTTTTAGCAACTTGTCTTAGACTCACATGTACCAATAGTCTAAATGCTTAAAGGTGCTGTTCTTTTTTTTTTTTTTAATTTAGGTTTAAATTAGGTACTCATTCCAGGACCCCTTTGGCCAGCACGTTCACAAATTCTGGTTTTTTCTTTGTTAAATTGAATTTGATCAATAAAGGGAAGTTCTCATATATATTCTACTACTCATAGTCAAGTGGTCTTCTGGAGGTTAGTTGAAGTTCATTGTCTCTCACTGGTGTTTAGATGACCTTTCTTTTCTTTTTTGAAAACCAAACCTAGACAAAAAACCCAAACCACTATTTAGGAAATTATGTGACAATTTTTAGACTTGGAAAAGATTAAACTGTGAGTCTTGATATTTTATAATTAGGCTTCTCCAGAGTAATGATAGAAAGTGAAGTTCTTGGAAAGACTGAAATGTACTCAAACATTTCCATAATTTAATTTAACAAACAAAAGATGTTAAATTGTGTTTTTAATCCTTGCAGTGGCTTGCTGTTATGATTTCTGCATAAGTACAAAGATAGAACTCAGGGATATTACAGAGTTATAAAAAGAGTGAACAGATCGAAAGTTCATTGACATGACAGGGAGGGACATACTACTTCACTTAAATTCATCACATTTTATTATACAACCAAAACCACTTTTGTACCATTATTACAGCTGGGAAACCTACTCCAGAATCTCCTTGTCTGGTAAACAGCTCAGATGGAGCAATGAGGGAGAGATGTTTGGTTTAAATATTTCTTCAGGAGTATCTTACACATTATTATTTTTAATATTTTTAAGCACAACTTAGTCAAAGCTTTCTTTAAACTTGGTATGGGCACATTTTCACATAAGAAGACCCCCTAGCAAAACTCATAATTCTTGCAGTTGTTTGTTTTATATGCAGACTACACTTAACTAATGGGAGCAGGCTTTCACCATGTCTCTGAAATTGCCAGATTTTTAATCTTTTATACTTCACCATCCAAAGGACTTGATTTGACAGAGGTATAAATGTTCTAGACATCATGCAAGAGTATGTTTAAAGAGTCTCTGTCAGAAAGAACTTAGCCTTGTTCACTACACTTATAAAAGATCCTGCAACTTCACATATTCTGGGATTTGTACAACCTTCAGCTAAACATTTCTGATTCTGTGTGGACTGCAGACCCAAGGGATTGAAGATGTCTCTGTCAAACTGTCAGGAAATAATTTATTCTGATAAATGCAGAAACGTTTTCTTTATAAGTCTTCAACACTATACCACTATCAGGACGTTTGCCTTTCATCCAATATAAATGAAGATACTTGTTCTGAGGAGTAGCATAATTTAATTATTTATTCCATTCTTCCTCTTCCCTACTAAAGGACAGTTAACAAAATATGGGATTAAAAACTATATTAAATAAAATGAGTCTTTTTGAAAAAGGGCTTACTTATTTTGAATATGGTGAAACATTGTTCATGGTCCTTCTGAAAGCATTCAGCTTATGAGAGAGAGGCTGTTACAATGAGAACCCACACCAGTAAAAATTGATAGAGTACCCTGAATGATAGGCGATTCTGACATCTGGCAGTTTCAGGACATAGAAGAAACACTGCAGAAAGGTATCTGTGCCTAATGAAGTTCTTTGTCACAGCAGGAGATAAAGAAAGGTGGTCCAGTTACAGCCATTGGAATATGAGAAAGAGATCACTTCCACTTTCCTGTACCTCCTTTCACACTCTGCTCAGCTGACAGATACCACCGAATTGAGTGGTACCAATACAAAGACCAACAAAGTACAAAGACCAATGTTTTCTAAATCATTAGTGCTTAAGAGTGAAGTTTTGTGCATCCTCATGTAACACTTTCTATTGCATGAATCAGGGTTAGAATCCAAGCCCAAGGGTCATCAAACAAAGATTTCATCACAAGAAAACTTCCTTGTACAGAAATTTCTCTTCTAAGCATTTGTAGCATCTTTCTGCCAATACAGGGAGAGATTTAGACCTACTGGGTTTCTTTAACCCTTAAAAAACAAAAAATCTCCTACACAAACAAAGGTGCATTATCACAAGATGGAACTTTTCTGTTTCTATTTCTTACCATGCCAGGTGGGGGTGGAATTGAGTGTAAAGAACTGTATACAAAAAGAATCTTTAAAAGACTGGATCAAAGCATACAGAAAAAACAAGAAAATTACTGGATTTACAGCTTATTGCAAGCTCCCCAGTTGTTTTATATACAAGAGCATCTAAGCTGACCCATTATTTCATGCTGATGTCATAGAGATATAACAGCTTTCAGTGAATGGGAGAACAGAAAAAATGTAGCACTGGCAGATCTAGCATTCAACACTGAAAAATCAAAGACAATGTTTGCACCAATTTTTGGGTCACAAAGCTTCTGAGTTATGCCCACTCTGATTTAAAGTCCATTACTTCTTTCATGTCAACCCCACTTAGAGCTTTGATTCACTGCTGCTGTCACAGAGAATAGGCCATTCACACATCTTTCCTTTACAGTCAGATATTTGAAACAGCATGCAAAATGGATTTTGAAAATTGATGTTATCTCTCAGTTCCAGCAGCAATCCCAGGCCAGGTCACTGGTTTTTACAAAATAAACAAACAAAACCCTTACCAGCTTTCTGGTAGTAGAGTTGGGAATGGACATCTCAATTGGATAAGTAAGGCAGGCTGAATGGTATTGGAGAACATAAAGAAGGTTGCTTTCCTCCCTGATTTCAAGATCACCTACCCCATTGTGTTGGTTTTGTATGACTTGATTTTTGGTCAGGAGGGAAGAGGCCAGCCATGGAAGTGGCTGTGAGAAGCTGCTAGCAGGTTCCTCCGTCCCTGGCAAAATTAATCACTGGTTGGCTCTGAGAATAGGCTTAGCATGCTGCCAAGCCAATTAGAGACGTTATTAATTGTTGCCTCATTTCTCTTCTCTTTTCACAGAGAAAAGCAAGGCACAACTTCTCCCAAAGATTTACTGGGAGAAGCATGAAGAAGCAGCAGAGACAAAGGGAAACAATTCTTATTTCTGCTCTCTGTTCTCCCATGTGGAATGTGAGTTGGAGATTGTTTATCTTGAGTGACTAATCCGGGTCCAGCTGTATCTGGATTCTGGAGAGAAGGTCACGAGTTTGAGTTAGACTAAGAATTAGATAGGTAAGTTAGACATAGGTATGTAGAATAGCCTCTCTTCAAATATTATTAATGTAATATAGTATAGATTTTATGAAGAGTGTGTTCAGCATCTCAAAGCCTTCTGATCTGCATGGACATCCTTCACTTTCTTCCCGTTGGGTCCCTGCATTTACAATGGGTAATGCCTCTATGATAACATATTTCAGAATGAAAAAACCCACGAGAAGCTCTCTTTCCTTCTGCTCTCTGAGGGGTGGGGGGGGGATGCCACCAGGGGACATCCCAGTGCCGTGAGCAGCCACGCGGCTGGGACCATGCAGTCTGGGCTAGCGCCAGGAGTGCTCATGCAGCCAGGAGCAGCCACGTGGCCGAGACTGGCATGGCTGGGACAGCGCCACGCAGCTGTTGCTATCTCGGCATGGCTCGTAATGAACTTTATTTGCTTAGCTGCTTTTAGCCAGCCATGCTGCAAACAGAAGGGCAGAAGTGGCAACAGCAGTTGTTCCTTTTCAGCACCCCACATGAGGAGAGGCGCTGAGTGAAACCAGCATCTGGTGTGGCATGCACAGTGCTAGCTGGGACCACATGACCAGCAGCGAGAGGCATGGCAAGCAATTCACCGACACAGAGCCCAGACAGAATCAACTTTCTAGTGCTGCAGAACTCTATATAAGCTTTTCAGTAGATAGAACTTGAGAACAAACAAACCTATGAATATCAATTCTCTCCCGAGTCAGAGAAAAAGGGAAAGGTGAAGACATGTGAAGAGAACATGGTAACACTAAGGTCTGTGCAAAAGAGGGAGGGGAAGGAGGACGTGCTCCGAGCATCAGAGCCGAGATTCTTCTGCAAACTGTGGTGAGGACTATAATGCAACAAATTATTTCCTGTAGCTCACGCTGTGGTCACAGGAGTGGTGGGATGCTGGCTAGCAGCTCCTCATGCGACCGGAGGGCACTACGAGAGTGGCCACTCCTAGGCTCTCACGGAGACTGCCCAGGTAGTGGTGAGTGCTGTGGTGTGGGTGACGCTGGTAAGTATGTGCTATGAGGATCCACGATAAAGGAACAAGAGAGAGGACACTTGTGTGGATACCAAGAAGGCTTTATTTCTCAGTGGGACCAGGGACAAGTGCCAAGAAAAAGGGGTTCAGCTATAACTTATAAAGGGAGTGGGTGTAAGGGGGTGTGAACCCAAGGCAACCAATAGGGGAACACTTGGGGAGGACCACAGAATTTAACAGAACCAATGGGAATTACCCAGAGGAGGGAGGAAGCCCCAAGGACAAATCAACTGCTGAAGGGGTGATCGACAAAGAACATTCTCGAAGAAAATGGGGGTGGTTACAGTGATGGACTGGAAGGGGAGGCAACACAACTTGGATTGGCAACACCTTATATGGGAAGGAGGAGNGAGGACACTTGTGTGGATACCAAGAAGGCTTTATTTCTCAGTGGGACCAGGGACAAGTGCCAAGAAAAAGGGGTTCAGCTATAACTTATAAAGGGAGTGGGTGTAAGGGGGTGTGAACCCAAGGCAACCAATAGGGGAACACTTGGGGAGGAGCACAGAATTTAACAGAACCAATGGGAATTACCCAGAGGAGGGAGGAAGCCCCAAGGACAAATCAACTGCTGAAGGGGTGATCGACAAAGAACATTCTCGAAGAAAATGGGGGTGGTTNTAAAATCACACAACACCACAGTTTGCCTGTAATTCATGAAGTGCACGGGAGGATGCAGAATGCATCCACAGCCCATGAAAAAATGGTGCTCACCCTGGAGCGTGTGGGTGCTGAGAAGCTGTGATTGGTGAGAGGCTTGAACTGAGAGAGCGAGAACTAGTNGACAACATGAGGGACAGCCAAGTGTCAGGAAAAATTGAAATAAACAATTTAGGGAGAATTCGGAGGGGAACAAATGGGGGTACAAAGGATCAAACCATTGTGCTATCTAACAAAGAATAACTAACTTTTATATTAAAACAACAATAAAACTCATAAAATCACACAACACCACAGTTTGCCTGTAATTCATGAAGTGCACGGGAGGATGCAGAATGCATCCACAGCCCATGAAAAAATGGTGCTCACCCTGGAGCGTGTGGGTGCTGAGAAGCTGAGATTGGTGAGAGGCTTGAACTGAGAGAGCGAGAACTAGTTTCCAGAGATAGAGGAAGAAGACCCTTCTTCTACCAGCTGTTCCTACTAGAACAGCTCATCCTTAAAAAACTGCACCCCATGAACGAATGGCCCATGAACAAGCAGTTGTGTGAAGACTGCTTTGCCTGTGGGAGGGACTCACGTTGTAGAAGGTTTGGGAGGAGTGCTGCATTGAAGACTGAAGCAAAAATGTTGTTGAGTACCTCAGCCTTCCAGTTTTCCAGCATTGTTTATCACGGTGGTACAACTTCTTTGACCTTCCTCTTCTGGTTAGAAGCCTGTAGAAGCCCTTCCTCTTATTCTTTGCATTGTTAGACTGAGTTCAGTTTGAAACACTCTTCTTATGATGAATCTATAAACTTCTTAAACACTTAGAAGAAGAATGATGACAAATAGGTTGTAATTTCTTTTAAGCACTCTTGAATACATTTCTTTGAATTATTTCTACAGTTACAATAGGGCCATGCTTATTAAAAATCAACTGTAATGTTTTGTTACTCCCAGTATACACTGGAAAAAAACCTCTATTGTTAATTTTTTTGGTCAAGCACAGACTGTTAAACCTTTATTTCAGTACAGTGTTTTAAGAGCAATATAGTTAAGATATTTGTCATTCTTGCAATTTTATTTATCACTTATTTCAAATGTTTTGAAAAAGAGCGTATATGATTTTTGTAGACAGACACTTAACCAATGTTCTTAGGTCTAAAACAATCATAAATTTAGAATAGGGAATTTTATGTAATTGCAAATAAATTCTGCAGTTTGACAAATGGGTAGGATTGCATGATTTAAATTAAGATCCCTCTCTGGAATCAGAGTGTAAAAATCACGCTGCATCAATATGCAGTGTAAAGAAAGTCAATCCCTCATTCACCATACTTAATTATAAGGAATAACTGTTTTTCTGCAGTATGTTGGAAGATCTTGTACTGAAATGTGACTTTGCTCTCACTTCAGTCACCTATCCCTTTGTATTTGAGATCACTCTATTTAACTCTACACCCTTGGAAGTTGAATTTTCTGAAAGAAAATTAAGGGTATTGGTTCCTTGCATCATGGGAGAGGTTCTTCACAGCTGGGATTTGACAGATTTTTTTCCTTCATGAATTCTTTGACCTGGTGGTAACTGTTAAGTCTGAATATTGCCATTTCTCTCTGCTCTGAGAGCTTCCATGTCAAGGCACGGACCTACTGGAGTAATTTCATAGAAGGGCCACAAAGAGGATCAGAGGGATAGAGAACCTCTCCTGTGAGGAAAGGCTGAGAGAATTGTGACAGTTCAGGCTGGAGAAGAGAAGGCTTTTGGGATGACCTAATTGCAGCCTTCCAGTACCTGAAGGGAGCCTCCAAGAGAAATGGAAGGAGACTATTTACAAGAGCACAGCAGTGACAAGACAAGAGGCAATGCCTTCAAACTGAAAGAGAGCAGGTTTAGTTAGATGCTAGGAAAAAATCTATGATCTGAGGGTGCTGAGGCATTGGGACAGGTTGCCCAGAGAAGCTGTGCATGCTCCATCCCTGGAGGTGCTTAAGGCCAGGCTGCATGGAGCTCTGAACAACCTGGTCTAGCGGAAGATGTCGTTGCCCACAGCAGATGGGTTGGAACTACATGATCTTTAAGATTCCTTTCAACCCAAATCATTCTATGATTCTATGACTCTGAAACATTTTAATTAAATATCTGATAATATATAATTTTCATTGTTGTTAATGTTTTCCTTTATTTATAGGTGTACATTACAAACATGTACACTGATGTTTCAAGATGCTTTTACACTTTTCAATAACAAATATTTACCTTCTAAAATGAAATTACACTTTTCAGTATCAATTAATAAGAAGGAAATTATTTTTGTAGTATTCCAATCAAGAAAGCTAGATCCTATGCTCATTTTCCTGGAAATATGGTTTTTAGTTTGTTTTGTGCAAAGCAATTATGTATTTTTTTAAAAATTGATAGATGAATACAGTGTTTTCCCTGTGTAGTATTAGCATTTACAGGAAAATTACACAAGCCTGTATTTTTCTTGATTTCTGCATCTACTTACAGCATGGCAGAGATTACCTGAAAGCTTAGAAATAAAATAACTTCCTCACAAACACATAGAAATGTTAATGGAAAGCCAGGAGGCATATAAAAATAGTTTATTCAAACCTGATTTAAACCCAAGATTATTATTTTGATCTGATGTATAGTAATAACCCAGTTTACTAAAAGTTACCATAAGTTTTTGCTACAGAAATGGCAAATGCAACCTTTGGAAGTCATGCGGGAAGTGGACAATGTTGCCTGTTTGAGAAGCTTTAGGAGATGTATGAACATCAGCAGGATAAGCA
>VXBC01003672.1:518181-536574 GCA_013399945.1 Ploceus nigricollis | reverse complement strand
TGCCGCTCCGTGGTGGAGTCCCTTCCCTCGCGGTGTCCCCCCTGCTGTTTCCTCCCCTGTCCCCATCTGTCCCCCTCGGAGCTCGTGTGTTTTGGCCTTTGTGTCCCAGCCTTGCTGCCGCCCCGCTCCCATCTCCTTCTGCCCCATTAACCCCCGGCACGAGTCCCGGCGACAAAAGGGCTGCAACCTGATCCGGGCTTGATTGAATCCCTATTGTTCTCCCGGCTAATTCCCGCTTGTCCTCCCTTCCCCGCCACGGGCAGGAGAGGCCTGGCTGTGCGTGTGGGGGTGGCTGTCTCTTAATTGCTTAAAAACTAACTGCCCCACCACCCGACCGCCGAGGAACCCGCAGCAGGTTGGGAAGGGGTTGCTGTTCCTTGGGAAATGAATGCATTTAATTCCAAGTTTGTCCCTGGGAAAATGCTGCCCATCCTCGTCCTAGGCATGTCAGGAGGAATAGCAGGGCTTTTAAACAGGGGATTAAGGAAAGTGGTCACTTTTGACTCAGTAGGAAAAATCCCTCCGTGACGGTAATGAAAGCCTGGATGATATAAGTATCTTCTGGTTCACAATAGCAATTAATATGGTAATATTCTACTATTAAAGATGCTAACATTAAGATGGAACTTGTACGTGGTTAAAACATTTAATAGAGGGGAAAATGCATTCCTCGAGCATCAGGTAACAAAGTCAAATGGAAAAGAGGGGAAATGAAAGTATCTTAAAATAACAAAGGCCTCTATATAATTTGGAANGGAGGGAAAAGCGAGATCTAAGCAGCCCTTCTAAAAATGCATTAACTGTTTCCAAAATCTACATCGCCGCTTAATTAAATATGTTATCCTGTTTATAGGATCTGTGGCTAATTATTTAGAGTCNAGTCCCGGCGACAAAAGGGCTGCAACCTGATCCGGGCTTGATTGAATCCCTATTGTTCTCCCGGCTAATTCCCGCTTGTCCTCCCTTCCCCGCCACGGGCAGGAGAGGCCTGGCTGTGCGTGTGGGGGTGGCTGTCTCTTAATTGCTTAAAAACTAACTGCCCCACCACCCGACCGCCGAGGAACCCGCAGCAGG
The DNA here is from genome assembly GCA_013399945.1 of Ploceus nigricollis. Taxonomy (NCBI): domain Eukaryota; kingdom Metazoa; phylum Chordata; class Aves; order Passeriformes; family Ploceidae; genus Ploceus; species Ploceus nigricollis. Next base: position 535,500 of record VXBC01003672.1, on the reverse strand, counting down.
TTGGGAAGGGGTTGCTGTTCCTTGGGAAATGAATGCATTTAATTCCAAGTTTGTCCCTGGGAAAATGCTGCCCATCCTCGTCCTAGGCATGTCAGGAGGAATAGCAGGGCTTTTAAACAGGGGATTAAGGAAAGTGGTCACTTTTGACTCAGTAGGAAAAATCCCTCCGTGACGGTAATGAAAGCCTGGATGATATAAGTATCTTCTGGTTCACAATAGCAATTAATATGGTAATATTCTACTATTAAAGATGCTAACATTAAGATGGAACTTGTACGTGGTTAAAACATTTAATAGAGGGGAAAATGCATTCCTCGAGCATCAGGTAACAAAGTCAAATGGAAAAGAGGGGAAATGAAAGTATCTTAAAATAACAAAGGCCTCTATATAATTTGGAACTTTTAATACTCCCTCCTTCCTCAAGAAAAACTTGAGGCACTTTGAGAAGCGGATGTTAGCGAGTGCAGGAGGAGGGAGTTTGTACTGGGTGGGGAGAGCTGCACTGGTGGGATCCCAGCCCTCTTTGGAGGCCAAATGCAATGGGGACATCTGCAGTGACCCACTGGAGTAGCCTGTCCTGGGACAAAGACACTGAAGCATCACAATATTCCAGAAACATGGGGGTTGGAAACTGCATCTGGAGAGCTCAGGTCAAACCTCTGCTCCAGGCAAGACCAAGTTCAGAATGAATCCAGGCTGACTGTGACCTTGTGATGTAGAGATGAACTGCATTCCCCAAGGATGGAGGTTCCAGGACCTCTCAGAGCTCTGTCCTGGTGCTGCACCACATTAATCCTGGTTTGTTTTCCCCCTCAGATCTAGCCATGCACCTCCTGAGGTGCCTTGGGGTGCTTAGTCCCATGCAAACACCCCAAATAATGACTGTATCACAGGGAACAACAAAATCTTTGGTTTCTGCTGGAGAAGGAGGAATATTAAGACCTGCTCACCTCTGCCCTGTGAATCCACTTGGTTTGATCAATTTGCCAAGCAGAGGACAGATACAGTTATGCTAAAATACTCTCTTAGCAGAGTTTTTAAAGTATCAGACTATTTGGAAGAAAATCAGAAAGCACTTGTTTAAACTACAGTCCACACTTTGATTATGATAAAAGACTTTTCGTTTTTTTCAACTTTGTTTTCAATTAAAAACAGTCAGGATTTAGGTTTTTGCTTTTCACTATAATAAAAGTAATTTGCAAAGATAATAGTATTGTGGAAATAAAGAAACCTTTCAGCTGATCACTAGAAGAAGCAAATATTTACCAACTGGCTCTGATGATGAATTGGAGACTGATTGGAGAGTATGATCTTCATCCTGGCTACAGCTTTGCTGACTTCATCAAATCTGACCATCTTGGGTTTACAGTTATTTTTTCTCTAAAATGTAGTTTTCCTGGGGAAAAAAAAAAAGTCTTCTGAAGCTTGCAGTATTGCATAATTTATTTAAAAGAAACAATGCCTGGCTGATGCCAAGGATTCATGTAGGTCATTCAAGCTCCAGTCTGCCCAGTTAGCTCAGGTTCCCTGTTCCAGGTTCCCTCCTGTGTCTTTTCCTTCAGGAAAGTTGCACATGCAAAGCCATTCCCAGGGTAAACCCTCTGCTAAGCTCACAGCTGCATCAAAGTCATGCATCACAGGAAGATGAGAATTCACTTTCACCAAAACTTCAGAAGATGGAGAGGAAAATGGACGAAAAACAGGTCACTGAGGGGCCACTGCCAGTAGAAGTGTCATTGCCCTGTGCTGTCCCTGCTGGAGGTTACACCCCTGTGTGTGCTGCTGGGGATGCTCCCTGACCCACGCTGAAAGGATCAAGTCAGATTAGCAAAAGCTTTGTGTTTAACTTCAGCTCATTCTGATGGAGCTGAGTAGGGACCAACCGCTCAATCCAACAGGCAGGTCTGCAGGGAAAGGGATCCTGGGCAGTGAGGGTGAGTGCTGGCAAGCGACCTCTTCACCTGGGAGATGTGTTGGTGGCAGCTCCTTGTCTTTCCCTCAACCTTGTCTCCCAAAAATCTCCCCACAACACGCTCAAAATTGGCTCTGTTGCAAATAATGCAGTGGTGACATGACACACAGCGGTGGATTAAAGTAGAATAATAAAGCCTAAGAAAAGTTTGTCTGTTTAATTCTCCTTCTCTTTCTCAATTTTCCTTCACTCTCTGCTGTTATTTTGATATTAGCTATTGAAGACACCAAGGAAAATGAGGACCCTTCAAACAGCTGCTCCCCTGGAGCCAGCATGATGGGAGCTGAGAGGCAGCTTGCTCCCAGCACTGTTCCCAGCTCTGCTGCTGGAGGTTTACGTGAGTAAAGGTGACCTTTGTGTTCTCTCCCACCCTTGTCAGCTTGTCTAGTCTGTGTCCAACATCTCCTGGTGGAGACCATCTCACCATGCACTGAGGGGCTCAGCCCTGCAGGCAAAGGGGCTCTGTTGATGTGAGGGCTCCATCAGCACGGGGGCTTCACCAGTGAGCGCTGTGGAACCAACTGTGATGCAGATAAAGATGTAGGAATAGGAAAAAAGAGCTGCTGAAATTGAGCAGTGGATGACACTGAGAGAGAAAGAAAAAGCCTCAAACTTTAAAGGCAGTATTAAAGCAGGGCATGCAGAAAGTGAAGTCAATTAGCCAAAAGAATCGTTTGCTGATGGAGGTCGTTGGGCCGAATTCCTAAAAGGATTCGTGAATCGACTAAAAATACCCTTGGGATGGCTCGAATACAGACTGAGTTACTGAAGGGCAATGCCCCAGATGACCCAGGAGACCCTTTCCAATCCCACAATATAAACAATGACACAATTAACATTTGTACTAAGTACCTGCTTGGGCTCCCATCCGGAGCAGGAGCGGAGGCTTCGAGATGTGCTCTGTTCCCTACCTTAGCCCAGAGGGCATCCTTTAGGTACCACCCCAGCAGTCAGGGAATTATGGAAAACCCTCTTGGTAATGGTAGGAGCAGAGAGAGGCCACAAAGATCAGTGGGAAAGCTGGATGGAAACTGCAGTGCTGAAAAGAACAATGGGGAGAAAATCATCAGTGAGCAGAGACCCAGGGCACAGGGGCCTTAAAGGCCAAGTAATGCTGAGGAGGCAAAGCACAGGGGGACAGTGACAGTCAGGGGAATCTGCAGACATGTAACTGTGGAAACAAAGCTAACTACATACCCAAAAAACCAATGGAGTTTGGACACGTTAGGAAATACAGCAGGACTGTGGATCCCACCAAGATGTCCCACCAGCAGGCTCCAGGTGACCCTTGCCATCAGGATGTGCCACCCAGCTGTGGAGCAGTGTACAGACCCCACATGGACCAGGGATTGTGCATTGGACTGACTGTGGTAAGGGAAAAACCAATTTGTCATTAACAGTTTCTCTTTCCCTGAACATCCCTGACGATTAGACCTGAGTGAAATGACACCCACAGTGTCACCGCTGGACATTGTCCTGGGAGGTGGCAGACCACTGTCACACCTCACATAGGTGTACAGGCTTAATGTGAAGGCAAACCTGCAGCCCTAAATCTCTAACTTGTAATTCAAGTACTGAGGATAATAATGAAAACAAGGTTAGATAAAAACATTCACTATAAAAATTTAATTATGCATCCACAGGCTGAGGCTCATTATTCATCCTCCAACCTGGAAACAAATTAGTCTAATGAAGCCATGAGTTAAAATGGAGAAAGGATGTAAAGGCTGGAGAATATTTATGTCTGTGCTCGTGTGTCAAAAGCTGCACTGAGCTCTGGGTGCTACATTTGTCATTGGAATCGGGTGCTTCCTAGATGAGGTGGTATATCCAGGACCTGGATTTTGCCATGAGCAGGAGCGGTTGCTCCTGAGTGGAAATGTGAAGCAAATAGACACTGCTGAGATGTGGGGGCTCAGTACAGACGTGGGGGCTCATCAAAACCAGATGTGATGAGAGCCCACAGTCTAAAGAAACCCAAATACCAGTGTGAGCCTCCACTGAATCAGACTGGAGGGACACATTTTGCTCTGGCACAAGCTCCCTGGTGACAGCCAGGCTAGCCCCACAGAGAGTCTGGCTCCAGTGACCTCTACTAAATGGGAAACCAAATCTCAGGGGCTGGGAAGAAAAGAAATTGGTAACTAAGTATAGTGGGATGGCAGATCTCTGTGGGTTTATTGTGCAAGTGTTTAAGTAGACAAAGGCTATAATTAACTGCCCAGGAATGTATAATCACAGAAATGAAGGTCTTTTGCTCTGCTCCTTCCCTGCAGAATTTGGGGAGAAATTAAATTACATCACAGGAAAGGGAAATGAGCCACACTTAACCCACATCCTCTGCTGCACCACCCAGCACCCCCAGGTTTGGGCTGGCTGCTTTGGCCACCTGTAAAAGTCACCCATGGACTGTAACTCCTGGCACAAGCGGCTTTGAGGATAGTTACAGGCTTTTCCACTGCACACCATGGCAAGTCTGCTGATATATAGCCCAGGTCTGAGCTCTGCAGCAGAGTGCAAAAGGTTCAAGCGACCTAGTAAAGACCGTGCCAGTACCAGAGAACAAGTCCCTGTAGGCCTTTGGCTGAGCCATTCTCACCGCTTTATTCTCTCACTCCCATCCTAATGTGCTTAACTATAAATGACCCCTTTATTTTTTATATCTCCATTTCATTTTTCCCCTTCTTCTAAGAAAGCAGTAAAAAACAGGGAAGCCAAGAAGCAGAGCTCTTATTGTAAAGTGAGTGCTGACACAGAGCAATTCTGGGGACCTCGCAGCTCACGTTGAACATTTGTAACATCACGAGGAGCCTCTGGGCTTCTCCTCTGAGAACCAAGCCCTAATCCTGCTCCCAGGCGCCCAGAAAAAGCCTATTAGGATCACACAGGCAGAGGTGAGCTGCTTGTGGTCTGGAGGCCCTGACATTCTGAGCTTGGCACTATTTTACTGCCAGTTTTGCTGGGTGTTTTATTCCATGCTGTCCTGGATGTCCCAGGGATAGCAGACTGGGGGTGAAGACAACCCAGCTGAGCAGGCCCCCCCAAACACAACCCCCTCTTTTGTGCTCTTTGTCTCCAAAATGTCTCCAATATGCAGAAGATGCTCAGCCACCCTGGGCAGAAGGACAACATCTTGCTGTTTATTAGTATAATTTTTAAAGGTGCCTCATTGTATTTATTTGCTGTGTGGTTAAACATTTATTATTTATATTTAATTTTCCCAGATTCAAAGGGGCATCACTAGTGGCTGAGTGTCTGCAGATTCAGTGCAGCTCCTTCACACACTTATTTATGTAACCTTGGCCTCCCCCGAGGGGCTCCCGTTTCACTATGTGCCATCGGCCTCTTAATTGGCCTCACAGATCACGCCTTCTCCTTCGCCTCACCCAGGTCCCTGTGACTCGTAATTTCTAAGATATTAAATGTGCTTGAAACAAAAGAGTTCAGTGAATTAAAGCCAGGAAATTTCCTATCCCTCCTAAACCTCTGCTGCCAATTCCCTCTCCAGGGCGATGATGGCCAGACTGGGGTCATCACTGTTGGTCTGCTGGGCTCAGGGAAGGACCAGGCTGTGTCCTGGGCAGGGTGTGGACATCCCAGCCATTGCTGTGCCTGGATTTGCACCCAGCTGTGTCTTCTTGATAAGAGCATTTGGCACTAATTAGTCTCCAAGCAGCTGATTAACCCACGGGGATGTATGGAAGCTGGTTTTGCTATAAGATACTACAAGAGAGGCAGGACTCTCCTCGGGACTGCTTTGCACAGCCAGTCCAGCCCCCCTGGATGGACAGTGGGTGGTGGGATGGGGGACACCCATCCTCTGCCTCTGAGCCACCCCAGAGCCCCTCTCCCCACTCCTGAGCACTGTAACTCTCACCCAGCTAAAGGTTTGGGTGAGAGTTTGTCTAAAGTTTGTCCCTACCAAACTTGTAGGGACAGCCAGGCTGGGCCTCTTACAAAGACATAGACTCTGGGCTCTAAAAATGCAATTTCTGGAGCCATGGAGTCCAGGAACCCTCATTGGCATTTCCTGAGAAGTAAAACCACGTTGAGACGACAGCTTAGGATATTCCTTTTGGGACACACCTTCCTGCCAATGCACCCCAAGCATCTTAGGGGCACACCTGACCCAAAGATGCTGCATTTCACTTCCAGCCACCAGCCCTGATGCTTCATGAACAAATGAAAATGCACTTAAAGCTATTAAACTTTATTTTAGACAATACAGATCCTGTAGCAAGGAGTTCCACATGTCAGCAACAAGGCAAAAACATCTGGACAACTCAGCCACGTGAGGTTTTCAGTAGGGTAACCAAACGTCTGGGTGAAGGGGGCTGATAACCCCAGTACATTTTTACCCAGTTGCCAGCCGTTAGAGAAACTTCACTCCCATAGGTAAAGCTATTTCAACATTAATGGTTTTATATCTTCTCCTTAAATATATCACAGGTTATACTTGGAGATGGAGTTTGAGAGTAAACATTGTTATGCTGGAGCTGTCATCTGTGAGTAATCACAGACCTAATTGAAGCTGGCCAGCCTATTAAATAAACATTCTGCATGAACGAGGGAGCAAAGAAATACCCTTTAGTTTGGTAATAGTTGAAATGATGGAAACCAGTACCTGAGTCAGGGACCAGGGAGATGGGGTTGGAGCAGCAGGAGAGCCAGGGAGAGAGGTTTTCCCCAAGCACCTCACAGCAGTGTGCTGCAAAGCAGCAAGAACCAGAAAGCACCAGCAACCAGCTTTAGGAGGGAGAGCAAGGAGAGTGCTTCACTGGGGCAGGGTGCTGGCCAGGGCAGGCCTGGATTTTGGGCGCAGCAGTCTGGAGGAGTCTGGGTTTGTTGCATCCAGGCAAACATGACTTCCCACCACCTACTGTTACTAGCTGGGCTAAGGCTCGCAAAATTGCCTAATAGAAATGATCCTCCCAGCCTCAAATACTGCCTAATCACCCCAGTGAAATGGACAACAACACAATCTTGCAGCGTTTCTTGTGTTCCTTGGGGAGCCACCTAATCCTCCCTGTTGTCTGCCAGTTTTTCCTTGTCCTTGAGAATTTCATGCCTAGAAAAGGCTGCAGCTTCGGAGAGCTTTCAGCACTTGCTGCTGGGGGCTCTCCTCTTGCTGCAGTGCCAGGGTGGCACAGGGACATCCCGGGCTGTGCTCTGGGGCTCGTGCTGCAGAGCAGGCAAATCTTCACCCCAGTGAGTCTGGCAGCATCCTGCCCCTCCTCGCCCTCTCGCCAGATGTTGTGCGGCTGTGTGCGAGCGGCGCTGCCTCGCTGGGAGGTGATGAGAAGAGGGTGATGCACCGAAGTGACATGCTCAATTTCCCTCAAAGATGGTGCAGCCACAATAACATTTCTCCTGCTGATGGCGTCCATGTGTCTCTCCCTTTTCACTGGAGCTGTGTTACACACCGGGCTGTGGAAGGAGCGTGTGTGCACCTTCTGTTCCCTGAGCCACCCCTGCCTTTCTGGGGAGGACGAGGTGCCTGGCCTGCCGTGGTTAGTTTAAGAAAAACACTCTCCCAGTGATCAGTGCCTGTATGAAGTAGATGTATGGTTTCAATTCTGTCCTTGAGCCATGGATCATTTAATGTTGTCAACACATATACATCCTTCTCAAACATCCCACTGAGAATTTCTAGGGACTGTAGGCAGCTTAAAGCTAGCGTTACAGCAGCAGCAGCTTCATATTTGCTTTCAGATCCATGTGCATTTTTTAATACTAAAGCTTGCATAATTGCTGCTGAATTTCTAAGCAACTTCTTCAAAGGGGCAGAGGCACACCAGCAGTAGAGAGCCGGTGGTGGAGCAGAAACAAGGCCTGGTGTTGGCTTATGGTTTCCCAGCAGCTGCTCAGAGATGATGTCTGAGGAGCCCTGAAGAAGGAAGGGCTGGGTTGGGACCTCCCAGCTCGGTGTGTGCTTGAGCATGTTTTCTTCCTGACCACTTGGCATGTGCTGCCAAGCAGCCACTGCTGCTGCCTGCATTAAAAACATTTTAGTGATGCACTTATTTCACCAGGGAGGCTTGCACTGACATCCTGCTTTGAAAAAAAAAAGGAGGATATGGCTCTGCCACCTTTTTTTTTGTTTCTTGTGTGTGAGGTCTGGATGTGCCGAGCACAGTGAGGTGCTACATGCAATGAAGATACCCTGCCAGCTGAAGGGTACATCACAGGGCTGATTGAGGCAGGGCTATAAAAGGGAAGACAAGGTGGTTCCTCACCCTAAGAGAAGGATCTCCTGCTCTTTCCCAGCTGGTCGAAATGGAGTTGCAGCTGGGTAAGGACCAGTATCTTCTGGTTTTGGGTGTTGCAGTCTCTCTGTGATGTCCCTCCAAGGTGTGCTGCTGTTGCATGGGAAGGACATCAAGCTCTGGCTGGGATGCCCATCACCCCAGCCTCAGTTTCCCCTGGGCAAAGGGCAGTGACCACCTCGGGGAGAAGGTCACTCTCCCATTTTTAGCTGCCAGCTGCTCTCTTGGGTGCTGAGGGAAGAGACCAATGTCTGCTGGCTGGAGTGGGAGAATAGGAGGCTGTGGGTTTGCTGGAGAACCTGCACCAGGCTTCTCCTGAGAGGTATGGATGAACCTGGGTATCCAAAGGCTCCTTTGCCTTTGGAAATGCAGACAGGCTGTGGGTGATGATGGCTCCCTGTGCACCCAGCATCTGGGCTTGGGGATGCAGGGCTCTGCTGCAGCCATGGGAGGCAGCTCCTTCCTTCTTCCCCTGAGAAAGGGCATTTCTGGGGGAGACACCAAACTGAGGCACTGCCATGTCCTGAGGGAGCTGTCACCTCTCCATCCCCCTGCTGCCACAGGGCCCTGCACACTGCTGCCTCCAAAGCACCTGGTCAGCTAAACTCCATTTACTGTGTCTTTATTTATTATATTGGAGCCCAGGGTAATTACTTTATAACTCTGAGCATTAAATATCATTTGTCTTGTTCCAGTAGGTCCAAATCTTTATGAATTTTATCTGATGCTTGCTCCCTTCAATTATCTGTCATCAGAAAAAGTTTACTGCTGCTGCAAAAATATCAATTTGCCAGAGGTTGCAATACATTTACTCCCCACCTCTGTAATTTACAAACTTACATTCTATGATTAGAAAGAAAAATGGCTAATAGAAGAAATATTCATGCAAAATCGATACTGAATAAGATGCTGCCACCTTTTGGCTTAACCTAATTCTACATCTGGGGCCAAATTCATCCCTGGTGTAACTGCTTTCCTGGGAGAGTGGCTACAGCTGCTCAGGAGCTGGCTGTGAGGGATGGAACAGGATGGGGAGATGAAGCATGATCCCAGGGGCTCAGCCCCTGATTGTGAACGAGGTATGGGGAGCTGAGGCTGTGTGGTTTGAAGGCTCTGGTAAGAGGAAATTTTCCATAGCTGCGTGTTTGTAACAGAAGTTTCCTTCCTGCACACCCAGAGCCACGGTGGAGCTTCCTGGCAGGTTCTTCTCTCCCTCCAGCCATCCAGGAGGCTGTTCTTGGAGCTATATCCTGGACACAGGGACCAGTCTTGGGCTATGGGCTCGTGTCCCTGCTGATGCTCTGGGAAAGGGGGACTGGGATGTGATGAGGCTGAGCACATGGCTGAAGTTGTTTAACCAAGCTCTGAACTGGTTTGACGGTTCATCTGAGCTTGTAGGCAGCCTCCAGCCTGCCTGACAGTGTGCAACACAGCGGGACTGGCAGCACTGTCAGTCCTGGGAGCTCCTCAATGCGCTTATTCTTCAATTACATGTCACTGCGACGGGCCGTGGAGCCCAAGTGCTGCTGTGCTTTCAAAAGAAAACAAACCAGCGTTTAATTTTCATAGCAAAGATATTCCAAAGTGCTAAGTGCTACAGCAGAGCAAATGCAATGCTTCTCTGTCTCCTTGCCCAATGACACAGGGGTTTTTCAGCTGAATACCAGCAAGCACGTGATTAAAAGCTCTTAGGATTCTGCCGTTGTGGGATTTCCAGCAGAACTTGCTATTTCTCTCATACCTTGCCCCTTTGTTTCCCTGAGTTCAGGGCAGAGTCTGAATTCTGTAATTGCCACCTGGATTTGCTTTGCTGTCTTCCCAAGGAACTTGTTTGAATAAATTGAATTGGCAATGTATTGTTCAGGCAGAAAGCATTGTGTCAGGAATAATGTAGGCATTTCCAGGCACTCTGTTACTGTTCTGAGCACACTGCCAGGGACAGCGAGCCCAGGCAGGAGAGCTCCCTTTGAGCTGCTCCCTCTGCTTCCTCTTCTGAAAGAAGCACAGGGCTTTTTGGATGGTTGCTCCATGCTCTAAAGCAAGAGCAGAAGGAGCTGTTGGAGCTTCCTCAGGGCATGCGAAACCCCTCATCCACTGGGGAATTTTCATTTAACATGTCCCTATGGCTGGCACTTGTGTTTCCTTCACTAAAGCAGACTTGGGTGCAGCAGCCACCTTGTTTTCTGTGGAGCACCCGAGCAGTGAGTGCCACAGATGCCAGCATTAGGTTTGTGTCAGCAGAGCTCAGGGCAGTGTGGTGGGGACAGACAGGTCCTGGGGGTGAACCCCCTGAGAAGAACAGGGCACTAAGCTGCAGGGCTTTGCTGAAAGACCCCAAGAACTGGATTAGACTGAGGCAACAGCATTTAACAGCTCAGGAGCCTAATCAAAGCACTAACCAGGGGCTGGGCAAGTTCCTTGGTTTTGGGGCTGCACTGGTGCTCCTGAGATGGAGGTAATCTGAATATGTCAAGGTATGGAGTTTAAAGTTCCTCAGGGATATAGGCTCACCTGAATCCCTCCTAGCATGTCACAATAATACTAAATATTTGATATTTCAAGGAAGAGGTACTGGTGCACAGCTTTCCCTTTTTCACTGACTTACAGGCATGGCTTAGTTCTGCGTTAATGGTTGGACCTGATGAGCTTAAAGGTCTTTGCCAACCCAAAGAACCCTATGATTTGATGACCAATCTCTGTGAGAAATGAGCTCTCCTGCCTTCAGATCCCTGGGGGGTGGGGGCACAGCCAGTGCACACCACCAGGTCAGACACACCATCCAGGCACAACCATCATTGTGACACTGACATCTCTCCCAGTGCCAGCAAACGACTGTGCCAGCAGGGACAGGAGCCCAGGACCCCCCTGAGGAGAGCTGCAGCCAGTGGGAGATGGCACCACAACTCGGCACTGTCAGGTGACCAAATTCCTCAGCAGATGCAGGGGGCTCTCACAGGTGAGTGGTCTCACCCCTGTTCCATGGCACTGGGTACCGCCTCCTTCCTCAACAGGGTCTTACAGAAGGGAAGGCTGCCCAGTTATTTAAACCCCCCCAAAATCTCAGTGGGAGGATTTCAGCGGCCCCGCCAGGTGAGCAGGGTCCTGCAGCAGCTGCGTGGCCGCAGAGGTGACCCCGCCGTGCGGGTTAGCAGGGACATGGTGCCACCTCGTGGCACGCAGCTCCGAGTGTCACACGTCCCTGTCCATGTGGGATGGACATCTTCCTGATGGGAGCATCACCTTGCGGGTGCTCCACCACCTCCCAGGGCTGCTGGTGCCTCCAAGGTGGTGGCTGCACCGCGGGCTGGTAAAGGCCACCAGTAAATGGGTGGTTGGGACGGATGGGTGGGGGAAAACAAGCAGAACAGCCAAAATTCTCCTCCCATCCCCTAATCCCGGTATCATCTGCAGAGTGGGTATGACCCAAATCAGAGTCATCACTTCTGGAGATGATTTCTTAAGGGCTGTCTGACCACTATGGGATTCATGAGCTGTGGGGTCCTTCTTCCCTGTCCTGCTATTCCCCCCTGGATCTGTCCTTTTCCTTTTAGCTCCCAAGTTCTGCCAGGAACCCCCTGCCCATCCTCTCCTGCTGACCTGCAGAAGACCCATGCTTCTGTACCAAAAATGGGTTTGGTCCCCTCCTGTGCTGACAGCATAAACCAAACCCCACTTACGAGAGTTCAGATTTTGTTCTTAGTGCCAGAGCACAGGAAGAAAGATGTTTTAAAAATAAAATAAGATAAAAATAAGAATATTAAAGACAATGCTGAGGTGTGGCAGTGTTACTAAATAATCACCAACTGAAACACTTAAGGAATAGAGTCTTGGTTTTTAGTGAAACACTTTAATTCAGAACCAGCAATGCAATGAATGAGGAGTATTTGGGGTCTAACTTCCCTTGCTAATTGATGCCATCATGGTAGTGCCTAGGAAATTCGGGGCTCAGTAGTGCTGGACTGGGTTCTGTCATGCTGTTTGCAGAATGGACTCAACAAAAAGACAATTGTTATTCCAGGAAATCTGCCATGGAGATCCCGAATCTTTTTCTGCTAAGTAAGACATTAGAGTTTGATCAGTGACCAGAAATCACCTGATAAGGGATTTATTTTCCCTCTACTATTAGAAAGGCTGTTGCAATGATTCCCACCCTTTGAGATAGCCTTTTCAGAGGTACCCTCTGTACCCACCCCACTTCCAGCTTGACTGCTCTCTGTGCCCTTTCCTTTTGGGTTGGGGCATTCCCAAACAGCAAAGTAAATGGATTAATTCTGCTGATTTTTTGTTCCTCCTGTATAGATCCTTCCTGGGTGCTGTAAAAGGGGGTTGGAGACATAGTGGGCATCAGAGTCAGTGGTAGATATGGTGGGGTTTACCTCTAAAACACCAAATATGAGATTTTCCCCAGAGGGCCAAGAGCTGGAACTAGGAGCATTTTGTCTCAGAAGTTCAGATGACAAAGCCAAGGGGCTTTTTTCATATAACCCAAGGAGATGATATAACATTCTTTACAGGCATATATCACCAAAAATTAGCCATCAGAGGTGGTCCTCCCTAGTTTATTTTGTAATTTAGGAAGAGGTTTTTAAAAAGAGATTGTTCTACTGAAGAAGTGAGCTCCTGCTGGTGCAATGGTATCTGTGTAAATCTGGCAGCAGAATGGGGGCTGCCGATGAGCCCTTAGGCACTTAGCAAAGATTTTCCAAGGAGCCTAAGGGCTGATACACACTTGAAACTCAATGGGATTTAGGTGCCTAAATGCAGTAGGCTGCTTGGAAAATCCCAGCCTTTGAAGTTAAAGTAGGCACTGACCAAAAAAAAAACAAGGCTAAACCCCCTTAAAATAATAAACGTCAGACTAATGCCACCATGAAGGCAGTGGGTGCTCTGAGCTGTGCACCCAAAAGAAGGCAGTAGCAGGTGGCCACCAAAGGCAACCAAGAGCATGAAAAGCTCCATCCATCCCTGGTGTCTCCTGCTCCATCAGGAATTGCAGTAGGGTTTCTCCACATCGTTTCCCTTTCTGATGGATGCCTCCCTGTGTGGGAATGACCCAGGACATTTGGCTGGGGACATACAATGTGTGAGGAAAACATTAAAAATGCTTTTTTTATTTTTTTTTTCTTTTTTGTGGAGAAGAATCTTAGGGCATTAAAAGTTGGAGAACTCATCTTCATTATTTCTTTTTAAAGTTAGTTATGAATTGAGAATGGCTCTGCTCATATTTCTCTTTTATTTGCTATCTCCCCAGGCTAAAGTGTTGTCTATTTATCTTACAGATTAGGTTACTTTTTATGGGGTTCCTGCTATTATATTTCACCTCTAACTTTGTTAGTTTGTGTTTGCTATTAAATTACGTAGAATAAAATGGGCGGCTGAAGGACATTTTTCAGCTCCATCCTGAAATGAGGTTCTTAATCCGGTTTCTGGACCTGGCCCTGTAGCCCAGCCCACAGGGACAGAATCAGGTACGTAAGAAGGGCAGCAGGGGAGTGTTTGTATCAGGCATGGGCTCTGCAGGGTGAAGCTGCAGCAGAGTCGTGCCTGTAACGCCAGTCGGTTCATGTACAGTGATTTTGGAGGCATCTCTTTAGAAGCAGGTTCTAATAATATTGACATCATCACAAGATAAGATCCAGGACTAGTTAAATCACAGCCTCACAACTCAGCGCTCCTTTGAGGATTAGAGAAGTCGCTGAGCTGTCACTCCAAGGCTGATCGTGGACTTGTTTAACTATGTCATCCCATAAGACAGCCCTTTCAATTATGTCAACCTGTCTGCTCTCCCTAGACTCTAATTTTAGAGCAGCAGTAGCTAATATTCTTGGAAAACTGATCCACCTCCATAGATCTCTCCTCTCTGTCTGCTGCTGTTAACAGAGTATCCTGTGGGGAGATTGGACTGCTTTCCTTCCCCTCCTGCAATAAACCTAATAAAAATAGGTACCATTAGGTTCCTTTGTGTGTGGTCTCTTTAAGACACTTATCTGAGCTGTGTAATGGAGATGTCATGTCTCCTCCACAGAGGGATCAGGCAGCACCACAGGGTCATTGCAATAGAAATAAAATCCAGTTTTAAGAGCCTGGTACGAAATTATGAGCTGAGAAGCAGGACATTGGGATTGGAGTTCAGAGACCTGGAAAAGGCAAATGAGAGCTGGAGTCACCCGAATGTTAATGCCACAGCAGTGGCTCTGCAGATGGAGCAGCAAGCAGGATGCAGGAGGACCGCAGGCAAGGAGGTGGCCTTGGGGACACCAGGGACAGGGGACTCATCTGTGTCTTCTGGATGGTGTTGGGAGCACACAAGGCAGAGAGGAGGTGGGTGGATGGATGGACCTGGCTGTCTTGGCCATGGGCATCTCTGTGCTGTGCTGTCATAACCCAGGTGCTGGAAAGGGGACAGACCCTCCCCTGAGAGATAGGATGGAAGGACATCCCTGGCTCCCCCCCCATGCTGTGCCTGTAGCTGGCAGTGATGTCAGACAGTTGTTCCCCTGCTGTGCCATGAATGTCCTCTTCTGAAGAGTTTCATCCCCCCTTTAGGATGCAATGAGGGTCCTAAGGCAGACCAGGCTGGTGTGGTGGGGTGATAGTGATGTATAACACCCCGACAAGAGGCAATCCCGTGGACTCCCATGGAGGGAGAGGAAGGGAAAGACAAAGAAAGGAGCGTGGGACATGGGGAAAAGCAATAGGCCTCCTCCCATAAAAACTAGAAAGGAAGTAGAAGGGATGGATGGTGAAGGAGGAGGCAGAGAGTCCATGCAGATGCAAGGGAGGGAAGGGATCGCCATCCATCCCACCCAGTGTCACCATTCTGGTGGCAAAGGGGCCAGGCCTTCCCTTTGCAGATCAGTTATATAAAACCAACACTCCACAGGCTGCCAGGGAATGGTGCCTCCCACAGACTCCAGCAA
This sequence comes from Ploceus nigricollis, assembly GCA_013399945.1. Taxonomy (NCBI): domain Eukaryota; kingdom Metazoa; phylum Chordata; class Aves; order Passeriformes; family Ploceidae; genus Ploceus; species Ploceus nigricollis. The sequence continues at coordinate 520,342 of VXBC01003672.1, read as the reverse complement.
GTTAGTTACACATAGCTTTCCTTTCACAAATCCATGTTGGCTGCCCCTAATCAAATTCTGCTTCTCAAGCAATTTCCCTTGCTAATTCCTCCCGAATCAGCCCTAACCCACCTATCCCCTTTGTCACTAAGCTAGCCAGCCTCTAATCACACACTGCACTGTGTGATCCTTTCCCAAGTAATACAGGGTTCGGCACTTTCCTCTGGTTCTCAGCAGCCTAACCTGTCAGGAGCAACCTTCTAAAAATATCACTAAAGACCTCAGCTAATTTCTAATCCTCGTTTCTATTAAGAAGCCTGCCTGTACTATGTGGGTTTCCAGACTTGGGATTTACAGTCTTCGTTAAGAGCATCTAATCTGCACAGAGCCATTTCTGTTGTTATCCACAAGCAAACTCCTCCCTTCTCCACCATAAAACATGATCCCTTTGGCAGCAGCTCTCCAGTCTGCAGGGCACTCTCAGCCAGCCAGGGAAGTCACCAACCTCTTCCTCTCTGCTTAGCTCACCCCACTGTTTTTTTGCAATCCTTCCTGGGGAGATCACAGGGATCCCACTCCTCTCAAGCAGTGGGTAGGTGTTTTGTAAGGAAAAAAAATCAGCCTTCAAGCTCAGCAGGTCATGTAGGGTTTTTTGCACCTTCCAAGATTTTGAGTTGTCCAAGGAAGCTGATGCATAATAGAGCTAAGCTCTTGAAGTACCTTGGATAACTTGACTTTCTCTTACTATTTGCATTTGGATATTTTCTGCTGTTTCCTCTTCCATTTTAAAATTCACCTGTCCCAAACTGCCAGAACGAACCAAGTCAGAAGAACAAAAGAAATGGGGGAGAGTGCCATACTCTGGCTGTCCCCTGCCCAGGGTGTCCCAGGGCAGGTTTTGGGTGTTCCCAGCATGGGTGTGGCACTGTAGCTGTCCCACAAGACCCCAGGCAGCAAACGCCACAGTGGAGGAGGTGAAATCAGAGTTTACCCTTCACAAACCTCTGTCAGCTCAGCTGTTCTGTGGAGTAAGGGTTTACGTGAGGAGATTTGGTAATTTTATGGGTTTAGGAGAGAAAATTAACTGAGGAGTGGGCAGTGTCTGGCTGATGACATGGTAACATTTAATCCAGCAGGACTGTGCTGTTGGGAACTGCTCCAAGTGGGCTGGCTGCAAGCTGGCACCCCCAGCAGGAGTCACACGAGTGCCACGTTGGTGGGTGACGTGGAAGGTGGAGGAGTGGCACATGCCACTGCTGGAGTTCAACAGCACAGAGTGGCCTGTGCAGGCAAGTCAGCCCACGCAATCCCAAAGCTCCCCTTTGACCTCATGGCTCCACTCTGCATCTGAGTCATGCACCACAGCACGGTCAGGTGCTTTCCGGGGAGAGCAGGGGCAGAACAACACTGTGTCATTTCTCAATCCTGTAGCAAATGTCATGAAATCAACAGTCCTCCTCTGCTCTGTATGAAGCCAGCATTGTCACACACCTCCAAAGATCCACATTTCTAAAATACACCTTGATCTCAAGGTGCCTTGTCAGAGTGAGACAAGCACTTAAAACAGAGACCAACTGGGAAAGTTTCTGGTCTCCATTACCAACACCTGCCACCTCCACCCTGAACTCATCTCCTTGCCCTGTTGCCCCAAGTCTTTTCTCACCCTAGTGCCTATCTCCATCCTTATATTTCCAGCCTTATCCCCATTCCCATCCCCTTCCCCATTTTCCATTCCCCATTCCCCTTCCCCATTCCCATTCCATTCCCACTCCCATTCCTCGTCCCTGTCCCCACTCCCTGTCCCCACTCCCCTTCCCCATTCCATTCCCTATTCCCATTCCCCCTTTCCCATTTCCCCTTCCCCATTCCATTCCCCCTTTCCCATTTCCCATTCCCCATTCATTTCCCATTCCCATTCCCTATTCCCATTTCCCATTCCCCTTCCCCATTCCATTTCCCATTTCCCATTCATTTCCCATTCCCTCTCCCACTCCCTATTCCTATTCCCATTTCCCCTTCCCCATTCCATTCCCCCTTTCCCCTTTCCTCTTTCCCATTTCCCACTCATTTCCCATTCCCACTCCCACTCCCATTCCCTATTCCTATTCCCATTTCCCATTCCATTCCCTATTCCTATTCCCCCTTTCCCATTTCCCCTTCCCCATTCCATTCCCCCTTTCCC
>VXBC01003672.1:363430-517992 GCA_013399945.1 Ploceus nigricollis | reverse complement strand
GGGGAGCCGATAAAGCCGCGCCGGGCCCCGGCTCGGCTCTGTGTCGCTGTCCCCGCGGCGAACCGGGGTCCCCGTGTGCCATGGAGCTGCCGTGGCTGGGCGAGCACTGCTCCGAGCGCACCTGCAAACAGCTGGGTAAGTGCGGGCTCGGACCGAACCCCGAGCAGCGGACTCGTCACGGAGGGTACCGCGTGTGGTGGTACCCCCGGGGCTGCTGGGGAACACCAGTGCTGCTGCTGTGGTCCCCCCTCAGCAGGGCTAGGGAAAGAGTGATAGCTGTTGTTCCTGTGCGTGTCAAATTGTTAAGGAATGGCTTTTCAAGATTTAAGTAATTTTTGGAACTGGGCTTTGCGTTTGTACTTCAGCTCTTAGCTCTTGACTAGTTGCTCACTAAGGTTTCTGCATTCGAGGAGCTCCTGAGGTGCTTATGGCTTGTGTTTGTTTTATGCTGCAGATAAAAAGAGGAAAACTTAATCACTCTTGCTCTTTTAATTTTAATATTTGTGAAGAATGATCTAATCTCTATAGAGATAATTGGATTGTGGCTCGACAAAAACTGCTTTAGAATTTATTTGTAGTCTTTTGTGAGTACTCTTAGAGTTGTTAGCTTTGTTCCATAAAAATGTTTTCTTTTCTATTCTTCTCCCAGATTTCCTTCCTCTGAAATGTGACGCGTGTGGGGAAGTCTTCTGTAAAGATCACATCCGTTACGATGACCACAAGTGCAGCTCTGCCTACAAGAAGGTGAGTTCTGTATGACGTGAGTCATAATTCACCCTGCAGAATTGCTAAGTCATTTATAAGGGCTGCTCTGAAACTTCACCTGTGGTTTCAATGAAAGTGGATGGGAGAACCTCAAGATGCAAGTTCATGATACATCTGGATTTCAAATATACATTTCAGAGGTCAGAACTGCTAGATTCTAGTTTTTTTCACTTACAGTGCATCTTCCCAGAGAGGAGTGCTTTATATTTCAAGTAGTGTATTGTGGTCTAAAATTTTCTGGGGTCCAAGTCCTGTAAGTTGAAGAACAACAAACATGAAACTACAGAAGAAATAAATAGAACAAGTGGGTCCAAACTTTGATCTCTGCCCTGTACTTGGGCTTTGAAGTATTCAAAGGCTGTAATTCCAGAAAACCCAAAAGGATATTTAAAGTCAACTTAACAAATACGTTGCTACAAATCGGTTTGGCAAAGCATTTCTGTGTGGTTTTTGGATGGGGATTTGCAGTTACTGTTGTGAAGTGTATCTTTAAAAGCATAAGCAAATGGGAACATGAAACATTTAGGAATATATTTCTATTATCTATGGGTAAGAGAAGGGGAAGGACATAAAAATAGTGTTGGACTTGATTATCTTAAAGGTCTATTTCAATCTAAATAATTCTTTAATTCTGTGATGCTGATCTGTGCTGTGTGTTCTTAGAATGTGCAGGTCCCAGTGTGTCCCCTCTGTAACACACCCATCCCAGTGCAGAAGGGAGAAATCCCAGATATTGTGGTTGGAGCCCACATAGATAAGAACTGCAAATACAATCCAGCACAGCAAAAGCAGAAGGTAAGAAAACTGCTGCTGAAGTCTAACCTTCAGCTTGGTCATGGCTCACAGAAAGCAAACATTGCCAACTTCCTGTCCTCTCTTACTCAGATCTTCACAAACAAATGCACAAAGCCAGGCTGCAAAAGGAAAGAGATGATGAAGGTGGTTTGTGAACAGTGTGGTGGCAGCTTCTGCATAAAACATCGGCATCCTCTGGATCACGACTGCAGAGGGAGCAGCCAGCCCATCTCCAAGGCAGGGTGAGCTGGACTTGGGATACTTCAGCTCAAGATGAGATCTCAGGGCTGGTATCAAAGCTTGGTGGGGAGCTTGGACAGACAGGGAATCCTGGAAACTACTGGTCATGTCAATAAAATAGCCATGATTTCCTCTTCCATCTCAGGCTGAATTTCTGACATGTCAGCCTTAATTTCTGAGCCAAGAGAAAAAGCTTGTCAAATGCTTTCCTGAATTTTCAAGCTTACCTGTGTTAGTTTCTCCTAACTGAGAATAGGCACTGGCCAACTCAAGCACCCTTTGGGGTCTAGGTCCACATACTGGAATCCTAAAGCTCTGCCCAGCACCTTGAAGTAACCAAGAATAATCAATACCCTGACAAACCAAGTTTGAACTTTATGTTAATAAAAAAATCTGTCTTTTGCAGGCAGACATACCTTGACTGTTCTGTGCAGTAGGACTGTGAGATTTGTGTGACAGATGCAGATGATTAAACTGGATGGAAGAGTGAAAATACAGAGTGCCTAGATGCTGAGCCTGGTTGTGTTTGTTTGTAGATATGCAGCTCTGATGAGAGCATCTCATCCCACCTTCAAGCCCCCGGGAGCAATTGGAGTGGCAGCTAATGGGACACATCAGCACAACAGGTATCAGCTGCATGAGGAGAAAAGGCAAACTAAAACCAGGCTGGTGTCCACACATGGTGGCAGTGCCACTGTCACACCTCTAACTGCTCTAGAGCTGGTGGCTGACCTGTAAATGGTGTTGGGAGTGCAGTAGAGGGGCTCTGACAGCAGCAATCCCTGCTTCTCTACAATGGAGTGATTAAAATGGCCTCAGACACAAGCATTAAGACATCAAATTGTATCTGCAGGCTGGTCTCCCACCTGTTCAGTGGTTTTGGCCAAGTTCTGGGGAAATGGTGTGTCATCAAAATGAGGAAAGCACAGCAAGCACCTGAATGAAAATAAATGGCCCAAGCCCTTCCCTGGCATGTTGTAGCTCCACGTGACTGAAAGTTCTAGTTGTGCAACCCTTACAGTGCATTCTTATGTCTTACAGGTGCAGATAGTAGAGGCTCTTCACATCTGGATCAAACCTTAAAAGTTAATATCTTTTCTCTCTTTAAATTTCTGTGCAATTAACTTATTTTTGTGTCATAACTTTGTATGCATTCAATAAACTGTTACCCTTTCCAAGCCAATGTTATTTGTTCCTATATTTTAAATAAGAACTTTAATACTATGAAAAATATTTGATGTAGGAAGTGAGATGATGGTAGTAAGTAGATTACAGTTGGTATGAAATACAGGTAGATTTGCTTAGGTCATGCCAAGCCTGAACTAAGAATCTCCCAAAATGAAAATGTGAAATACAAGCTACTGTCATCTGTCTCAATCCTTTTGGAAGGGTTCTGGCTCTGCATGACAAACAACATCCATGTGAAGCTTCCTCTTGGTTTCTGGATGTCATTGGAAGGCCTTCATTTATAAAGCCAAACCACTTTTTTTACAGGTCCTTTTTCAGGTTCTGTCTGAAGGCTAGTGCTCACAGAGGCACGTGGAGTATAATTATTCATCATTTATTGTCTCTCAGACAGAAATCTAGGTTTGCAGGAATATATTTTGTGGTTTCAGGGTGAAAAGGAAGCCAGAGAAAGTAGCATTAACTGTGTCTTGTGTAATAAGGCCAAAATACAGCATTGTTTAGGGAGGCTGGTCTTGCTGTCTTCCTGAAAAGCTTAAACAAGTAAAGTCATGGCAGATAATGCTCCATCTATTATCCTGATCAGCTCTCTTGGCTCTTTAAAACTGCATGAGTATCCAGCTGCTTAGCTTGAGGCCTGAAATATTATAGGTTGATGAAATGGAAATGTGCTGTTAATGAACAATGCTAATTCCCCAGATGGGATCTAAGTAGACCTCTCATCCAGCTAATTGTGAGAAAAATGCCAGGGCTTTCTGATGGTGTCAGGGGGTCAAGACCTCAATTTCATGTGTCACTGGAGCCATTCCTCTGCATGCTGGGGCTTCTGGGCTGCAGTGTTGGCTTAGGACTAACTGGAGGGTAAGTGCAGCCCCTTCAATCCCCTGCAGTGCTGCTGAGGTGGGAGGAGAAGCACAATGCTGAGTTCCCTGACCTGGGAAAAATCATCTTTGCTGATACTGTAAGAGATGGGAGTGCAGTGACTGCATGTGCTTTGTACATCCTTGGGGGTGCTGCAGGTGTGCAAAGATTGTTGTGTCTGTTTTTGAACAGTTTAATCCTTGGAGTGGGAATGCTGCCTGAGGAGGAAATGTGGATTTATGGTGTTTCACAGGGACAGCATGTAAACAATCACTACCTTGAGCCACAGGCCTTTCCTAAGAAAGGACAGATGTCATTTCAGTCCAGCACAGAACAAGTATCTGTGCTATCCCATATTTATGTTTGGCCCAGTGTGATTTCTCATCCTGGAGAAGTTTTTGGAGAAGATCACAGCTAGCTGGCCAAACTGAACATGTAAAATAGGTATGAGCTACACTGATCACTCCACATAATCAAATTTTTTGCAATCCTGCACCCAAGATTGTGATTTGACAGTACCTGTAATACTGTGTTTAACCACAGGATGTCACAATAGGATATGCAATAACACAATCTATTTTAGGAAGTCTAAACATAAAAAATATTTTTTGCCTATCCATATTGGAGCAAAAGCTCAAATTACAGCTTTAGTTTTAGATGCCACCACCCTCTGATTATCCTATGTGTGCCAACACCCTAACTCAGCCCTAGCACACTGCTATATTTTATATACATTTTATATTTGAGTATAATTTCTAACCAGCCACCCATTCCCAAACGATGCCATGCACCCCACCGGTGCTTTGGGAAGGGGATTCCAGGTTCTGACCGTGGTGTGAGGACAGGGCTCAGGAGGAGAGGCTCTCCCAGCCCAGCAGTGATGGCTGGGGGCAGGAGGGCACCTTGGTGTGGGGAGGAGGTGGAAGAGGAGGAAAGCAGAGGTTGTCCCTTCCCATCAGTGGTACAGGGATGTGTTTGCCAGCAGCATCTGCTCCCACATCCAGCATCTCAGCTGCTGCTGGGATCCAAGCAAAGGGAAACAGCAACCGTCTCAGGTTGTCCTGAAAAATAATGTGTCATCTACGTGTGTGTACGTGGTAAAAATTCTGGCCTTTAAATTACCAAGGGGACTTGGAAAAGTTTGTGCATGGGGTATTTATAGAAATGAAAACATGGAAACCGATTTGCTTCCTGGAAATTGTCCTCGGAGGTGTTTTCTCTATCTGTCAAACCACACCCTTGGCCTCTTCCCACGCATTCCCAGAGACCCCATCGGGACACGGCTAATGCTGTCTCACTTCAGGATCTTTTCGGATCTGAAGCCTTTAGGCTCTGCGGGCTCAGAGGGATCGCAGCCGTTCTCCAGAGAGCCCCATCTCAGTGTGCCCGCAGGGCCCCAGGCCAGCCCGCTGGGACCGGCAGCACTCGGCTCCCACGGGGAGCGCCGGGCTGGCTCCACCGGCTGTCCTGCACTGCGGGCTGGGGGCTGCCAGGCCCCGGGGACCCCTGTTAGGCCCGGGTGGGTCCCAGCAGGGTGAGGGTGGGTCCCGGCCAGGCCCCGGGACGGTCCCGGTTTCGGGAACCCCCAGAGGCAAAAGGGCGGGACCACAGGCGGGGCTCGGCGCGGGAAGGTGACGCCATCCGCGCCGCCAGAAGCCGGCGGAGCGCTCCGCGGCACACGTGTTCCTGGTGGGCTCTTTAACTCCGAACGGGGCTTCCTATTGGCCACCGGAGTGATTGACAGATCGGCAGCCAAACAGATGCCGCCATTCTCCCCGCTTAGCCAATGAGAGGCAGGGGGCGGGCGGTNCTCTGCATGTACAGAGCTGCGGGAGGGGCGGGGAGGCCCGGCCCGGCCTGGCCACATGCGCGGCGGTGGCTGAGGGGGCTGCGGCGAACCCGAGTGTGTGTGTTGGGATGTGAATTCGGGGGTGTGTGTTGGGATGGGAACCGGGGGTTTGTTTTGGGAAGCGAATCCAGGTTGGGAAGCGGAGCCGGGTCCTGTGCAGGGAGCCGGGAGCAGGGGCTGGCTGTGGGCTCGGTGCCCTCCTGGGCAGGGCACGGCTGTGCCTCCCACGTGCCAGGCCTGGCTCCGCTATCACGGCGGTGCCGAACCCCTCCTTTGGCACCTTCTCTTCTATTGGGAACCTCCCGACGTGGGCCTGTGGGTTGTTTTGTATTTCAGTGTGTGTTTCAAAGTAAATCATTGTGATTGAGCCAAGGTTTGCCTGGGTAGTGAAACTGACACTGAAACTGACGCTGAAAGTGACAGTGTTGGGGCAGCTGGGTAAAGCCCCTTAAATCAGGTATTCTGGCAAAGAAATAGTACTGAGTTACAACTAGACCTGTTTTCAGAACCAGTTGCAGTGTTGTCTGCAACTCCTGTTCACTTTCACCCTTATTTCAGTCTAAAATTAAAGATAAAGCTAGTGAGACAATTGTTCAAGCATATTTTTACCCCATTAACCTAACTGAAAACAGAAAAGCTTGCAGTTTAACCAGAACTAGTGGTTTAAAATTGTTTAGTAATCAAATAGCCTTACTTTTTGCTTGTGAGTGCACACATACATATATTAATGAGATGACTAACAGTCATGTGAATATATTTGGAGATGATGGGGTGTTATCTGAGGTAGACAGTTGATCAAACAGTTCAGTGTGGTGTGTTCTAACCTGCAGAAAGCACAGCCTAAGTTATGGGGAATTCCTACCAGGAATAGCACTGAGGCATTTTCCACAACAAGGCCTCAGAGGACAAAAGGTGTGGGGATTCCATCAGGGGACTGGCATTTGAGTTTTACAGTACCTTAACTACAATGTATTCCTAAAGGAAACATGAAAATTCTCCAAAATGAATCAAATTTCACTGCAGACATACATTTCATAGTTAGGTAGTCACAAATAATTACTATACCAGTAATTATAGTATAATTGTCTGTATATGAGACTGATATTTAATACTAAAAAAAGTTCTAACTGTAGCTTGGTGGTTTCTGTTACAGAACAGCATTTTAGAATGCCGAAAATGATTGTGGAAAAAAAAGAAAAGAAGGCAGAAAAAAGAAAAAAGATGAAGCAACATGTGGCCCAAAAGGACGAGCTGGAACTGGAAACCAAACCGAAGAAGAAGAAGGAAAAGCTGCAGGTTTGGCTCTTTAATTCAGTACAAAATGGATTTGTTTTTGCTCTAGATTCTGTTCTGAACATGAGTTGGATTCAGTTGCAGTGATTCCTTGGATGCAGTATACCTAGAGTGAAAGCTAAAAGGAGAAGATAAATTAAGCCAACTCTGGGTGCAATCATAGCAGGCAGAGAGGTGATCTCTGTTTGTTCTGGATGTTTCTGTGAAAAACAGAATGGATGTGGGTGAAAGGTGAACTAAGTGAGGAGCTGTCATATGGCAATCTCGGTGGAGCTTCAGTCTTCATGTGATCCTGAGTGCCTGGGAAAACATAAAAGATGTTTTCTTGGAAATTCTCCTGGTTTTTGGACAGAATGTCAAGTGGCCAGAAGGTGTCAGCAGTCTCTTTGTATTCCTGAACGTTTTATGAATTATTTGATGAGAATAAAATTAGCAATCTCAATATGTTTCTTAAGTAGGAACTTGGAGTTGGAAGTTTTTTTGGAGTTTTTTTTTGTGGTGGAAATGATGCATAATTCAAGGACAATTCTGTTCTGATATTCTTAGTGGTTACTGTGGAATGAGGATCAAAGAACTGCAAAGCAATTCAAGAAGTAGAGAGGGAAAGCAGGTTTTTTTCCCTCAGGAATTCTTGAGGATCACCTCAAGAAGCCATGGTCTTAATTCTCTTATGTTTCCTGGCCTAACATAAAATATATGTGAAAGCTGCTTGTTACTTCCTTTATCATGATATGTGTAGTTCAATGGAACTCACATAACTAAAAATTAGTACTTATTTTGTTATTAGACTTTATTTCAGCTCCTTGGCAAGATAATATTTGAAGAACTTTTGCATTCATAAGTGTCTCTAGGTATTGCATTTAGAGTTTGGGAAGCTTAATATAAAAAAGCCAACCTATTGGCAGAAGCTGCTCAGAGGTCGGTGCAATTTTGCAGTTTTGAACTCAGCAGAAATGTTGCTAAGTAAGAAAAGACTGCATCTTTGTCAAAGCAAAAATAGGAAATTTTTTCCTTATAGCTTCATAAGAGGGAATGTTTCTCTTTTCCTTTATATTACAGACTGTGGATTTGATGTGCTATAATTGAGTGAAAATAATTTTCCAGGACAAAACAGGGTGAAATTGAAATGTCAAAATGAAAATTTTATTGCCTGTGACAATCTATAATTTCATGTAAAACTGCCAAACAGTCGAGGTGGGCTTCAAGCTCCTGGCTAGTGGGGCCTTTTTGGACCATCTGATGTCCAGTGTTCAGTTCCTAGAACATTCAGATGAGTTTTGAGGGCTGTGCAGACTGTAGGACTGTGAAAGAAAGAGCAAAGAGTAATGGAAAGAAGAATCCTTAACACTGTTAGGGAGCACCACTAAGCACAACAGTTCTTGGAATCATAAAAGTTGATGCCAGTGGGTGGCTTGAACATGTATATAGTGAGTTTTAGGGAATGCCTTAAAAGGTCTATGACAAGCCATTTCTTGGCATCAGCTTTATAAACTGTAACTGTTGATAGAGGAAAGTCTAAGTTAATAGACCACTTCTTTTTTTTAAATTAATTTCTGAAATAACTGTTAAGAATGAAAAACATGGGGCAGATCTTAAATAATTTCACTTCAGAAGTGGTTAAAGAAAGTTAATTGCTTGGCAGTTTGATTGTTAGTGTAAGTACTCTCAGTTTTGTTTGAAATGCTTGGTTAAGGCACACTGGCATTTATGCTTTAAAGTGCTTTTGGTCATCAAATCTTGTCAGCATGGAAAGTGTAACAGAGAACAAGGTAAAACTGCTCTGTGGGAACAGGAAGATCAGGAGGAACTCTGGGGCTATGCTCAGTCAGTGTGAATGGTTCCAAGTAAGAAATTTGGAACAAAACTTAGGCAACTGCTGAGAAGGTTTTTTCTGCACCTTTACTTTATTAATTTGATTTCTGTTACTTTAAAATAAGCTGGAATTTTTCTGGATCTACAGCAATTCCTGAATCATGGTGCCTGGATTCTGATGAGCTTTTAAGGCAATAACTGTATTAAAGGAAACTCTTCCTGGCATTCTGAAAGTAGAGGATGGGTAGGCTCCAGTTTTTCCTAAGGAGTCTCCTGTGTGGTCAAAAGAGTTTTTGGTGGGACAGAGGTTTCACTGGTTCATTTAGTCACATTCCTGTGATTTACTTTTTCTTTTTTCAATTCTAGTACAGCAAATTTAATCTCCAAAGTAGAAAATACAAATGTCTAATTGATTTTGTTATAGAGCTGGAGGCAGGCTGAGGTGTGTTTTCAGTGACTGGATTTAGTGTACACTGATTGTTCCTTCAAGAAATTTATTTCAAAAATTCTTGCCAGCCTTAGACTAAGGCATTTTTCCTTGGAACAGCTTGACCTTTCAGAGTAATCTTGATGTTTTATTGATTTTCATCTACTCAATTTCTTCTGTTTACACTAAATAGCAATAAGCAATTCAAGACCAATATGAATGTTTTTGTGAGTGATCTTAGAACCACACAGCTCTAAATAAGACATCTCTAGTGGAGCTGAGTTTTAAAGTTTAAATAAGTTTAAAAACTTAATTCAGCCTTTCAGGTTTTTCTGACTGAATCTTCTAATGTTACTGTTCTCTTTACCTACTTGAAATAATCACACATATTAAACAGATTCTTTTTAAATCACTAGACATTAGTTTTACATTTTTTATAATGACTTTTATAGTTTGCTAACATACTTATATGTTGAACTATCAGAATGTTTGAGTTTTTCCTTTCAGACTGTAACATGGGTATGAAGAAATAGATTTAAAATGTGCCATCTAGACTGGTGGTTTGAAGCTGACTATTGGCTTCTTAGGTAACAACTGCCTGATGGATCTTTTCTGACAAGTTAGTTTTGTTTCAGTTCTCTGAAAAAAAAAATTGCAGTATTGTTAAGATGTCATCTTGAAATAACAGAACCCTTAGAAGTGTTTCTTTGCAATTACCCCTGTTTTGCTTCTGATTGTGGATTTCTCCAGCCTCCAAACTTTCAGCTGCCTCAATGCCACATAGCTTACTGGAAGAGCAGTGCTGCCAGTTGCAGCTCTGTAGGTAGGGAACAACATGTGGTTGTTTTGTTTCCCAGGGCTGTTTGAGTTCTGCTCAGAACAACCTTACTGTGTCAAAGGATCTTGTCATTTACGGGCAGATCTCGTTGCTGCAGCGCTGTTTGCAGAGCTGCTGGCTTTCTGCAGAACAGTAGGAAATTCTTTCAGAACAGAACATCTATTAGGCAAGATTCAAAATTCATAATCCATGGAAAACAGTATTAATTTCCTGTTCCTTCCCAATTTAGTCTAGTGAACGTTGTAACTTCAAGGAAAATTACAATGAGTAAGGGCAGATCAATCTTTATAAATCAAATTCCCTCGTTCATGGTTGAAGGGTACTTTAGGTAATGCTCATACAGCCAGTGGGTGTTTCCTTGTACTTCCTTGTTATCTCCAGCATTGCAAGTGGTTGGAGGAGGAGGAATCAACATTTTCCTCAGATAAAGGCAGGATCAGTGGGAAAGGAATTTAATTTCTGAGATTCCATACAGATACTACAAACAATGGCAAATAAACAAGTAGCTCATAGTGTTTCTCTCATCAAAGTGTGCAGGTGCCCAAACAGTAAGATCTGTTTACTAAATGGAAAAAGGCAAAATTTGTAAAGAAAGGGTTTTTCTGTTTGGCTTTTTGGAGGTTATCATAAAGAGCAATATAGAATTCTTAAGCTGCAAAGCAAACCACAAAAAAAATTATTCTTTAAAATCAGTGTTTGATTGTAGCCGTGGAAAACCCCATTAAAATTATGTTTAAGCTGTGGAGATAAACAGTTTGGGCATGAGCTCGGTGGAATAACTGGGAATGCTACTTTGATATGATCTCTAATGCCGCTTATAATCAGGTAACTGGGGTAGTAATTTGAATGTTTAATGAATGCAAACCAGACATTGGTGCAAACTGATCCAGCAGATACTGTAAAGCTATCATCAGACAGTGTATTTATTTGTTTGACAACCCACTAATTCATCCCAAAGCCTGTTCTTGAAATAATGAGTTGTGGATGATTTGCAAACAAACTCAGTAATCCTTTATTGTTCCCTTAATTTATTTTTCTAATTAATGGGAAGCTTATCTTGTAACCATCAAAATAACTTGGTTTATATTTTCCCATCCTAAAAAAATGCCATGAAGTTAACAACTTAGTGTGATGTTGCAGGATTTTCTTCTGATTACCAGGCTACCAATATTAACTGTATTTTATATACATTAAAAGTATATTTTGGAAACTGTTTGCATTGCAATTCCACTGTCCACTCTTCCTGCACTTGTTTGATTTTGCTGTACTTGCTTAATCCTCTGTTGTAAGCATTAGCATTATATGAGGTTATTGATTTTTGTTCAAGGAATATGTAAAAATCTTAAATATTAAAAGAAAAAGAAGGAAACAAATTCCAAAAAGTTAATTTTATTTAGCATAACGTCCTGAAATAAGAAACTCGTCTCATACTGGGTTTTTTGGACCAATTTTAAAGTATCTTTAATATGCAAATAGAGTTTTGTCCATGTTATGAAGAGAAGATGACATAATCTTTCATCTTCCCCCATTCCTCCATCTCCCCCTGTGCTTTGATGGAAAGATACATCAGCAGAAAGCAGTTTCCCAGAGATAAAGGGGGAATGGGAGCTCTTTCTCAAAATGGCCAAGTTAAATGTCAGGATGGATATTATTGTGCTGGGTTTTGTCAGTCTATAATTAAAATGTTGGGCCTATTTCTCTTTGCTTTGGGCTACCTTACAGCTGCATGTTTATTTTTGGGTTATTTGTTTGGGGTTTTTTACTTGCACAAAGAGACAAGTTTGCTGGCCCACTGGCTCCCAGTGCCTCTCTGCCTGGTGGCCTTCTGATAGTTATAGGAAATAATTACAAAGCTCTAAATCCATGTGGCAATTATGGCTTACTGTGTGACATCTTGCTTGGTTTATCTGCTTTCTTATCTATGCAATATTTCTCAAATTAGGAAAATGTAAAAAAAACAACCAACCACAAAACAACAAACTTTGAGGGCAGCTGGTTATGGGACTGAAACATTTGTTTCCTGCTAACACTTCTTCATCAGAATATTGATAGAGTTGCTTCAAATTATTTTATTAAATTAACCATACATTTATTTATTTAAAAAAGGGGGTAAATTTAATTGTGACACCCATGTAGTGTTTATAGGGAATAGTAGGCCTTCTGTAAACAGACATGTCTAAGAAGGTACAGAATTGTGTCTGAAATATGGATATGCATGGATTAGGCTGAATAATTTTACATTCCTTTGAAAATTATTTTTGTAATGGTACGAATAGATTTCCCAGGAAAGAGTATTCACAGCTGGGAAAACAGTTGCTACTTTGAAGATGGTTTTCCCAGGCAAAAGGCTCACGTCCCCAACTGTGTTTGGTATAAACAATATGTGGTGTATTTCTTACTTGTGTTTAAAGGAATTGTGCATTCTTCATTACATATTAGCCAACAAGAGTTTCATGCTAATTCTTGGTATTTGCCTTAATCTGTATCCATTCAAAGTTAATTCCCTACTCTTATTAATAAAGCCAGGGTATTAAATTGATGGGGAGTTTGGTGGTGAAACAGAACTGTCCCTTCTTTGATTTTAAGGGGGGAAATTCTTCCTTCTCTGCTTGGAGCATGTACTTGCTGTTTCCTCTCAGCCCTCATTCTCTGCTTGCTGGTGAGACCTTCCTTGATGACTCCTGTTGGATTTCCAGTATAAATCCTTGCTTTCCTGCCTTAACTGCAAATACCTTAACAAAATTGAAATTCAAGACAGGATTCTCACTTGTGGGTTGAATTTGTTGAGTGTTCAGTTGTTGAAGGAGCACAGGCAAGATCTGCTTGACTGTGTCACCCAGCTCCAGTCCAGTGAGAGTACTGTTTTCTACCCTTTTTCAATGATAATTTTATTCTGGTTCTGTATTGATGACTTCTCACAGAGAGAGGCATCATCAATGAAAATTGCTGGAAAAGGCCCAAATTGTTGAATATAGAAAACTTGGCACAAAACCTCAAAATATGTGTAACTTAAATTAGAAAGAAGTCCCGTTAACATGTTTGAATTTGCAAAATGCATTCACTTGGCAAGAAATTAACTTGTAAGCTTGACAGGATGTTTGCTGCATTCTGATACAGGATTAAGAACAGAGAAATGGGCATTCAAAGGCAATTATTCTTCACAGGGCTTGAAACTTGGAAGTGTGTATAGCATAATGTATTAATGCAGGCCTGATTCTTGTGGGTTTGTTACTTCCTCTTTATTGCTCTAGCTACTGTTTTGTTAATGTTAATTGGCTCAAAAAACCTAAAATGGCACAGATTTGGATATTTAACTTATGCTTATTCTAAAAAGCAGCTCTGTCCTTGATGAAATGCTGCTGCTTGTTTAAACAATGTGGGAGTCTGGTATAATGATTTTTACAAAATATGTTGTGTGTTGATGAGATAGATTCAAAAATTTAAAAAACCCCAATGTTTTGGTGCAGATAAAAAGGGGGGGGATGGCTACTTCTGTAGTATGAATGAAAAATGAGACGTTTTCTCATTCAAAATGCCTTCTGTGTTTAGATGCAATATTGTGAACTACATGGAAGATCAGTGTATATTTATGTATGTTAATAAATTACAGCAGAGATAAAATGGCTCTTGGGTATTAGATCAAAGCCACACAGATTAATAAATACTTGGAAAATGCTTGTCTGTTACATCCAACAAGTAATTAGAACAGAAAATTAATCTTTTGACTTTTAGAACCTGCCTGAAATATTGAGGGTACAAGCATGAAGGTATTTGACAGGGGAACCAGACTCTGTCTTTGAATGCATTTACCTATTTCTAATTGAATCCCACAGGAGTTCTGTAGGACATCAAACGGAAGATCATCAACCAGTGTTTTATTAAATTTCTCAGCATTATCTTAATAATTTGCATCTGTAAACCAGGCTATTGCAAAGAGCATATACATAAGGGCAGACAGCTGTTCCTACCATCTCAGAGTTTGAAAGATGTCAGAGCTGTTCAGAGAATGTACTGAGGGCTTAGAGCTGCATTGCTTAAAAAGGAGCAAAGTGGTTAGGTAAAGAGAAGAGAAAATCTAAAGTATCTGTGGAAAAATACATGCTTTTAGTTACTGTCATTCCATCCTACCTTTATGCTATGGACTGAATCCTAAAGGGGAGTTATTCATCCTTACCCACTTGTGAAATAATGAATTGATTACAGAACTGTTGTACTGAAGTTTAATACAGAGCTCATTGAAATTGGTCATGGGCTTTTTGTGAGCTTAGGAGCCCTCATGCACCTCATGCACTGGCTGATTCTTTTTTCAAATTACCTTTGGAATAGACCAGCTTTTCCTATTTTATTACAAAATCCCATCTTTTGTGGCTTTCAAGCCTGTACGCCAAAGAGATCTTTTAATAAACTGGTAAAGTTGGGGTTTTTTAAATTGTAAAATTTACCATCCATTGCTTAAACTATGGTTGTCTTCTTTACGTTTGTCTAGATTAAGTCATGATCTAGTTTGAGCTTAGAATAGGAGCAGTCAACTGTCCTGATCAGTAGGTTTTGGAATAAAATCTCTGGCCAAGATCCAAAAAGTCTCACTGAATGAGAGTCAAGAAGAACACAAATCAGCAGGCTCAGGGGCAGTTTTCCATGGGTCCTCATGGACTCCTTGTTTTGGGCTGAGTATACTCAATGGATGTTTGGGTTCTGTGTCAGCTCCAGCAGCACCTCTGCCAGCAAGGCTGGGCTTCTGATCCCACAACACTCTGACAGTGTCACCCATTAGCAGGCAGCTTTCATTAGCATAAGAAAATAACATGTCATGTTTCTCACTCTTCTAGAGAATGAGCTTGTAATATCAGAAGTAATTATTCCGACTTAATATCTTTGGAAGCCAAGCAAGTTTATAAATGAAGTTCCCCCACATATCACTGTCTGTGTCTTCTTCCCACCTTGATACTCAAGGTGTTGTCAGGTGGATATTTGGAATACTATCAGTTGTTTAAGTGAGCTGTTTGCTTGGTTTCTTTCTCAGTTTGCTGTGTGCACTTCACTCTGGTGCACAAGAGTTAAAAGGTTTCTGTAGTCAGGTACAGGCTATTTCTCTTTTGTAGTACTGAATGGAGAGAGAATGAAAGGAAGAAAATCTTATTTGCCATTATATTACTGTTTCTATTGAGGGAATGCCTGGGAAAGGAAATATTTCTGCTGCTGAGGCAGAAAACAAATCTATCTCCAGCACTATTAGGCAATTCTGCCACTGAGCTCTTTCTGTAAAAATCGCCTTAACTCCAATTCCAAGGATAATTTAACAATATCCTAGTAGTTTTCCTGTTTCTCTACTATGTCTTTTTTTCTCCCCACAGTTTTTTAAAAGTCCTCCCAGAAAACACACTGAATGCAATTTGAAAAGGTCTTAAACCTTTTCAGTGATTTTGGTTGCAAGTCAAGTGAACTGGCACTTTTAAGCAAAGCTGCTGCTTTGGAAAGGCTTACCCTGCTGCATTAAATATTTATTTTGAGAAGGTAGGGTTTTACTTTTGGGTAATGAACAGCTCAGTAGTTTAATTTAGAACTTTGAAATGTCTGTATATACCTGTGGCAGACTGTTTGAACAATGTGAGAAAACAGGTTGGAAACTTGAAAATGGTTTTTATCATGGGGGTTGAACAGTTTCAAAAGACATTCTAAAGACACAGGTGACTGTGTGAGACTCAGACAATCATCTTTATATTTTGTAGTGGCGTTTAGTGGACTTATGTAAAATGAATGAAGTAGCATGTAAGAAAGGACGTTGAAAGTAGAGCTGATCCTGCACAGTGTGCAGTCCTGAGAGGGCATTGCTCCTGTGTTGGCACCTTGGGTGGATCAATATGCAGCTATTTATTCTTAGCTCCTGCCTTTGCCATGCTGCTGTGTGATGGAATGGAAGTCTAAAAGAAAGCCCAAACCCAAGGGTTAAAAGTTTATTGTAATAAAAGTCACTGTGGAATAAATAGTTTGGACAGTACTGTTGAAGAAAGGACACCTAAATTATAAATATGAATGGAGGGTGTTCAGGTTTTCATATCTGGTCTCTTTCTTTGAAACACAACACAGGGCATGTACCACAACCTCCCTGACAGCAGAGCTTAAGGGTATAGGGGAAAGGTGTTCTGTGTGCATGTCTTAAAAGTGACTTGTTCCCCATCACATGTTGTTCCAGTTTTACCATAAAAAAGAACAAATAAACAATTAATTTGGCCCTCTGCTCTCCTGTGATGAGAATTTAAGTGTTTGTCTGATGGTCTGAATGGGTAAGGTAAGACTTAGGGTGAAAGGGAAGGATAGATACTGTCCCTTAAATTCAAATCAAGCCCTTATCTTCATTGTTTTCAATCAAAATCAAATTAATTCATTGGTTCACCTTCATAAGTAGCTATTAAAATTCAAACCTACTTCTTCATACACTCACTTGTTTTTAGTTATGCAGAAACAAGTTCCAATGGAATTAATGATAATCAGGGTTGAACTTGACATGCTTTTACTTACGGTAAACCACTCTTTAACACATTTTTTATGTGACAATCCTAACCATTTAAAATTGTCCAGACAACCTTTTCCCTTTTGCAGTCTTAATAAACAGCTGAGAGAATACAGCAAAATCCTTACACGGGAAAATATTCAGCTATACTCTAACACAACTTGATAGCTGGAAAAAAGATTAGAGCCTGCACTGTACAGGCAGTGAATTTTGTTTGAAACACAGACACTTAGTCTGAAATTTTACAGGCATTTTCTTGTAAAACTTTGTGCTCAATTTTTTTGTCAAGTTTTTCAAGGGAGAGGTGACTTTTCTTGCATCTGGCCTATATTATGTCAAAGCCTTGCACAGAATCTGGGATCGCCTGACTCATTGATTCAAATTCCCTGTCACATGTCCTCCCATCCTGTAATGCTCTTCATAAATGAATCAAGCTTTATCTTTAAACTGACAGACTTTGCATTTTCGAGAGGTGGATGTTGTGTCTGCACAGTTGGTATTTAGTGTATCTCCCAAAACTGTCAAAAGAATGCGAAGTTACAGCATCTCTTTAACATGTAAAAGAGGTCTCACATAATTCTTTTTCTCATATCTTTTTACACAGCTAAGGGAAGCTTTCAGTTGCATCAGGTCCAGATTGGTGCTAGTTTGTGCTGTTTGCATTTATTTTGTTTCTAGATATTCAGTTATACCCTGTGCATTCAAGGCAGTCTTGTGCTAAAGTATTATTTTCAGTAACAGTTAATGGTTTCAGGGATTTTTTGATTATTCCCTCTCTCCTCTTTTCTGTGAGCTTTTCCTAATACTAGACTTTTAATGTCTGGAAACTTTATATAGACTATTACAGCGAAGATTGTAAGCAACTGTGATAAACAGGTTTTTAAATCTCATAGTTGTCATCAGTCCAGTGTTTTAGAAAGGCATATGGAATCTTTTCCTTCAACTCAGCAATGAAACAATTTGTGAGAGACCAGAGATAAAATGTGAAGGAGTTGTATAAAAATTCTTGCTCCGATTCCCTTTTTCCTCTACACTCTAGAAAAGGTTTTATTTACTGGTGATTATGTTCTTTGAAATAAAAAAAAATGACATGTTGAGCTGAGATCCTTTTGGTCCATGGATAAGCCACAGTAGCGAGTTATTGTGAGATATGGCTTGCAGAAAGCATGTTGTGTACATAAACACATGGAAGTTGTATGACATTTTTGTAAATATTACTTTGTACAGAGTTACTGTTTTAAAAAAAAAGCTTTGGGAATAAGTGTGCAGTTTTTTCAGCTGGGAGAGTGCTTTGCATTTAAAGTAAGAAGTGTGTTTAAATTTAGTAATTTCAGGCACAGTTTATAAGCCTGTCCCAAAATATCAGCAGTAGGGAATTCATCAGGTATTTTAGGTTTGTAATTTGGTTTTAAACATGCAATAGGTTGTTTCAGGTTGAGTAAATATTGTTTTCTTAATGCTACAGTAATCTGGTCTTTCCTAGATTTCACTGTATATTACTGAATATGATCACTTAGAAACAAACTACTTTGAAGGATGCATGAGCAGGCATTTGCTATTGCTGTTTGTTTATTATGATAAGCTTCTGCACAAAGACTTTGTTGATTTGTGTTCTGCAGGGGTAGCAGAAAGGCTTCTACCATAGACTTGATCAAAAATGTGATCCCTGTATTGGAAGGAGGGAGGAGGGGAAAGGATCTTATTCCTAAAAAACCAGAATAAGCAACAACTATGATTGGGAAAGTGTATTCTTGTAACCCCAAATAAATTCTTTATTCATGGCAAGTGTCAGGATTGCACAAATTTAATAAATCTGTAAGCTCAAGATGTGTCTGTCTTCTCAGAATTGCATTGCCAAAACAATTATCCCTTCCTTCAGTGGGTGTTGTCTGAAGTAGCCATCTTTAATGGTGTGATTAATGTTTATTGGCAGTCCATAGGACCTGAGTAATTGTGGCTAAAAATACTGAGGAAAAAGGGCTGTGTGTGATGCAGCACAGTGGTGGGAGATAACTTGCTGAATGTTTTTTAGCAACTTGTTCTATGCTTGCATCTTTCTTGAGGGGAGATCTGTTCGGTGTTCTGCAGAGAGGATGGAACTAAACCCATTTTTCATTAGACTGTGATTAGCAATCACTTGCAAATAATCTGCAGTTGGCTCAGACTCCACAGTGCCATTCCTGTTGGAGCTGCAGGAATATCCAGCTATCTATTTCAAATTCAGCCATCATCGTCTTGTGGCCTTTCTGTTTATAGGTCAAGTCTTTTGTGGCCAAAACTTCCACTAAGAAACTCAAGATATTTCATGAGAAATATGAGTGGAATCATAATTTTCACTGTTTTCTTTATTGCTTTAGTAGCTTTAGTCATTGTTTTAAAGGTCTACATTTAAAAATCCTTTAAAATCTGTTATTGTGCTAATTAATTAATATATGACATTTGAAAATAGGACAGAACATCTTATTCTGCTGAGTTCTGGTGCTTCAGTCAATAAGCACAGAAGTGAAATGAGTTTGTTCACTTGAGAGATGCAGCAAGTGATGTTGTAATGATCTTGCACGCTAATCTCTAGGAACTTTATAGCTTCCTCTGAACAAGTCCAGGAGTAACCTGTGCTAAGCATCAATCAGATTTACAACCCAATTATTTGCTAGAAGAAAAGAAACACTGTTGTTTTCCAGTAAGTGGTGCTGTCATTTGTTTGCTTAGTATAATTAATCTTCAAATGATCAAAGCATCTAAAATGCATATTACAGTCTCGAAAGGCTGGGGTTTCTGGAGGTGGGATGGGTGTGCATGAAGTTCAGATCTGATAATCACTAATCACACTTTCCATTACATATGTTCTTTCTTTCTAAAAATGGAGGTTTCTGTCACTCTCACAAGCAGTATCTACACAATATCTACAGTATCTTTTGCAGAAAGTGACACTTCCTTAAAAATCACAGCATTTTGTTCTGGAATGTGAAGAGATTTTGTGCAATGTGCACTGAAATCTGAAGACAGGTGTGAATGCACGATGTTGGTGCACTGGCATTTTTGACAAAAAGGCCAATTATGTTTGTTCTGAGAGAGATCATCAGGGTCAATCCTTAAAAGAGAGAATGAAGCACTACATTTTGCTTCTGTGAAGTTCTTTGAGATGAGCACTATAGTTACAGATGATTTTGGTTTTGATCAAGTACTGATGTAAACAGTAGATTACATTTAGGAGACAAAAACTCATCACTGTGCTTGATTATATTAAGATCAAAAACTTAATCATGGAAGACATGCTAGAATACAGTGACGATAGTACCATGTAGTTCTTGTAAGCAAAGTCATTCATCTTAACATGTTTGGGTAAAAAAAAATCAATGTTTTCTGCATCTCCACATCAATATGTTGTAATGATTTTTCCTCACTGTTACGGCAGCTTCATTATTTCAGTGGAAGTACCTTATATACACCAGCAAAGTATCATCTCTGATAATCAGATTACATCTAGAGTCTTCCTAAGTTGATAAAATTTTCTCTTATATTGTCATTCATATATGTATAATACAAAATAAAGCTTCTTCGGTGCTCAGCTTTTAATAATCCTGTTCATAATTAAATATAAATCTGACTAAAACATATTCTTCTACATTAAAGTCTTGTCATAAAACCATTTAGAATATAAACCTTCAATACTCAATAGAGTGATACAATATATATATATACACACACACACAAATGCACTTTTTTCTATTAGTAGCAAGCATTTTGTTCACTATTTGCACAACTTCACAGTCATATGTTTTATACAATGACACTAAATCAGACTTCTGATTGCTCATTACTGTCAGGAATGACAGACGTTAAGGCAGCCTGACAGAAGCGATGCAATGTTGACATTTTTGTTTTCTGTTCAATGTACAGTCGCAGTTTGTCTCTGAAGGTTTCCCCCAGAAAGCTGTAAATTAAGGGGTTCAAGCAGCTATTAGAAAAAGCTGCTAGGTTCACAATATGTCCTGTTAAAGGATAATCATGCCTGAAGGATGGGCTGTTTGAAGAGACGGGCTCGCTTTTCCTCTGGAGAAGTTGGACGCTAATGAAGACGTTTTCAGGGAGCCAGCAGATAAAGAAAACCAGGACAACAACAAAAATCATGCGCAGAGCCTTCTGTCGCCGCAGCCGGAGACTCCTGTGCTTGTGTGCTTTTATAAGGACTCGAACAATTAATGAGTAACAAAGACCGATGATCACAAAGGGGATAATAAACCCCAGGGTTATCTCTAGCCACTGGATTTCTTTTACATCTGCAAAACAAAAATAGACCTCTCCGGTGTGTTGTAAGTGCACGGCTGTAAATGGGACTAGAGCTGCCGAAATGGATGCCATCCATATGAGCCCACAGCTCAGTCTAGCGTGCTGCATAGTGCGAAATAGGTTGGACCTCATTACTTTGGCCAGGGCTAGGTATCTGTCAAAACTCATCCATGTCAGAAAGAAAATGCTGCTATACATGTTGATCTGAAGGAACAAAGACATAAAGGTACAAATGATGGTGATATCGTAATATTTCTCGTCAAGATTAAACACCTCAATGAGAGAATCAGCCACTAGAATGAGATCAGCCACTGCCAGGTTTATGAAGTAAAGGTCTGGGATTGTCATTTTTTCCCGAAAGCTAATGTTGACAACCAGTATCAGAATGTTTCCCACAAAACCGATAGGAAAAAGGAATATTGTGTAAAGACATGATAAGAAGAGGCCAATAACATATTGTTGGTGTTCTGATTTATCAGCTAATCTAGAGGATATGCTTTCGTTACACAAATGGGATCCATTCAGGTTAAAAGTTGTGCTGTTACATATAACAGGTGATACTGAGGCAGAATAACTTTCCATGGTTAAAATATCTGCAGAAAGGATATTAGTACTCACAGTTTGGTGGCAATACCAAAAAAATCCGATTTTTGGTTGGTTTCAACTGAATTCCTAGTAAGCATTTTTGATTGGAATTGAAAAAGATACAGACTTTTGTATAGGAAATTAAAATGCTTTAAAAGTCAGATTAATTAGACTTTAAACTGACTGAAATATAATACTACAAATAGTGAATGTCTTAATTTGTCTTACAGGATACTATATACATTTTAAATGAGAGAATTTGCAGTTCCTGTATGCCTTAAGATCATGTAGGAATCTCTTTACCATGGTGGTACTTGGGTCTCTTTAATAAAAGCTTTTCAGCAGCAGTGTTCCTTCATGCAAGTTGGAAGGCAGTGGAATTTTAGCTCCATTTGTTTTCTTTTAATAATCAATGAACATCCTTGGACCTGCAATTTGCAAATGGAAAACGATTAATCTCATATTCCAGCACTGTTCCATGTGCCATTAGCTTCTGCTAACTTAAATCACAGCCGAGGTTGTAGGAAACATCATGTTCTAATATAAATGCAAAGGTTCACTTAAAAGAATTTAAATTTGTTCTAGATCGAAATACATTATGAGGGCAGGTCTGTTAAAATTGTGTGTGCCTGTCAGGGGTTCAGTATTAAAAAATGAAGAAATACAGAGAAATCAAATGAGTGACTTTATCCTAATAAAGAAAAACTGTATTTTTTATATATATAGATATATATTTATTTTGTCAGCTTGTAAGGCTAATAAATAGCAGAGTCTGTGGCTGGGAAGGCAACAGAGATGAAAAGCAGTTGGTTCCTGCTGCTTTCAGTGGGAGGGAAAGGCAAATTTTAGAAATGAAGGTAATACAAGCAGCATATTGATTTACACCAACATTATTATACTCAATTTGTTTTCTGTTGTGATTTATTATGTTTCACTGACTTCCGGGTAGTAATGGAAAATAACCAGGTATCGGATTTGTTTACTTCTAAATGTTGAATGTTATGCATTTGAAGCATTGCTAGAAGTTTATTTAAAAAAGAAAGAGCCAAATAAAAGACACCCCAAACAAATAAAACAGCAAGAAAATTATAAACCAGGCTATTTTGGTGCTAAGTTTTAAATATTTTTAACTGCTTTAATCTGCATCTTACTATCAAACTATTGATTTTTTTTTTACATGAAAATATATTTTAAAAATTGTTTGCTAATAAAATTCATGCATATTTCCACATTTTAATGACTTAAATCCTGCCAGTATGCAGTCTGGGGGAGGAAAGAGCAGATCACTAGTGGAGTAGCAGTGTTAGAATAGTTTTAGTCAGAAATACAGCTCTGAGTTTGCTTAAATGTATTCAAGTCATCAGCAATAGCTACAGATACTTAAATAAAGATATGGGTTCCAGAGCTTTGATTTCTCAATGAAACAGGCATAAGTTCCCAGTACCTGTTGCTGTGTTTTGAATCATTTAAATCTTCATGCTAAAATATCCGTATGAAATTACACTCATTTGAAGGTTCGGTGTTTGCTTCAAGCAGCTATGAAGTCAGACATAAACTGTTGTCTTTATGTAACAGCCTTTTATTTGTGAACAAGGCAGTAAAACATTTAAATACAATAAAAGATAAGTTAACAGCCTGAGCAATTGATTTTAAAAGGTCCGTCTGTGGTCAGATTTTAATTACATCTGAAAGGCTGCCAAAAGCCAAGCAATTAAAAGCGTTACAGGTAACTATGTACCGTGAAACACTTTATTTTACCTTAATTCCATTTCTCCCGAGCTGGTTTTCCTGCAGACAGCAGCAGGCTGCTCCTTGCTGGGTGCACACCTAATGGATGTGCCAACTTCCACTGTCCTCTCGGTAAAAACTTGCTTTTAGGTGTGCAGAGCTGCAGTGGGTGCCACCTGTTGATGATTCAGCAGTAAAAACAAAAATCGTATAAAAGTCTTATTCTGCTTTAAAACTTGTTAAATATAGGAGAGTTTACAAGAGCAAAATGCAGATCTTGCTGCATGTCCTTGGCAATAAAACAAGCTTTATAGATTCCCAGGGTTGTTCTAATTTGTGTGCAGTTGAAGTGCTGCTGAACAGCCTTATAAGGCTAGAATTAACCCTGTTTCTGCTGGTTTCTTTTTTATTAGAACTACTCAAACATCTTTCTCTCGTATTTGTCAGTTTTATTTTGCCTAATGTTTATTGCACCCTCCTTTCTGCCTCTGGTGTTTTTTTAAGTTTTATAGTCCGTTCAAATCTAGAGCTCAGCTGAACGATAATTAAGAGATTTATTTGCAAATTGCAACAAAGCATATTTTATATAGATATAAAGCAATTATTACTGTTATGTCTGCTATTTTTTAAAAGCCTCTGGGCAATCTAAAGGGGAATATTTGATTGAAGACATCAAGCATCTGAGAAGGGTCATTTGCTAAACGGAGAAGATAAATTTCAGTTTTCCTACCTTCAAGTCGATCCCATTTTGCCTGTTTGTATTTAAATTTTCAGGTATATGTTGTCTTTCTCTTACTCCTTAGAATTGCTCATCTCAAAATCACATGGAGGAAATAAGCTTACCCTACAGAGAATGAGGAGCCTCAGTTTTGCATTAAACACCAGTGTTGCAGGTGGAGTTTTGCATTTCATCTGCAGGGGGTAAAAAAACCCTACTTGACGTTTCAAGTAACACCACCTACTGGTGGCCAGAATTCTTAGAATGGGAAGAAAGTCAAAGCTTCCTCATAAAAGAACAATATTTTATTTGTGGCAGTTGCTTTCTGTGATTATGTTGATCTGACACCTGAAGGTTAAGTGCTGTGAGTGGCTTTGCTCTACACAGATGCAGCATTCTGCTGCTGCTGGAATGAGGTGAATGGGATCTCAGCATTTAGGACTTCAGGAAGACAATGTGACAGTTTCAGAAGTGTGGAGTAAGCAATTAACATGTCATTATAATGGATATATGACACAAATTGCAGTGGTCAAATATCTTTAGATTACAATGGACCTCTCTGTAGGAAAGTGAAGCAGAGGTTCTTTATGTGAGTGGCTTTGGGAGCAGAAGCCCTTTGCCTTCATTGAGGCAAATACATTATTTGCTGGTTTTTCTGCAACACACTGTGCATAGGAATAGAGGATTTTGGCAGTGTTATTAAAAAAGTTTTTAAAGATGTTCTTGCATGATGACTCTTCGTGAATAGTTTTGGAATCAGTTATTATTTAGATCAAAAGAATGTTTGCGCAGATTGGTGCTGGTAAAATTTTTTTGAACAGAAGATTTCCACTGTGTGTGGAACAGAGTGTTTTAATACAGGGTGATAAGGACAGAGCCTAAAGTGTTTTGCTTTGAGACGTGTACAAATATGATTGCATTGTAGGACTGGAATATTGTAAATGTTAGAAAAATCTTGTGATACCAGCTTTGAAGGTCTTAATTTTTTGCTGTCATGAAAGAACAGGATTAAAAAGAGTCTTTATTGTTGTTTGTTAATCATGTGGTTTTGCTGTACTTAATTCTGTCCTTCAGAGCTTCCACTGATCTTGGCAGGGGCCTGAAGGATTTTTTACATTTCTTCATGTGTAACGTTCACTTCTGGGTGTCAGTTGTTTGTTATTATGGGGGCCTGGATTTGATAATCAGCTGGTCTGTCTGTCCTTGCTTGTCTAGCTGTGAATATCAGCTGATTTACTATTAAAATGTATAATTCTGAATGATAACTTTGTTGTTTCAATTCATGGTAAGAAATATGTCACTTTGCCGAACTTCCAGTGTTGTAAGGAAATTCTCTTTCAAACAACCCATGAAAGTAGCTGTTTTCTATGCTAGAAGAACTGTGCAGCATAAGAGGTCATATTTAGTGTTATAGCAATTCTGTATATTATTGTATTGTAATTAATGAGTTGTGTATTTCTCTATATATTTTATGAGATGATTGTGTGAATCCTCTGAATCCTGTTTCCTAAAACAGGTCACAGCATCTTCAGGCCCTTGTTTATGCAGTCAAATTATTGTTACTGATTAATCTATCTTAATCTCACTGTTTGTCATTTCCATATTCCATAAAATACTTTGAAGTAATTTTAGCAGCTGTTGAACGTTGTACTTTTGCTCTTTCCCTGTCAGTATTCCACAGGACTTTACAGTGACTGCCTTAATGATCCATGGTCACAGTTGTGACCGTGTTGAGTCTTAAAGCTCCACCTGTCTTAACTTACTGTGATTGCTGCTGAGAAAATCTGTGAAAGCAACTGGTGCAGTAGCATTTGTATAATGTCAGACCTCAGATATCCAGCATTTGGAATTTTCCTGGTTTATTTTTATGTAGCAGTCAATGTGTAAAGCTCTGTAAATATCTCAGTAAACATGTCTAACACCAGAGAGTCTTTCAGAAGCACTGGTGCAGTTGTGATGTACTTCAGTGCACCAAGAGGCTGAATCTGGGGTAAAATAGAAGATATTCTGTGTAATTTAGCAGACTTCAACATATGTGCCTGTTATTGTGCTGCTAAAAGGTGGCAGCTGAGGAGAAAGAAAGTGGGAGGTGTGAGTATCGGAGAGAGCAATGTTGAGGGGTCTGATGCATCATAGCTCTTGTGCCAGCACTCTGTGGCAGCCTCTCCAGCTGGATAAGCCCTCTAAGATGCAAGAGACTCTTGGATTCTGGAAGTGTGGAAGTGTTTTGGGTATGAAGCTGTTGAGTCCTGGAGAAATTATATCAGGGCAAGGGTATAGGAAGCTGAAAAAGAGTAAGGCACTGTACTGCATGGAAGGGGAAGGAAGCATAAATTAAAATTGTATTGGAATGCTTGCACTGTAATATAACCATTTGCAAAAGAAATAAGATTTGTGTAATAATCTCTACTGGAACTATCTCTAGAGGAAATACAGGTGCTGTGGTACTGTTCATGAGGTTTTCCAGGTAGACTGATGTCCAAATTCTCTCTCACCTTTTTCAACCACTGAATGAAATCAGCATCCATTACCCTGCTCTAGAGCACCCTCATACTTTATCTTGTCCAGCCTCAGTAGCAAATAATCTTTCTTGCAAATAATCAAACTTAGTTTGAGCTGGCATTAATTGTTTCTGTGCCTTCACAAAACCTTGGATGGAGTGTATTTTGTGTATTTAGGCTTTCCAGTTGCCAGTAATTCTGAGAATGCATTTTTCTTACTAAAAATAATTTTTAAAAGTTTGGCCTTTTCCTTTTGCAGGGACAACACCCATTCAAACCCATTCAAACCATTCTGGTAAAACGTTTTTATTTTTCTTAAAGCATATATTGCAAACCTTTTAAGGAATAATCTAAAAATTCCACTAAATGGGGCCACAAAATGCTGTCTAGTGAAAGATCACAGAATCCTAGAATGGTTTGGGTTGGAAGAGATCTTAAAGACCATCTAGATCCAAGCCCTCTGCCATGAGCAGGGACACCGTCCACTAAACCAGAGTGCTCAAAGCTCCATCATAGGACTTCAGGCTCTATTCAAATGCTATTTAAAAAGATTTTTGCAAAACATCAATGATTTTTATTTTAGTGGCTGAGTCTGGCAGTCCTTTGCTGGACACTTTGTACCATGGAAGTGAAATGCATTCTTTCAATCTCTCCACTAGTGAATTTATTTTTCATGCAACTTATATGGTGGACACATTATATAGACTACTTACTTTGGCTGAATTGCTTGAGTTTTCACCCTGCCCCAAATCTTCTGCAGCTACCTCAAAATCAAGATAAATAATACTGAAGCCCTTTCAGTGTCTGTAAGTTTAATATTAGAATGTAACTAAGGGCAGGCTTAGAAATATGTGTAGGGATGTAGCAGCTCGAGTTGTGATTCAAGTGTGCACATCCAGTCTCTAGCTCAAATGTTGTTTGCAATGGGATCAGATCAAGTTTGAGCCAGCTGGTTCAGTAATGATGAGTCCTGAGTTCTTTTCCAAAACATGTTACCAGCTCGGAAATTCAAGCTTTAATTTCAGCAGCCTGATCATTTCTCTTCTACTGAACAAAGTGGCTTTTTCAAATGAAGACCCAAGTCGTGGAAAGATACAAATATTACTAAGACAGAAGTAAAATACTCTCCTTTGAACTTTCCAGTATATCCCTTCAGTTAATTTTGACAGCCTGCCTATAAAAATATATGCTGTATTTCTTCTGGAACATACTGTTCACAACTGAGTGAAGCCTGGGAGAAGTGAGGGTTCAACCGAGCTGCTGATTGCATATGAGAAAAAAATCTCAGAGCATGGAGATTTTATTTTGTTCTTAAAAATGCTCTTTGGATTATTAATTATTTAAAAAATATTACTTTTAATCTTAGCTAAAGCTGCTCTTTTCTCCCTCATATCAGACTATTAGAAGGATTTTGGGAAACTGCTTGTGTTCCTTCCCTGTTGCACATAGGGGTGTTTGCTCTCATATTCTAGCTGGATGCAAGCAGATTTTCTCTAGGACCACATATTCATTGCCCTAAACTTTAATGTAAGCTCTTACTTTATTGAGAATAATTCTATGAAAACATTTCTGTATTGCTAAAATTTATACTCATAACTATTTGAGTTACTGTTTTGCATTTTTCAACCTCTTCCCTCCTGTTTACCTGTGTTTTCTTATATTCAGTTGCAAAGTCTTTTCATTGTACAGAGAGATTTCTTCATGGCAATATAACTGGCCATCCAGAAAATACTCAGGTTTTTTCCACGTGGACAGGGAGGAGATCAGAGTCCACATACTCACATCTCACAGATGGCAGCCAGGAGCTTTCCCCAGGAGTGCTCACAGACTCACACAGAGTTGTTCATTCTGCCAGGGTGTGCTCACTCTCAGATCCTGCATCTCACAGTAGGTCCCTACAGGTTTTTTTGTCTATGACACTTGGGTATGGCTCTGCTCTAGCTGTGTACCCTGCTGAGAGAATCATGAAGCACCTTCGTGCCCTGCTCAACCCTGTAGCTCCTCACAGGTGTGTTACTGGCATTCACTCACCATCAGATCACTTTCCAGGTCCCAGCCAACTTTTACTGTCTCAATTTTCTTTTAGGCACCTTCCAAAGTAACTCAGAAACAACACAATATTTATTATTTCATCCTTAAGTATAAAATATATGGAAGCTGTAAATAAAGTAGAATCATTCACACATAATTCCCATACTACAAAATATCCTCCTTATCCACAGTGCAGCTGAAACTCTGACTTTCTGAGCTGGGATAAACAGCTTGCGTCCTCTGACATATTCTTTCACTCAGTCTGTCAGCTTTTTCAGTGATGTACAGCTCTTACAACTCATCTCTTCAGACTTCTTTCTGCAAGGCTGATCTTTGGTCTGTGTTGTTTAATCTCCCTCTTCTCAGGTGCAAAACAAAACCTCTGATGCCATCTGAGAATTCCTTTCACAAGTATGAAATTGGCTCTTGTGTTCAAAGAGATGATTCTTATCTGCCTGCTTCCTTTCTGACCACGTTCTGTAATGATCTGTTTATATGTAGAGTTTTTTTAATTATCCATCTGTTCCTGCTGGCAGCAGAACAAAATTGAACAGGGGAACAGGCTGACACAATGTAATGCAGATATCTTACCAGCTGATTTTTACATCTTGTGGAAATGTTGGTCCTTACAGTCATAGTGGGATTACATATTGCCCTTTATTTGCATGTGACACAGTCATGGTCCATACCTGTCAGGATTTGGATGTCCAAGACTGGATCCATATCTCTAGATACTTGATCTACATTCTGAATGATTATTGTTCTTCCATTTCTGCACTTGGCTGTTGTCTTGTGGAAGATGTTCATCTTGATCAATCAGTTCCTGCTGTTCTCTCTTAGGCAGCCCATGCTGATTTACACCAGCTCCCCACACAAATCTGGAAGACCCCATCAGGAAGATCTTTCAAAGGATGTAACTGCAAAAAGCCCTTCTCAGTTCCCTTAGCACCTAGGTTTCATACAAAGGCACAGATTTAAGCATCAAATTAGCTTTTCTCAGAGCTCTTCAAGTTACTTCCTCATCACAGCTCTGTGTTTTTGTAACTTTGCCATGTGAGTCTACGTCATTATCCAAGTTTTAGTACAATTCTGTGCTTTTCCTGTTTACGTTCTCTCCACCTTTGTAAGAGAAGATGAAGCTGAAGCCAAATGCCTAAGGTGGCTCCTGCCAGATTTGGTGGCAGTAATAGTGTGCTCAAAGCAAGCATTTACGGCTTTGCACCTACATCTCAGCCTGCATCAGCTACTGATCCTGTAGGGTTTCATCCAGACTCCTGCACCACAGCTGTTCTATTCTAATTCAGATTTTTCCTCTTTTTGCACCATTTACCCATTAACTCTCATCTAAATGTACAATGCTTGTCTCTAGCAGAGCCTTGATTCCAGTTAGGAACTGGGGCTTGGGTTTTGTTTGCCTTCTTAAAAATACACCTCAGTTCTACTGTTCTGGGCTGGCTTTTCTCTGTTTTTCAGTTTGTGTATTACTGAAAATGTGGCTCTTCCAGCAACTTCATACTTCTGAATGAACTCATCAGGAATGGCTTAAATCAATCATTGCTGTAAATCTAAATGCAAAGTGGAAGCTGAGAGTACATTAACAAAAAGCTTTCATTCTTGCACAAAGTTTTAATTAGCCGTCCTATTGATCTTTCCAGTTCAGTGCCTCACAAAGGACCCAAAGCTTTCTTTTATGAACCCACGTTTCCATTAATTTGATTTCTTTCTTTTTTTTGGCACAGGAGTTCAGACAAAAACTTCACTGCTGCTGCCACTGGATCTACTAGTTATATACCAGTGTTATAGAAATTAGTAGTTTGAAGGGCAAGAAGTCAAAGGAGGAAGCACACCTGAGAAAATACTCTGACTATAGATTTTGACCTTTGTTCAAAGTTGCTTTCTGCCATAATTTTGTTTGCAGCTCTGCTAGGG
Organism: Ploceus nigricollis; assembly: GCA_013399945.1. NCBI lineage: Eukaryota > Metazoa > Chordata > Aves > Passeriformes > Ploceidae > Ploceus > Ploceus nigricollis. The sequence continues at coordinate 487,634 of VXBC01003672.1, read as the reverse complement.
CATTGATATTATTGGAGAAGCACAGTTCTATGGCAACAGTACTCATCTTTCTACTTGACTTTGAAGCAATGCTTGCAGAAAAATAGATTATTTAAATATATATGTACATATGAAAAAAAAAACCCCAAACAGCCCCAGAACCTGGAAGTTTTCTTACAGATTTCACTGTAAGTACTAGAACTGGTCATCTTTTTTTCTTCCAGTACTGCTAGCTGTAAGATAGGCCAAGTTTGGGTTCTAAAGAAGGAACAATTGCCCTTTTTTTGAAGAAGTAAGAAACCAAACCAAAACCCACAAGCTACAAAGTGCAGTGGATTGACAGTTGTTTAGAAGAGCACGTATTACTGAGACCCACTTTGGTGGGTCGTGGCTGTTTCTGGTATTTCAAGGTGATTGTTGGCATGGGTTCTCCTTCGGCAATTCTGTATGACTTTAACTACTTCATCCTTGCACGGTTTATGAAAACAAAGTATAACTACCAAACTAGCACAGCTCTCACAGAACAACACTATTTCTGCAATATTCATCACAAGCTCGTTCTTTGTATTTCCAATGCTCCTCTGTAGTTTCAGTGCTGTCCTGAAGAGAATCATGACGTTATAAAAGAGGCGGCAGATGAACGTTGTCACGCTGATCACGTACACGGCAGGGTAAGCACGGATGTGCTGCTGCAAGGCTAGAGCTCCAGCAGGTGCTTCTTTAGCCCACAGAACAGTAAAACAGAGGATCTGGAGTAAGGATGGGATTCCAAACCCAAAGGTGAATTTAACAATCTCGTATTCAGGCCATGCATATAATGGATCCAGCTGGCAGTGTGTTTCCAGCTGATAATTATCAGTGCCAACCAGCACTGCCTCTGTCAGGGACAAACAGAAGGTGTATATGAGTAGAAGCCCAACACACAAAATGGGTCTTTGGATGGCTCTGCAGAGAGCAGTCCTTGGTGGAAATCTCTCCAGTAATAGTGTGAGAAGTGTCAAAATGAAAACATACTGAGAATTGAAATAACCAAAGTTGAAAAAAAATGACAGTACGCTACAGGCAAGGTGGGTTGCTGTTAAATAGTCAGGTCTACTGAGGACAGTAAAGGATAAAAAAATCATTATGATATTGCTGATGGTGAAGTGTAGAAGAAGTAAGTCCAAGCTTGTTTTTTTGTTCTGCAAATGATTCTTTATGAAAATGATCAAAATACATATGCCAGCTATTAATCCTGTGGGTACAAAAAAGGCAATATAACAGTGCATAAGTCTGGATATGATGTTTTGAGAAGCTATGAAGGCTTCGATTTCTTCTGGGGAAGTGAAAGGCTGGCTCTTGCTTGGGTAGCTGATCCATGTCATGTTGTGAGAAGTCATCCTTCTTTCCACACTGTGCTTATGTTCTGTTCAACGGTGTTTGAAACTGAACTGGAAAAGGAAGGTGAAACAGTTTTAAAATACAGTTTTAATGCCTATTTTTGCATTGAATATATTATGTGCAGTCAGGCGTATGAACCATTTGTTCGGAATAAATGCAGTAATTTCTTGGTGGATTTTACACTCCTGTGTTATTACCCAAGTTAGCTTGATATTATTTTTAGCCAGAGAAATCTGCCTTTTTGTTTTTGATGTGGTTTCTGCTCTTACCACTCCTCCCTTTTCCTCACTTGATGCAGCTCAGCTCTGTGGACAGCCAGGATCCAGCACACTCATGTTGGCTGTGGAATCTATGGAATATTGGCTGTTCAGCGGCTGAGGAAGGAGCTGGCTCTGTTTAGGTGGAGCTGCTTTTCCTCCCCATCTCGCCAAAAAAGGCCAAGGCAGTTTGCAGGGCAATCCAGTGTGTGGGCAGCAGCTCCAGCCACAAAAAGCTCCACTGTCCTGTCACAAGGGTGGGAATTTTGTATCATTTGAACCCAGCTGCAGTCTCACACCACATACTGAGGAAAATGCAAAGATAATCACAATATGAGGCATGAGCCACATTCCTTTCTTTGTTTTAGTTTTGCTTCCTTTCTGTTCTGAAAAAAAGCCTTTCATAGCTGCAGTCTGTACTGAGGAGCCCGTATAAAATTAATGAGAGTGTTTAAGAACTGTTATGAACAAACTGCTTTTATACCAAAACATCTTTATACATTAATAGCGCTGTCATTTCTTAGATGTAGCTGTTGCATAAAACAGCAAAAAATAATGCTTTTCTGCATGCTCAACTTTGAGAAAACGATTACTGGTGCATTATAAACCTGTTGATAAAGTTTTAGCAAGGACCATTTATTACAGCTGCATTATAAATTCCTGGAAATAGGGAATTTTGAGAGTAATATGGTTAGGTTGTTAGCTGTAATGACTCTGTGTTATGTTGATACAATGATTTTGTTACTGTATAACAGTACAGTAAAGAAGGCTCCTTTTCTTTTAAGCCAAAAAGCTTTTATGAGAACATAATATGTACTCGTGAAAAACTGTAATGAATATGGATGGATATATGCATTTTCCAGACCACCTAAAATCATAATTAGCTCAACTTCTAAGAGGAGATTTCTGTGCACCTTGTACTGATTGATACAGAAAATAGCATACCTTTTTTAGTTGCAAGGATTAAATATATTTAAACATGAGATAATGAACCCACTATTCCTAATTAATTTGGAACATCTGATTAAAGATGTTCCTCAGCACTGGAAAAACTTAAACAAATAGGCATTTTTACTGTGTAGAGTGTTTTCTGGGGAAAAAAAATCTTTTTTATTCACAAAGATTCCAATTTTTTGTTAGACTTTGGTGTTTTTACTTTGTTCTGTTTTACCTAAAGCTGGTCTGAACAAGCAGGCAAAGACAGGACCATGGAGTTCTCCCTACAGAAGTTTCTATAAGTTGCAGTGGCCAGAAACTGCATTCTTAGTTGTACATAATTCCTTTTCCATAACGGGATTCTAGTGATGTTAACTCTTAAAATGAAAGTAATATTAAATTGGTAAAAAATCGCAGAGATGCATTAATGTTTTTAAGCAGTGCTCATTATAGATAAATCAGTGTCTTAATACTGTTTGACAGTTAATTTATGGTTGTTACCTCTGACACTACTTCACATTTCTGATGTTTCTAATCTCTCCTCAAAATTGGAATTCTAATACTGGTTTTAATTAGAAAAGTTGACTTATCAAAGTGGCTTTGATTAAATGTGTACGTAATCTTATATAATTATAATTTCATTTATAGAAAAGCGTGGAGTTATGTTTTGATTCAGCAGTGTTCTTTGTCCCTTTTTAAAGACAGAGGTTCTTGCTTTGTAGAAAAGGTTATTTTCTGAGAGATTCCACTACAGGAAGGACTGATGCACCCAGGGAAGATGTTTTGTGTTACAGGTGGTCTTGCAGGAGGGAAAGGTTGGCTGGTAAGACTCTGTTCCAGCCTCTGAGCTGGGATGCACCATGTGGGAAAGAACTGATGGGCAAAACAGGCAGAAATTTCTGAAGCAGGTTAAGAGTCAATATAATTTTGAAGCTTAAAAATAATTTATTAGATATGAGCAATTCTTGTGTGTGAGACTTTAACTTCTGCGATTCATTTCTTCTTAAATACTTGGGAGGAGTCTCAAGAATGAAGGAGACTCTGAGTCAAATTTTGATCTTTTATTAGGAGAGAGATTTGAAGCTTAATCTGGTGAAGTATTGTGACCACTTGAGCATCTGAGAAAGTCTGTTATCATCCCACACTGTAGAGTCAAGGTTAGGAAATATTTACATTTAGAGCTGTTTCACCAGAGCCTCCAGTGTTACCTGCAAATTCCATCAGGCCTTTTGCAGGGCTGAATGGAAAAATTCTGTTCTGGTACTGTGAACATCTCCATTATGTTCTCAACAACTTCTATGGGCCAACTAACTGTGCTCACTGTCCTTGCAGAGAACCTCAGAATAGTTTAGCAACATTCAACCTTTCTGGTAACAAAGGAAACAAAGGACATAATTTGGGGTTTCACAGGAAATCATACGACCTTATATCAAATTACAGGGAAAAAAAAAGATACCAAAACTTGAATAAATTTGCTCGGGACCTGGCCTTGGTACTGATGCTGAGTTGAATTATGATCGTAGCAATGTATTTTTAATTTTATTTAAATACTCTTTGGGCATTTAAAACAAAGTAAGGCTTAATGCAGCATATTCCAGTAACTGCAGCTTACTGTGCAAGCAAGTGCAGCATCTTGGTTTCCTGTACCCACCTGCTTGCACACTGTGGTGTGTTATTGACAGCCCAGCACAGTGTTAAGCAGAGGCTAAGGATGTGTTTTGCTCTCATTTACTGTGAAGACAGATGCCTGAGACAGTTTCAGTTGCAACCACAGACATGAACATTATTGTTAAATAATTAACATTGATCTTCCTCTCCATCTAAATATTATTATCCTCACCTGAGTGTATGTCTTTTAAATTACCTCATCTGAGGAAGGATTTAAACTGAACAAAAGGAATCCCTTCAGCCTAGAATTAACATGCTCACTTTGGGGAAATAACAGTGCAACTGTATATTTATAATTATAATCAGTGTAAGTATTAGAATTCTGAGCTAAGGAAAAATTTTTAGGTGTGCTGTTTTAAAGGGAATCACCTTAGGATTCCCACACGAACAAAATTTTACCAAAAGAGCGTGCTGTTTGCAGCTTTGCTGTGGCTAGTTAGTGTGAGTATAATTCATGTTTGAATTCAATAAAGTGTTTGTTACAGAAGAAGAAATATCTCTTAGCAGTTTGTAGCCAATTATGAAATATTTTTAGTTTGGCAAATAAGATTAAAGTCAATGCTGTAGTTATTATTCCCCCTTAAATTATTCCTAGAAGCTTAAAATAATGATAATGTTAGGGACTCTTTTCATATTTGGTTCTGGTGTCTCACTATTAAAAAGAGCAAATGGCAGTTTGGAGCTCAGGCTGTGGTAGGAAAGGCTCATGTGCAGGGGGTACAAGCAGGCATGGCCAGTTCTTTCTACAAGCTGAAACACACCTGCCTTCTCTCTAAAAGGGTCACCCCCACCTGTACATTTCTGACTACTTGACTGATTTTTTTTTTTCTTTTTAATATTTTGTCTCTTCATAATGATTTCAGTGAAATTTGAGGATACATAGCACTTTCCAAGATGCATTATTCACCACTTCATGAAGTGGCTGCATTAGGGTTTTCAGGCTGGGGTTATAAATTGGGCCCCACCAGAACAGCCTGGCTCCATAGCAGCTCCTGCAACTGATGGATTTGGAATAGTCCCAGATGGCACAACCTCTCTGGTTTTGTGGGGGTTTTTTTGTTTGTTTGTTTACATCACTATGATTAGCTTTAGAGATTCCTGTGACTGTAAGGTGCTCATCTATCATGTAAAGCAGCTCTTAGAAATGATCTTTCCACTTTCAAAACATTCCCAAAGCATCAAGTTCATGCTTAGAATAACAATGGGATGAAGGAGCTCACTGCTTCTGCTGTAGTAGTATTAATGTTTGTAAAGTTTTTCAGACTACTGGTAGTACTAATGTAATTTAATTTAAAATAAAAACATATGTTCCATGGGAGCAGCAGAGGGTGGCTTATTTCTCACATGATGTTTTATTTCAGAATATTCATACAGCTGGCCACATCTTTTTTTTTCAAAATACTTAGAGTTTCCATCATAAAAAAAATAGAGGGAATTTATTATGTCATTTTCCTCTGCTGTGAAAAGATCTCATATCCCTCAGTTCTTGTCTGGTTGTTGGATTTACTGCAGGGACATTCTTTTTATTTTTCGAAATGCACGTAATGTTTATGCTCATCTGTGGTGTGGGTGGAGGGGGTGACAACAGCAGCAGACAAGTCCTCTACTCTTTTAGTGGAATCTGTCAGCTTACAGTGCAAATGCCTCAAGACCTGAATTATTTTTTTTCTCTTACAACATACTATGACATAAACTGACTTTTTTATTTCTATTTAGTCACGGTAACTATGGCAGAAGCCAGGTCTATTTCTGTTGGTTTTATGATTAGTTACTGAGGGAAATTTGCAATGTGCTGCTTGGTTTATCTTTGTGTTGTCATGCTCCAGTATTTTGTCCCTTTATCTCAGGTCCCCCTTACTTTAATTTGCCATCAGTCACAAATCCCTCCTTAATTTCATATGGCCTCACTTTTTCTTGGATTTTTTTTCCTCTTTCTATCCCTGTTTCCTCCCTATAATTCAGCAGTTAAAGCAAATATGTTTGATTTTCACTTTCTGAAGCACAGTGTATACATTCCCCTTCACTTCCAACACAGTGAGCACAGTGTTCAAAAAGCAGTTTAAAAATAACAAGTTGTGAAAGGACTTTCAGTGCTGAGGGGACCTATTCCCTAAGATTCCATGGGGTTTGGATTCCCCATCCTCACTTACATGTTTAACTTTTGCAGAAGGGGAGGTTTCAAGGAGACTTATGTTTATTTAAAGTCTAGAGGGAAGAGCTCCTAAACCAGGGGAGTTTCTCCCTGGCAGCCAGAACTCTTCCTCTATAAAGGTTTGGTAGGACAGTCTTTCTGCATTCTGTCACCAGCCTTTAGAAGGAAAATATTCTTTCATCCAGTCATAAAGCAATACACATATCATTGCTTGTGAAACTCTGCTCTTGGTAGGGATGTCCTGCTATGACTTCAGATATCACGTGACTGGGGGGAGAAGATGTCCTCTCTGTTCACCCTGCATCTGCCAAGTTAAAAGATGGGGGGCAGCTTGCAGTATATGAGACTAAAATGTGAAATACTATATTCATCTTTCTTGTAAGATCTCAATTCCTACTGTTGGGCAAGTATTTGAAGTCCTAAAGACTTAAGAAATCCTACCCTTAACTTGTGGAAAAGTAGCAGTTCCTGAGAAACCGAAAGCTTTTGTTTTTACTTTTCTAGAATATAAAGGAACTTACAGTGACTTAAACATAATGCCCGAACTACTTCCTGTCGGATGCAATGCCTGTAGTGGGTTAAGATAATCTGACAATGTCCATTCTTTAAAAGACTGGATTTAGGCAATGGTTGGAGTCATTTGTCCACACCACTGAACAGTATTTCATCATCCACCTCCCATTGGTTCAGTGGGAGTGAAGTACTTACTTGAAAACAGTCTTCACATATTCTCTACTTAATGCCCAGTTTTATCACAAATTTCAACTTCATTATACATTTCTGCTTTCTGAGGACCTTTCCCAGATACAGTATTTTACTTTGTGTAGTTCAAATGTTGCTAAAAAAGGGAAAACTAAAAACTTTCAATTACAACCTTAGCTTCACTATTTGAGCCTCTTGAATAAAACATTGCATATTCAAAGTAATGTAAAGCACTTACCTTTTCAAGGAATTGTTCCACAGAAACAACAGGCTGAGCCTTTCACTGAGAAATGGCAGATGAAATACAATTATTGTTTGGAGCTTATAGCCCTTTCTATTTCTGTAGAAAGCAGAGTGTGTATATTACAATAACTTCTTCAGCTGCTGTACATCACGGTGAAGAATCCAGGCGCTTGCTGACTAAAAACTGTGCAGTTCTGTAAGAGAAACAGGAACTTGGCTGAAGTCATTCAAACCATACACGTTGCATGTTTAGCAAACCTATGGTTTCATCATCATGTGACTTTAAAGTTCAGATTCTCCTCTGCAATGAGATATTTTAGAACAGAAAAGTAGTGTTTGTCCTTGCCATTTCTAAGTATGTGAGGCCATCCAGTGGATTTTTTTTTCCTGTTCATGAAGTAATCCTACGCTCACTGGCCAGCCTTTGCAATTGCATTTTTTCCCAGTGTGCTGTGTGAAGTGCTAGAGGTCTAGAAAAGGAAAAGCCTGTGGAATAAATACCACACCACGCCCTTTGCTTAATACAACAAAAGCTCCACACAAAGCAGGGCATGTCAAACCATTAAGATCCCTGCTTAAAAATAGATGCATTTCGATTTTTCCAAGGGTCCTGGCTCTTGGAATATTCCTGTTACTGTATACATGCAATAAATTATTTTTCCAGATGCTCTGCAATGACCATGAGGTGTTAAAAGACAAGACTTGGAGTATGAAAGATGTTTTGGGTCTGGCTCAGCATCAGTCAGTGACTTATGTTGAATAGTGTTCCTAAAACCTCAGATATAAATAAGCAAGAAAGGGTTGGCTCATGATTTTTTTTAGTGCAGCCTGTCTGCCTGGGATTTGTCAGTAGCATCATGTTTTCTTATACCAGCTCATGGGGAAGGGCATTTCTGTTGTAATCTTTCAGTAACTTGCAGTGGTTTTTGTGGGTTTAGAGGGTAGTTTGCGACCAGTGTATCAGCACTCTGTTTTCATGGTTTCCCACTTGTTGCACTTTAGCAAGGCTCACTGAAAAACACACAGAAACTGCCAAAACACTTCAAAGAAGTGAAATGAGACAAATGCGTATGAGTCTAAATTTCAAAATCAGAGTTGTGGGTTACCTGGAGAAGATATTTTAGCACTTGGTCTACATTTTCATCTGAAGGTTAGCACTACTGCTCCAAATACTTCCTCGAGATTAGAGGTAGACTGGATGGAGTGTCTTGGGTTGTAGCAGTAGCTCAGAAATATTTCAGTTTTCAGGTTGAAGGTTCACATTCTTTGTGAGGTAACTGTCCTCTCGAGCAGTTCTTCAGTGTTTCAGGGGCTCTGTGAAATGTGATTTCCAATGAGCTTTATTTAGAGTACTGTAATTCACACAGAGCCTTTGCTGTTGATCATCATATGTAGCAGTTTGTTGGACTGGGTAGGTTGTTTATTGTTTCACTTTTATTTACAGTAGTTCCTCCAAACTGTTAGAGAAAACCTTGGGCAAAGTGGCAATGTAGTGCAGGTGTTTTGTACGTAGCATTTCCCTGTGAGCTGTACCCTAATCCAGGCTCATTCTGTTGACGTTAAATTCTTATAGTTAAGAATGGTAAAGAAAAAAAATACATTGTCATTACATGCAAATCAGGTGATTTTTTTTTGTTGGTTTTTCAGTAAAGATGCAAATTTCAAGTGTCACCGTATTCTTTCTAGGACTGAGGGCTGTGCAGAGAGCACACCGAACTATGTAATTTTGAAATTACAGAAAAATTTCAGGAAGGTTTTGGTCATCAACTTAACCTTTTAGCTTCCAGAATGGATCACTTGTGCACTCGAGGCAATGCTGAACAGCTGCAACATGGTTTTGTTGCTGTACTTTCCACTGAAGTGCTTTGAATAGGCCCGTTATTGATAACCCTGGGCCCTGCTTGGGACAGGGTGGGGGGGGAACTAAAATTATTTCTTGGCTGAGGGCCAGGAGCAAACTGCTGGAGGTTTTACCTTGGGCAGGTGTACACAAGGATATCTGTCTGTACCCTTGGTGTTTATTAGTAAAGGAGAGGCAAATCAATGACTGCACCAATTTAAGGAATATTCAAAGCACTCTTGACAAAGGTTTCAGTGACTCTGAGTTAATGAGCAGTCGGTGAGCAAGGAGTAACCCCCGTGCAGATAGATAAGCCCTGACACAGCAGGCTGAGGCCACATTTCCTGTTACTCAGTAACCTCGGCTCTGACAATGCATGGGCTGGGTAAGCAGAGCTCCAAGGGAACTTACCACTAAGATAAAATTGTATAAATAGAACCAGAAAAGTAAAAAGAGAGAAGCTATTTCTTACACCTCCCATCTTGAAAAAGTAATCAAAGAGGAAGCTCCCGTCTTTAAAATGCATTCACCTTTACAGACATTAGTTCATACTTTGTCTGAAACCTGTATTAAACTTCATTATTCAGTGGTATTTAGAGAGCAAGAACATGTTTCCTACTTGGAATCAGGTGCATGTAGCACAACACAATTTCAGAATTGTACACAGCTTGAGAGACTCACACATCAGAAAGCATCACATTTTACAGGTGGAGAAACTTGGCTACTGAGAAATTTATTCTTCCAAGGTGATGGAATAAATTGAAAGCCAGAGGAGAAATAGAGGTTAGAAAATAAAAGTTTCCCTACTATATTCTTTATTCTGTTTAGACTTTGCTGATTCCCATCTTGATAGCTGCAATTCTGCCTCATCTACAGAAACAAAAGAATTTTTGAGGTATGTTAAAGAGCTCCCAGGTGGAGTTTCAGCAGCAGCTTGCTGTGCTGTTACTGTCACATTAATGTGTTAGTAAAAGAAAAGCAAAATATTGCTGTTGTGACCAGCTGCATCTTTCCTTGAAAAACACAACAAACCAGTTTGTTTAATTTGCTTAAATGGTCACAGGGTACAAGTCATATGAGAATAGTGGCAAGCAGACTAGTCAGTTGTATAGCTCAGACTAGCTCAGTTGCATAAAGGTTTCATAAAGCTCCAGAAAATGGTTAAGTGATTGTGTTTGGGATGATACATAATGTCATAATTATTTTTATTAGTGATTTATGGATTCATGATTTTTTTGGTGTAATTTCTTAGCATGTATTAATTTACTTGCTGTCAGTGGAAGAGGTTGATGTGTGATAATGATGTTCTGGATAGGATGGAGGCAGGAAAGGTGAAATTACAAAAGTGAAATAGTTGTGAGATGCTGTGGCAATATTTAGGGATTGGCTGATAACATGTACAGCCACTAACCACCTATAGTGTGCTGTGGTGGGCAAAACTCAGGTTTATTTTTGAACACAACTGTTCATATGGCAAAATAAATATCTCCAGTACTGAGTGACAGATGTTGCTATAAAGAAAGCAGATGTGAATTACTTTTTTTTTTTTACTAACACCAATAATTTCTCTTAATACTGATGTGTTTAGCAGAGCACACATCCCTGACAGTAGGCTTAATTTGAAGTGAAGGCTCTTTCTCTCATATCTGTGTGTGCCAAGTGAGAGAAACTTCTCCATCTTGTCTGACAAACACTGTTCAATGCTTCTGGCTTGTGAGATGCTGCAGTCCTGGAGATTTCAGTCTTTTAATTCTCTGGCTTCAGGCAGATCCGTCCTGTAAAGTATTGTGGAGATGGTGATCATGTCTTGCTCATCTTCCTTCTGAACAATCCTGACCAGGATTGAAGCAAAGAGCTGCAATGCTCAGCTGAGCATCAGAGCTTGTGTTTGCTTGGTGCGGCATCAAACAGCCACAGGGTGATCACAGATCCTGGGGGCCAGAGGCTGCAGCAACCTGCAGTTAGTCCAAGGACTGGACTGGATTCTCTCAGGCAGTGATTATTGTTAAGGAGCTAATCCTGCATGGGGAGCCTGAAGTTTATTGTCAGACCACACTGTGGTCTTCTTCTCTCAGTTAATGCATCTTTTCTTGCCTTTTGGATGTCATGTTATTAAGAAAACCATTCCTTTGTAGAATGATAGGATTGTTTGGGAATATTAAATGACTGTTACTGCCTATACCCCAGTGTATTATGATGAAAAGCAGTTGCTTTGTTACTGGAATTTTGAATCGTGCAATACACGGCAATTTTGTTTTGAAGATGTTTTTCATCAACTGCCATGTATTTCCACCATAATTTTTCCTCTATTGTTGTCATGTAAGAAAAAAATAACTTGAGTTTGGGATATAAGCCACTGTGTTAGTCAAAGATTGCTTTGACTCTATTCAGCTGAGCTTAAATATTGGAAGCTTTTCTTTGTGGCATTTTAAGACATTAAAATCACTTATATTAATGCAATACCTCAAAATTCCTGGTGGGGGGGGAAAAACCCCTAATTTTTGAGAGGAATATCTGTTCTAAGGCTTTTGCTACATTGATGCACAGTTACCAGTCACACTATAAAACTGTTCTTGTGAAAGGCCTTGCTGTTAATTTTATATATGTTTAGTCTTAGTTGACAGCAAGCAAATTTGTGTCCTTGATTAAAACATTGTAGGACATTAGGCCTTTGACATTAAAAACAGCACCCATCCTCCAAAAATCCCAAACCCACCAAACCCCAAAACATGAGGTGAGTTGTACAGAGAACCAAGAATTGCTACTTGGAAGAAAGTCAAAGGAATTTTGTTTATGGGTTCATTTTAGAACAAAAAAACCTCACCTGGCTTTATGGTATTATATTCCCTGCATATTTGGTTTGGGAAGAGATTTTTTAAGTTTGGTTTTAAAATGGAATTCAGATGCTTATGCTTATTTATAAGGAACACGGAGCTATGTGAATTTGTGAAATTTGATGGTTTTACTCTCTCTGCTTGGATGGGGTTAAGAAGCGCAGGCTGGTGATGTTTATCCATAAGCACTGGTTATTAATGATTATCTGCATCTCAGAGGCTTGTTGTAAATCAACATTTCTTCCTTTTTTCCTAGAACAGCCATGCTCAGTGCTGTTCGATTGCTGCCTTCACATCTCAGGGTTCCTTGCCTATGGTTCACTATTAGTGGTTTTATTATTGGCTTATTTGAGCACTGTTTGTAATGTAAGTTGTTTTATAAACAGTATTTTATTATTATTGCTATACAGTAATGTTTCTATCAATCACAAAATAAATTCCTCAATACAGGTAAATCATCTGTGTAACTAAGCTACAAGAGCTCAAAAATTGCCTGTATGTCAAAATAATATTCTACTAAAGGGTGGAAAAAAGCTTTCTCTAATACCAACTTTCAATAAGAGAGCTGGTCTCTGCTTAGCACTGCAGGTGCTAAAATGATTATTTAATTGCACATAGGCTGGACCTGAAAAATATCAAACTTCTCTCTAAATTAAGTAAGAAATCTATTTCATTGTGAACTAGTGAAACCATACTTAATTAGAAAGAATTACAATACTCTGGAGCTGAATGGGAATGGCACTTCCTTTGGTCTTTGAGCATCTTGTCAACCACAATGACTAGTAACAGATGTTTCATGAAACAATACAAGGAACATGTGCTTTTTAATAAATATTACTTCTTTGCAAATAGTCAGACCTAGTAGCCTGGTTAAATATCCTTCTATTAGGTTCAAAACCAAAATTAACCATTGTTGAGATTTGTTTCTTGCAACAGAATTATCTCTAACCTGCCTTTCCCTCACAGCAGCAGTTAGTTGTCCAAGTTGAGGTTAATTTTGTTTCCTCTAAATACTTGTGTAAGTACCCTCACAGCCTGCAGGCAGGACCAGCTGTACAAATCTGTGTTTAACCAGAAACTGGGACTGATTTTTTTTCCTTCCTAAAGATTTATTTAAATCTAACTAATTTTACTGATCTTACTGCTTTTGGGAACTACTGCAAGAACATTCTGCCAGTGGCCACCAGATGGAGTTTCTGAAACAGCTTTGATAAACCAATACCAGAATTCATTTCAAAATGACCTTTTAAAGGTTTTGGAGATAAGAAACAGTACAGAAATTCTATCGATTTCAAGATAAGTTTTAGCTTAAACTTGCAAATTTGGGGGGGCTAAAATTAGGCTTTTCAATTCAGTTTGTAATCAATAATTGTACTGTGTTTGCATGGCAAGGTTTGGATAGCAGAGCCAGGGAGGGGCTACAGGGGTGGCTTCTGGGAGAAGCTGCCAGAAACTTCTCCATGTCCAACAGATCCAATTCCAGCAGACCCCAGGGTGGACCTGCCACTGGCCAAGGCTGACCCCATCAGTGCCAGTGGCAGCACCTCTGGGATAATGTATTTAAGAAAAGGGGGAAAAGCGTGCAAGTACTTTTGAAACTGGATAAAATGGATTCACTTCTGGTTATAAATTTTGCTTTAAAGAACTTTGATAGAAAGGGTTTTTCATGTGTTTTTATACTTAATTCATAAATACTCTGATGATAATCCTGTGTTTTAAAATCTTTTATTGCCATGATTTGTAATAATATGGAATATCTGCCTGCTGCAGACTGTGAATATTTTTGACAATTCTTGCAGATGTAATTAAAAGTGCCAGTTCTTTAGAAGGAAGGAATATAAGGAAATCAGATGGAATTTCAAGGTAAGGGAAGGACTTGGTGGGAAGAAAGTGGGATGACAAAGGAGATAATAGATCCTCTGCTGTCCTGATGGAAAAAGAATGTTGTCAGCATATGTCAAAGTGTTTTGATATATAATGAAAAACTTAAGGAATTCAACAGGGGAAACATTTCACACTTCAGATTTGTTGCCATGGCAGTCTGCACAGCTGGGTTTGTACCATTAGATTGCTTTCACTTGGAAAAGGTATTGCACAAGATACTCAAGAAATACACAAGCTTTTGCTTATTAAGAGACTACAGAAATTAATTTAGGAGCAGATGTTTAGGATTCATCAGTGCGTTGAGCACTTCACAGCTGCAGAAACTTAGGCAAGAATCAATTCCTCTCTGAGTCCTCAGCAAACAGTGGAACTGAGAGTGGCACTTGGGCAAGTTCTGCTTTTCTTGGGTCTTACCAGTCCTGTGCTGCTGCAATGAAGCTCACGAGGTCTCCAGCCTAGACACTGGGCTGCTTTCATTTTTATTAAGCAGTGATAAATGGGGCATTACTGATGCACATACCCACAGCACAAAAACCATTTAATTGAATCTTCGTTTTAGACAAGGAAAAAAAAAGATGTAGCTGTAATTAAACTTCCTTCTGAGGTTTGTGGTAGCAGTGTCATATTTTTTTCACAACCTTGGGGCCTATTCTTCTATTACTTAGTAGGTGAGTGAGTATTTTCTGTGAGTGCTCCAAAATGTGGTTGACTTCTGTGATGTCTCTGTATTGACAGATAATGGCAGATTCAGGTGCCATGTCAGCCTGGTTTGTACTGGTGTAAACATCTTTGTTGTACCTGATCAACCCTTTTAATTTGCATTTATGTAGTTTTTCTCTCTTCAAAAACCTGTGAGCTTGTGAACTTGCTGCTTATTAACTAACTCTGTTCTCACTGAAGATCCTTCAGTCTGTGTTGTATGTGAGGGGTTTTACTAATCCAGCTGAGAAACAGCCTTTTTGTTGGTTGTGTCCAAAAGCTCTGTGGAATGAAGGATCAGAAAATCACTGCTCTGTACTTGTTCAGAGATGCTGGCTCTCCTGTTAAAGAAAACACCCTTTAAAGCACTGTGTGGAAGTAAGGGCATCCTGTCAGAGACTAGGCTTTGATTAAATGGTGGAATATTGCAACTTCCACTCTGACAGTTGCCATTTTCATTTATTTCTGACTGAGACTTAAAACTTAGAAGTGCCTTGGACTGAGGGTTTTTTAAAAGAGTTTACCAATAATCATTTTAAATAGAGTTTGCTGTTACTACTGTCTTCCTACACTTCACAGAACACCAAAAGGGAATAAATGAGTAATTTTGAAAGCACAGCCAAGAAAATATTTTCATATATGTAGGGTAAACGAACTGATCCATGGGGAGCAATCTTTTGGCTCTGTGCAGTGGTTACTGCAGTGAATGTGTTACAAGGTATCTTAGATTCTTAAAAGCTGTGTATTCTTTGGGATGCCAGAGGTATGGGTTATTTTATTATGTTGTTCTGAGAACCAAGAGAATTTCTGCAGGAAGCTGATTGTGGCAGCACAAAGGAAAGGAAGTTGTCAGGATGTGGCCAATGTTTGCATTGATCTCCAGGTGCACTGTTACTCTGCCTCATTAATTGCAGGATTCTTTATGCTGAAAAAAGTCAGGCGGGTTATGTGCCTTTTAGCTTTCATTCCCAGCCAACTTCATGCTGATGAAAAATGAGATTTTAATAATGTCCAATTAAGGCCTGGAAATTTGACATCCAAGTCGTGCAATTTGTTATGTTTTGATTCAGTGAAGCCACATAGGTTTAACTTTGTCTACAACAGGTTTTTATCAAGAAAGCAAATAAAAAATCACACATTTTATTGACCATGTGCACTTGAACACTTTTTATTGAGAATGTATTATGAGTCAATACTTCCTTTATGAAGCTTTCCAGAAAGTCCATTTCTGTAGTATTTTGACATGATACTGGAGTCCACATCTCTTCATTGTAATAGAACCAGGAATTTTCTAGTGGCAGATCACCTTCTTTTATTAACTGAAATTAAATCTTCAGAGACCAACAAAATTTGATTCTGAAATGTAAACTTTTGAAACTAGGACCTCTACTAAGCTGGTCAATAAAGACCTGTCTTGAGCTAGCTGTGTTAATAACTCAGAAGCAGAGCATGACATTTTTGTTAGTTCATTGATTTGACTTAATTAGCAGTTCAGCAAGAGGGCTGTAAGCCATAAATCAATTAAAATATTAAGTTTAATTTTGTGAGAAAATAACACTGTTAATAATGGCACTTAACTAGTGCTTACTTTCTAGTACACATTATATACATACAGAAGCATACAGTACACCTTCCTGTTCAGAGGTTTACATTTAAATGATACACTTTTAGAAATAATTTAATAAACTCTTTGCAGATTCTTTGTACATCAGTAGGCTGATTTTTATCTTGCATATATACAGTATTTTTATTCATATCTATTTAAATGTGTAATAGATAAGCCCCTATTTACAGTCACCAGAAACCTTCAGGTATTTGAAATGGAAAGGCCCCATTCTCGAGAACTTTGTGTATTAAGTGTTTGTCCATAAAAGTTCTTCCTAATTTATGATACCTTGTATTTCCTTAAGTATTTTACTGCACTCGCTTCTCTACTGTTCTTTATATAAATACTGCAAAGCTCTCTCTTTTTGGGATGCTGCTTTTTAAGAGATAGCAGCTGAGGGTGCTGCAATTTAGTTCAGAATTCCCTTAGGCTAACAGAAGCCAGGCAGATCCATGGCACAGTTTCTTTGAGGCAACTAATAAATCAAATTAACTTTTCTAAGAGGTTGAGTGGATAGCAGTCTTGTTCATTAAATTATCCAAGTTTTTGTAACTATGATTGCCATCACATTTAGTGTTTATCAAGGATACGGGCAAACATCCGTAGCTCTGTTGCAGTAAAAAAGATTAGGAAAAAATTAGATTGGATACCCCATGGGTAAGTTCCATAAAAATCTGTCTTTCTACATCTCTTTAAAAGCAGCTTCCGTTTTACTACATCAATTTTGTAACATTGAATCACTGAGTAAGATTTGGATCATCGTAAAGGAGTCAGTGTGATGAAGTAAACATGAGAATTGAATGGTACCAGGTGTGCAAGACAAGCAGGGATGGGAGAGAAATGAAAGTTAAATAAATTGTGCAGAGAAGTGAAAAACGATAAAGAGAAATGATGTAAGAGCCATGATCTGAAACTGAGAATTTAACATGGAGAGAAAGGAACAGAAATAAAGGCAACATTTCTTTTAGAGACAGAAAGTAAGATGTCTTAAGAGAAGGAAGAAATGGAAGTAAGGAAGCAACATGGAAGTTGAAATTGCACTTAAAGTTGCCTGCTCAGCTGCACTGTTCTGGCAGTGTCCCAGTTCTGAAAGCCTCTATTCACACCAGATAAGCCAGTTCCTCCCTGCTGGAACTCCTCCTGCATAATGGCACAGAATTTCTTTAACAGATTTTACGTGAGAGATTTCATGTGATGCATTAAGAAACCTAATTTTTTTCAGATGGGAAGAAGGAGTCTGTTTGCTTGACAGCTGTAAGGAAAGATTTTGTTCTTAAGCACTTCTGTGTGGAAGTGAGCTTGAGTGCTCAAGAGGTGTAGAAATTCATAGAAAATCTCTCAAGGTGGGCAAAACCAAGAAAGCAGCCAGCATCATGTATGTCAGTAGAGAGGAGTTGGACACAATTATTTATAAGGAACAGCTTCAGTCCTTAACATGGTTTTTCATCAACAGGCTAAAACTGAAAACACCACAGAAATAGATTATTTGCTCTGTAGGCTTTAAGGGTTAAAAATATTCAATAAAATATGAAAAGCTCTTAAAAAAAAGAAAAGATTAATTGAAAGTCTTCCACCAGGATGCTGATAACTTAGAGATGCTTGTATATCAAGAAGATAAGCAAAGATGACTATGGGAAGAAATTGCTTGATGGGAAAAGATCTGAAAGGTCTGTCCCTCACCTGCTTTTCACATAGAACTTCAGTATGTGTCTTTGCTGACAGACTAGGGCCAGTTATCAGACAAGATTGTGCTCTAAGCAATGGGAAAGGTTCAGTTCTGATCTTGCTCCATGTATTTTTTAATACCAGAAGCTTGAAAAGTCACATTTTTTTAATGATGTCATGTGGAATTTGAGTTGTGCTGTAACAGATTAAGCAATAAAATCATGCTGCACCATGTATTAAGTGAAAAAACGTCTTGTGGCCCCACACCAGTGGAAGAGTATCAGCTTCACTTGCACCCCCCTCCTGTCCCCTCCTGTCATTAATGCAACAGCAGCACAAGAACAGGTAGTTTTTGGGTCAGTGCTTTGTAGCTTGTTGTTGTAACTGTTTATGTGCTTCCTGCAGCATGTCTGTGTTTCTCACGTGTTTCATATAATCAGTAAAATTTGGTGATCTGGATGGATTTCTTCCAATCTACTGTGAAACTAAACTTTAAGGCTTTTTTGAGAGGTCACCAAAAAGCTGATGCTGACTGGGATTCCTATATTGAGGAATTTTACATGGTTTCCAAACCTCCAGTGATGTCCTAGATTAACGAGAGTTTAATTTATTTGTTGCACACATATCCCTTGAAAATACAAAATGTTAATCACAAACATATTTATTTTTTAAGATAATTATTCTTGTTACATGAACATATGTGGACCATAACACTTAGCCAGACAATATTTACTAGTTAAATTCTGATTTAACTTTGTAAACCACTGTGTCCTTCATTTTAGTATGTGGAACAAACATCTCTAAGTTCCGTCAGAATTAGTTAATAAATATTTCTGAATTCCTGAAATGTTTTAGGATACAAACAAAGCACTGGAAAATTAAAACATATTTTTGTTATTTGTTGTAGCTAAAAGAAAAATCAGTTTACCATAAATGTTAAAACAGGTTAGTTTGTGTGAGAAAATAATTTCTGAAAAAAGTAAATTAGGCTTCTTTTAGAGGGGAATCAGTGATAGAGAAAGAAATTAAATAATTTAATTTATAATTAACATTTACTATTTGGACATGTATAATTGGGTAATATGATCTTCAGTAAAGATCAACTATATAATCTTCATTGAAAATGCTATTTACTTCATCAAGGATAGCACTACCACTTCTTTGTACAGAAAACAAGGTAATACCTTTTTCTATACAAGATACAAGGTGCTGTGTCTTCAGTCAAGACTTCAATAAACTGCTTAGTGATTTCTTCAGACAGGAAGATCAGAGCCATGAAACCAGAGTTTATCCTTTGTCAGCAGTTCAGTGCACTGAAGGTATCTGATGTCACAGGTAATGCAGCACACAGGCCAGAGCCTCACACCACTTCAGCAAACAACTACTGGAAAATTAAGACTGTCGCATTCAGCTGCAATGGAAGCTCCTTCCAGCCTCTTGGTTGGGACTCTCAAATGTCTCTGAGTGCCAACACAGCAGTGTCACAGTCCCAGCCCTGAGCAGCCAGTGCTGCAGTCACAGAGCACCAGGGGTTGTGTCACACCTATGTCATGACCTGCTGTACCACTGTGCGCTCGTGAGAACACCCCTGGTTCCCACAGTGTATCTTTTTAAGCAAACGTCGTAATTTGTTGGGAAAGTTTTTGTTAATGTATCTGTAGAGCAGAGGCATGACAAAGCTGCTGGAGAAAGCCAGGAATTTTGACAAAATCGTGGCAAAGTGTAATATTTGAATGGAATTTACATCTGGAATTCTTCCTCGTAGGTTAGTAAACGTGCTTACCAAGAGAATAACGTAATAGGGTGTCCACAGGGTGAACTGTGTGCAGACTGTGGCAATCAGAAGCCTGTGCACTGATGGATCCAGGCGCCCAGTGTCCTGATCCAGTGGCGTGGCCTCCTTGCGTATCCGCAGGATCAGCGTCAGCGCGTAGAGAACAGCGATGGCGGGAACGACGTACCCGATAAACACCATGATGGCATCTGCTGCTTCCTGGTTCTGCATCTTGGAGCACTCGATTATTTTGGTGGACACGTGGTTGCAGACATAGAACAGGAGAGATGAAAAGCTCGTGAGCATGGCCCCGCCCCAGATGAACCCGCAGACGTGTTTGGTGTTGTACACACTGGACATGTAAGTCCTGGGCAGGGCACGTTCGATGTAGTAGTCCAGACTGAGCAGTGTGGTAGAGTACATGGTAACTAACGATGAGACGTTGAATAAAATAAGGAAGGTAATATAAACTTCATTGTTGGAATTCCAGATGGCCCATTTTGTATTGGCAAGACCCAGCAGGTACATTGGTGCCAGAGTGTTGATGATGAGGCCGGCAATGGCAATGTTGACAAAGTAAACATCTGGCATAGTCATAGTAGCTTTGTTGTAGAGGTTAACTAGGACCAGCAGGCCATTGTAACAAAGGCCAATTGGGAAACATATAATGAGGTAGAGAAGGGAAAAGATGGAAAGCACAAGGTCGAAGTCATGGCAGAGATGCTGGTCCTCACTGTTCTCAGTACTGTTGACTAAGGCTTCACAGCTCCACATAGTGATTTTAGCTTTTGTGTCTTCTTTGCTGGTTACCAGCTTTTCTGTAGAGAGAGAAATAGTGAAAGTGTTGTTAAAATATTACATTGGAAATGAAATGGAAAGTACTGTGAAGAAAACATTTTGAACTTTAAGATTATATGCATCACATAACTGATGTTGTTAGTCTAGAAGAAAGTAAACTTATTCAAAATTTCATTAGACTGATACATGTTCTGCAGTTTTGATTTAAATGAAACTAGTGCCAAATTAATTGATACAGGACACTCAATGGAAGTAAACTGTAAACTATCATTAAGTACTGATGTATATATGAATACTAATGCAATTTTTTGAAAATTGTCAAACAGTACCTTGTATATAGCTAAAAATACATAAGGGTAACTATTGAAGAGTGGAAGGATATAAACTGAAGCACAAATCTTCACAGTATGATGGAAAATAGAGATCTCCTAACATCTTAAATAAGCTTTACCTTAAGAAAAAGTTTCTTAGGAGGCACATCCAAGGCAGTATGGTTTGAATCACTGATAAAATTGACAAAGGCTAGAGGATACTGGGAAATGAGGTGTAAGGGGGGGGTTGGTTTTGTTGTGTTGGTTTTTTTTTTTTTAAATAGGTCAGTTTGTATTCAGACTTCCAACCTTATAACCATTTAGTTTCAAAAAAACAATGGACCTCTGTAGTCCAGGGAACCTAATATCAGGGCAGCCTGACTTTCCAAAAAGGCAAGAATCAGCTATCATTTCCTCTCAAAATAGCTCAAATTCTTTAAAAAGTATGCTACTATCAGCAGTTGTGGCCCAGCCATCTTTGCTTTATCGTCAGTAGAGATAGCATTTTAACTGAAACCAAGTGAACTTCAAAGCAATCACGTAAAGTCGCTTTCCAAAATGCAGGAACGAGAAATAATCTCTGAAGTGCAACTCCAAACAGGCACAGCCTTAAAATCATGGCTGTTATTCATGGCATTGAATAACAGCCATGATTTCAGGGGCAGTGCAGAGCTGGTGCAGCAGGTGATTTCCCATGTCATGTACTCTGCCTGTCACATACTCCCGTGGTTTTGTGTGCTCCTCTGTCAGCACCTATAGCAAAGTGTAAGTACAAGTACCTGGATTCTTTCCAGAGGGAGAGCAAGATTTAATCAATCCACAGTAAACATTGTGCAATGAAAATGAATGCTACTAGACAACATGCTATACTCCATGAACCAGATGGCTAAATTATACTGTGTGGGGTCTGTGAGCATACGGGTACGTGACTGCATCTCCCTGGTGCTAATCCTTTGACTCTTCAGCCACAGTACTAAATTTGTCCCAGAATTGTGTCAACTTCCATGTTTTATTTCCCACTGCAGTTGTTTTGTGTGCATTTTTCTTCTAAATAACATAAGCTGAGGCAAAAATCAGGCTAAAAATACAGTAATTTAGCTGGGCAAGTGAATTTTTATTCCACTGTCCCATGATGGATTTCCTCAGAGAAGTGCCTTCTGTGGCAGCATCAGAAGTTCTATAGTTTTTAAAGGTTGTTTTCACCTTTGTGGGAAAACTTGACTTTTTTTGGTTTATTTTCTCCCATCAGTTCTTCAGCTATACTGTTGTGTTGAGTGGACCATATCATATCTTTATGTTGTCTCTCTATCCTCATTATATTTTGGAGCACAGAGAACAACCCCATTTGTTTTCAGGAAGCATCTGTTGGTTTAGGTTTTTAAGAAAGAAAAAGAAAAGCTGGTTTTTTCGCAGTTGAAAGGAACCAAAACTACATCTCATTGAACTGTTATGACTCGATTCAAGCCAAGCAGCAGACTGGAACTAGATATTGCAAATATGTGCATTCTGGTGAGTGCAAAGGTGACTAAGCACAGGTATGGGTACAATCACGTAATTCCATTATGTAGGTTTATCCTTAAGCATGTAGCTTTGATTACTCCAGACTGAATTACATCAGCCACTGAATAACTTGCCTGTATATTGTCTCAGAAGATCAACAGTCTTTGCTACCAGGCTTTGTATTTTACAGAGCAGGGGGATGTCTGGTTTCACAAGTGGTTTTAGTCATTACCCTTATTCTTTCTTTTCGTCCTCTAAGTGCGGTTAAACACGACAATTCTGTTTTAATGATAGAAATGGCAGGCGATTCATTCTGTTAAATAGTAATCTTAGGAGAGTGACAATCTTTACCTCCGAAATGAGCAAAAATAAACGCCAAAATTAAAACACTTTCTCGGAAAACCTTCTTGATGACTTTCAAGTTCCTAGGTGAGGTATTTCTGCGGCTGAAGCCGAAATCCCCCGTGCTGAATGCTCACTTACCAGCGAAGGCACTGAACCTGTTCGCTGTGCAGTGCAGTGCAGGCCCCGCTCAGCATTCCTCCCCAGCCGTGCCCTTTGTCGCTCCCAAGGCGGCTCTGCCGTGTCCGGGTCACTGCTCGGAGTGACCGCGCAGCAGCGCGGCTCGCTCGCTCCCCGCTGACCCCTTCCCTGCGCGCTCACCGCCAGCTCTGCAGCCCCAGGTCGCCTCTGTTGCATAAGTGCAGGCTGCAGCAGCCTCTTGTTTACAGTGCCCCGGCTCCGGCGGCCCCAGCGCGGCCCGGATCCCCCGTTCTCACCCCGGGATCGCGCTGGACGCGCAGCCCCCGCCGGGCAGCGGCACCGCGCTCCCGCCCGCCGCGCTCCGCAGCCTCTCACCTTTAATCCCCGTGTGCCGCTGCCCCGAGCCGCCCTCCCGAGGCACCGAGCCGGCCGCCAGGCCCCGGCGTGGCTCTCCCGGGGATCATGGTGCTGGCCCGGCGAGCGTCCGGCACCGCGCTGGGAGCCGCTGCCTGCGCTGCACTTGTTTTGCCTCTCTAAGTTACTCACAAGTTTCTGCTTGGCTTGGCAGGCGCCTGGCCCCTCCCTTCCCCTGTTTACAGCCAGTTTCAAGAAGTGAGAGGTTGTGCTCGGAGCTGTTGGATCCAGTTCGCTTTGTAGTCCCTGGGTTTTGGATTTACTGCTTAAAATCCATGGGCGTGCAGGTTTGTTATGGTTTTGTCATCGGTGCTGGTGTTCTGCAGAGCCCGTGCCATTCCCTGCAAGTGCAGTCAACAGCCTTCACTCAAGAGCGTGGGTTTTATTTTTAACTCGGGATGAGAATATGTAGCTTTGAGGTTTCATTTTCATAGGCCATATATCCTGGACAATCAGTATTTAAAAATTCCCATACTACAAAGTGCACAGGTGCTTGTGGTGCTGGCAAACATAAGACAGTTTGTAAGACAAGCTAGGAAGGCAAGTTTCTGAGCGTTTGCTTTGAATTTGGAGATTGTTTTGGTGTTGTGAAAAGGTGTTACAACATAACCCTCATTTTGTGATGGTGTTATGAGTTCCATTCTGCTTCCTTTTTAAAAATGTTGATTAATCTCAAGGATATTTGCATATTACTTGCAGTTAATGGATGTGAATGTTTATATTTTCCACAACTTTAAAATGGATCACTTCTTGAAAGAGCTTTTGAACTGCAGATTGATCATTTATCCCATAATGAATTTTTTCCTGTGGTTGTTCTGTTGTTTATATGGAAACTCCTCAGTCTAATCCAAGGGGACTACCTTTGAAGTATGTTTCCAACTGATATCACCAACCAAAACAGAGAGCTGCCTTTTTCAAAATAATTTGTCTTATATTTAGAAATTCTGAAGCTTTATTCCATAGCAAATAAACACCAATGTAGCATCCCTTATTGGAAAAATAAGCAGCTGTTAATGAAATAAATACTGGAAAAACACTAAACCTGAGATTAGCTCAGTTGTTTAAAGCATGATGCTAACACCAGCATTGTAGGTTTGATCTCCACATGGCCCATTTGCTTAACACTTGGACTAGATCCTTGTGGGTCCCTTCCAGCTCCGAGTATTCTGTGAAATCTAAAAATGGTCATCCCGTTTGTCTTGAGTTGCTCTGTCTGAACACAGTTTATATTTAAAGGTTCATTACAAATATTGTAAAACCACTGCAGCTCCCAAAAGCAGAAAATTCCCCCGTTCCTGTTTGATAGATAGTCCACAGACAGAATTGTGTATGTGCTGTGGATAACTCCACGTTACAAACTGTGGCATCACATTTTTGGTGCTTCAGAACTTTAGAAGGACTTTAATCATCCTAAGTTCACCAGGGAAACAGCAAAGTAGGAAAGGTATTCATGTAGAAGCACTTTTAGAGTGCTCATACTTGGCCAAAAGCCAATTTCCTTACACTCCATTAAAGCCGATGGTGGTTTTATTTAGATAACAATGTCCATTAAGTACTTAAGAAAAAACTTCTTGCAATGCAGCACAAAAAGTTGAGAGCGCTTGGTAGCAAATATTATTTTAGAAAAGATCCGTAAAATGAACTTTAAATAATGAGAAAAAAATGAAGTTCTGCTCAGTTGTATTATAGAGTCCATAGCTGCAGTCAGGCATTTTCAGACATTTTCATTCATAATGCAGCACTAAGTTGCAGAGCAGGTTGGGTAAGAGTTTGAAGCATGACCGTTCTATGCTCGGATTATTTTATTTGACTTTAAAAACCAACCCTTCATCCAGCTGCAGCACTGTCCCTTTTCTCTGCAGATTTTTCTGTTTATACAACACATGGTTTGTCTACTTGCTCTATTATCATGTATCTGTGACGTAGCTCTTACCCGGTTTATCTGACTGCTCTGTTTTCACAAGCTGTGGTATCATTATAAACTAATAGCTAGTAAAGTACCTAGCTAATAAAGCTGTTGCCAACAAGGTAAGTCTCTAAACATGCCAAACACTTGTACCTTTGTCACGTCCTCTTGAGTTCCCACAGGATCTCAAATCCTACAGACTGAAACCTGCCTAGGGGAGGGCTGGGTCCTACACAGAGCTTTGCTGAGTAGCACAGATTTGCTTCAGATCTAGACTGAGCAAACTAAAAATCATGGCCAGAAGTGCTATATGTATGTATAAACCATGACTTAGTAAGATGTCAGCTCCTCATCAGCTCCTCATCAGGGTTTGAAAGGTGCTTTTTGAAAGGGACATGCTGAATATTACTTATGGATTAATTCTTAAAACTTTAAATAATGGATGATCAATATTTTTGGAAAATTAGAAACCTACAATTAGTTGTACATCAAGGGGAACACACTGAATTCTCAAGTGCTGGAGAGTGAAGTGTCACATTGCTGTTCCCTCTCAGTCTGGGTAACATGACATTTCTTTAGGCTTACTAGCTTATATACATACCATAGGGATTAGCAAATGACTTCTAGGCTGGATATACAGAAAAGTAAAACTAAATAGCTCAAGTTAGATGCGAGGGGGGGAAAAATGCAGCAGTGCAAGCAAGTAGGAATATACTTTTCTTATGCAGTTGCTGAGTTGATGCTGTTTATAATGTAATGATACAGCTGAGATAAAATGCTTTTAACATGAGTGGAGATGAAAATCCTGCTTGATACTGGGGGCTGGGCTGAAAAACAGGCCCCTTCCAACCCTATCATTTATGTCTTTGTGGTGCAACCATTGACCAGTTTGGCAGGGGAAGTTCATAATTGATACTGGTACTGGTGGTTAATTCAGTGCAATGTAAGGTGAAAGAAGGCACCATCAAACAACAGGGATAATTGGTACGAAGTAGCACTGAATATAATAAGCCTACGTTGGATATTTTAAAAAGTACAAATCAAAAAGCAAGAGTAGGTCAGTTGAAAGAGAGGGAACAAGGGGTTTGCCACTCATGGCAAGTCAACTCATGGAAGAGCAGTCACCTAACCTTCTGGTCCTGCTGATTTCACCCTTCATTAGGCTCAGGTTTTGGTTTTCTAAACCCTTTCCCTTTGCTATAACTCACTTTAATAGCAGCATAACAATAATTAATAATTAAAATAAACCCAAGATTTTTCACTTATATAACCCAACTCTTGCCTACTCCCACTTGATTCTGCACAATTTAGGTGCTGTGAACCCATTTCCACCTCTATAGGTAATTACCTTCCCTTGGACCAATGTTTTTCCTTAAACATTCCTTCTGTCCATGCATAAATTCTTATACACATTTCCTGATTTCTTAAAATACCCCTTGAGTTTCCTATCTGCCTGGCCAATATTTTCCTCTTTATCTCTCCCTGGTGACTCCCTTACAATTAACACTGTACCTCCCATCATTATTTGCTCATATGACACACACACAGTATCATATCCAACTTATGACAGGGCTTCCAAGCATGACACACTTTCAGTTCTACTTTGTGACTTTCCTGTGGGATATCTCAGGCTGTTTTTGGTATTTTGAATAAGCAATAAAGATTACATTCTCAAGAACTGTAAGGGTGCATTTCCGTTTCATGTGGCACGAGTACAGAGATACCCGTGTTCCTGAAATTGGTCTTTGCATTTTGCTTTGGTTGCCCTTTGAGATTGCTCACTCTGCTTTTCCAGAAATTCTGAATATATGTTGTCTTCAGAGCTCCTTCCTGTGGGTGGGTGACCTTTGTTATTGTTCCACAGATGTTGGCAACCTCTGTCTCATTTGTTTATCCTCTCATTCTGTAAGCACCATCTTCGTGGTAAATCATTTGCACAGCAGCTACCTGGTGATTCAGATCCCACTTTTGCCATGATAATCTGCTTACTGCCCTGGCCTCTTGGCAGCCTGCTAAATAGATGCTTTCTTCCCCTCCTGTTTTGACCTTTTGTTGTTGTTATTTATCATTATTATTAAATAGTATGTAAAATGATTAATGTAATATAATTATTAGCAATGTCAGCTGCACATTTGGTTTCTGTTTAGATTGTTCAGCTCTTTGGGAATCTGAGTTCATATAAGGCCATGTCAAAAGTAAGTCTGCAAATTGTTGCCACAGGTCACTAAGCATCAAGAAATTAGTTCAGATGGGCTTTTTGTTTGGAAGAAGGAAGAAAACTGGATTTTAGGGTATGGCAACGTTTTTTTAGGATGTGCATCTTCTCTAATAGGTTAGAACTGCAGAACTTTCTCCTGGTTTTAGAGTTCATAGAAGGTTGCTCAGAACAACATGTGTATCCATCAGAAATGAAAAGTTGTATTTGCTTTAGCTTCTCTTTCTCCCTCTCAATTTCTAAGCAGTTTAAAGCTTATGAGAACAGATAATATACTCCAATAAAGGAAGACAAAGAAGATCAGCTGCTCTGGAAACCATCAAAACTGCTAAATGGTGTGTTTAGGAGCCCTTTAGATCTGTTGGAGAGTGGCCGTGTCGTGGTGCTCTGGAAGGTTGTAATAACGAACTACCACGGGGTAGAAGTTCTGTGGAGAGGAGATAGCCCAGCACTGCAGCCCCTAAAGATTTGTGTGGAAGGAGTCCCTTGTTAGATACAGATGCTATCTGCCAGGCACATCTGCCACTCCAGATAAATCCTGCCTTTTTGTGCTGTTCATTCCTTTGCAGTGGAGCCTCTGTGGGAACTGGGTTGCCAGTGGCTGTGCCCTCCTGGCAGCTGCTGGGGAACAGCTGCACCGGGGGCTCTGAACGGGTTAACTCCATAAACTCAGCCTTATTTTGTTAAGTTCTCCCTGCCCCAGCACTGGATGAGTGGCACTGATGTGCTGCTCCACCCCTTCCTGACTTAGCTTTATCACTGAATTCTGTAAGAGCTTCTATATGGAAAACATGACTTATTGTTTCTTTTTTAATGTTTCTGTGCAGCGAGAAAGAATTCACTATAGACTGAACAGTGCAGCTTTTAATACTTAAAGATTTCATCCCTGCAAAAAGTGAAATACCTTACTTTTGGGCAGTTCTAAAGGTGAGGATTCCATCAGGCAGAATGAATGTACACAGTGATTACCTGTATTCATCTATCTACAAGCCTTAGCTGCCAGGGATCCTGACATGAGATACAATTTGGAGATGCTCAAATATCCACTAGATAATACTTTTTAAAAAGATTAAGCTACATGCAAAACAAAACCTGAGTAATTTTCCTAGTATTCCTATTCACTTCCAGGAACCTATGGCGTATTAAATAACAGGAATAATTAGAATGAATGCAGTATTAGAAAATCAGCTTACGTAAGGCGCTCCCAGTTCTGGATTTTATAAAGTTGACCAGTTGGAATACAAGAAGTGACAGCTTTTAAGCATCAGCAGAGTAGATGGCGCCATTCAGAGTGCTGAACAGCCAGTCAGTACTGCTGCAGTTCTTCTGCTCCATGTTTTCAGAGCACTTGGAAGCTGATTTTGATGTAGCTATCCCACTTTAAAACTATGCAGCAGCAACCTTAAATAACATTCAGCATCAAGATGACTGAAAGTTGTTATGTATATATATTAATTCTTTTAACTGCTTCACTGAAAACAACCTTCTGAAAAAATTTAACCTTCGTCAGAATTTTCAGTGTGCTTGTGACTGGTGAGCCACAGAAACCAAAAGAATTAATTAAAAAAATTCAGTTTCTGGGAGAGCACACAAGCAAATAATTTCCTTCAGTTTAAAACTGAATCTAAGTTGCAGATCCTTTTCATATGAAGTACTACAACACAGTGGATTTAACAAGGGTTACAGACACCTTCAGAAGGCATCTTTACTGTTGTGGTGATGTTCAGAGCAGCTGGGACTTAGTAGACACTCTATCCCACTGTTTTTAATGAAAATATTTCATTCATTTATTCTGACTTCAGGAACTTAATAGACTCAGTGGGTGATTTCTTTAATAAATTTTTCATAACTTGCAGTCATCAGTGTTTAGGATTTTTGCCCCAGTGCCTACAGCCACTTAAACTGTAGAGCAACAGGTCAGTTAAGACCAGTTTGGGGGAAAAATTTTATGAAACTTACTGGTTCCTATTTTTTATGTAAAGATCATCATATCATAGAAACTTCTGCCAAGGCCTTTTTAATATTTGAGATAATATAAAAGACAGTTTTATGGTAAAATTCTTTAGTCTTGTCTTTAGTTAATGTCTTTAGTAAGTGCAGACAGGTCATTTGCACCTTACAAGATAGCAGGTGCCTGGATGTCTGCATTTCCAGCATTTTGGAATTGCTCAGGTTCCAGGTAAGGAATGTTTGTACTTCTGGTTCATGTAAATCAGCATCACTCCAGTAAATAAGACAGATTCCCGCCAATCAAAATTAATGCAAATTATGGCAATTCTGGGCTTTGCTGACTGAATTTATTCCAGGAAGAGAGTGTGGAAGGTGCACGGACTGTGCTGGAATTACTCTGTAAATGAGTTGGCCGGGTGAGCTGGCAGGGTGGAAACAGCAGCTCTTATCTTCCCCCGCTGTTTGTCAGCTTCACCCGTGCTCAGGGCTTGTGGCAGGGAACTCTACTGAAGTTTGGCAGTACAGAAACATTCCCCAGAGATCTTTTGGTGCCAGTTGCAGAGACTGGCAGGAGGCACAGATGGTACTTTTCCTGGAAACTATAGCATAATGCTGTTTCCTATTAGAAACAGTGAAAGCTGACTCGGTGACTTAATCAACCAGACCATCACGTTGGCTGGGGAGGAAGCTCTTGTGGAACAGACCCTGACCGCAGGGACCAGGTTTCCAGTAAAAGCAGAAATATTGACATAGTTCTTTATCAGATAGCATATGGAAGAATTATAAAAACTGGTTTGAGTTTGAAGGGAAAAATCAGCCCTCAGCAGAGTTGTACTAAGGCTGAAATGACTTCAAAATTTGTCACATCCGCTGAGATAAACTTATCTTTCTGTTAATTGCTGGCAAGTCTGAGACATCTTGTTCCTGACACTCCTGTGGCTTTTAATTTTCACTGCTTGGTGAGGGAAATAGCATTTTCTAGCTGCCTCCTGGATGAACTTGCATAATTACTGATTACATCTTATTCCATTTATAATGTCTGAATAAAATATTTTAAATTTACATTCTAGGGGGTCTAGTATAATATTAATGCTGATCTAAGTTTGGTTATTATTAGATGGTAAGATTTAGAATAAGAATTTTCATTTACCAGGGGCTTGAGGCATCTTTCTGACATGATTAAGTTCTGATTTGTCCATCTATTGCTTGCCATGTGCCACTCCCCACTCCACTTTATCAGTGACAGGGAGTTTTTATCCCTTAGTCATCAAAATGTTCTACCAATAAACTCGATTTCTTCTAAGACTCTCCACTGCAGCTGTATGTATATATCAAACTTAAAAATAACCCTTAGCACGTTCTGTTCTGGGATGCTGACAAAGAGTTTGACAGGTTTAAGTATTTGATTATTTCATCTGAGTCCTTGGCCATCCTTCCACAGACCTGTGGGTGGGGATATTTTTTAGGTACTTTTAATGGTTATTGTTCTTCCTTGAGGCTGGACAAATGTTTCCAAGGGCAAAAAAAAAACCCAAAGTAATTTTGTGGGAAGAAATGTGTAAAGGAGTCTGACACCTCTGTAAACCTGGACTCTTTAAACCTAAAGCCTCCCATTACAAAAACATGTGTGAAGTCACACCTGGAGTCTACTACCAATAGCCACCTGCTGCCCACACTGCATCCATTCTGTGGTATTTTGGAAAGCCATGGTTAGGATTTGTACAAATTCCTGGAACTACAGCCACATTAATAACATGGAAATAAGCACTAGTGCTTACTAACTGCAGTGTATCCATTCACATGGATACACTATGTATCACCATAATACTGTAATACCATACAGTAATTAACTCTCTAAAAATTTGAACAGACTTTTTGTAGAGATTTCTTAGTGTCCTTCATGGGTAACATGCTGTTTTTAATAAGTCTTGCCTGCTTCAGGAAGCAAAAACGACTTCTGTAGCACCTTTGTTACTACAGGAGCCCTGATATATTGGGTTTGCATGGCAAGCTTTTGGGAAGGTGTTCAGTTTTGTTTCTCATTACCCTACTCTAACTTGATGGTTAATGAATTAATTTTTCTGTAAGTTGAGTCTGTTTTGTTCAGGGTGGTAATGGGTGAGTGATCTTTCCCTCTCCTTCTCTCAACCCACAAGCCTTGAGTTCTATTTTCTGTCCCTTTCCAGCCGTGGAGGGGAGTGAGAGAGTGGCTTTGGTGGGTACCTGGTGCCCAGCTGAGGTCAGCCCACCACAAAAATAAATGTGTAATCTGCTTCCTCCTGTGCTAATGGGTGGAAGCCTGAGGAGTAATTAGTTTGTCAGAGAGCCAGTTTCTTAGTAATGATTGATAAAT
Organism: Ploceus nigricollis; assembly: GCA_013399945.1. NCBI lineage: Eukaryota > Metazoa > Chordata > Aves > Passeriformes > Ploceidae > Ploceus > Ploceus nigricollis. The sequence goes on along the minus strand of VXBC01003672.1, from coordinate 456,085 downwards.
GGTTGTTTTGACAGGGCCCACACAGGCACTGGGTGTTGAGAACAGTAAAGCACAGTTTGTAGGGAGGTCACTGGAGCCTGCTGGTCTGTCTTCACCTAAATGAGCTGTATTTGTTGTGGAGAGAGTGGAAAATATGCAGAATATTCTGATTACCTCTTATCTGATGTTCAGATCCTGCACGCAGGAGTTCAGACTAATCAGTCTGATGTGCAAATCACAAACATTGATGTTTACATGAATCACTTTGACCAGACATTTGATTAACTTTGTTGCATCACTTCAGAATCAGTCTGACTTGTGTAGAAATCCATGGAATTCTGCTCAGACTTAAATGATGGAGCCAATCAAACCCGTGCCAGATGTGATGCTGGCATGACAAATAGGGTGCTGCCTTTTATGCTGCTTTAGCATTTCTATCAGGACAAAGTTAAGTTCAGCTGACAGAGCCCTAAGGGAAAGTAGGTGTTCTGCTACATATAGTAGAAAACAGATTTGCAAAAATCACAGTGATTAGTGTAGTTAAAAATGCTTATGGAGGCTAAAAGGACAGCAGTCATTCTGCTTATTCAAAGCTTCTGCTGAAAGCAGTTAGGAAATTTTTGGTGCTTTGAAGTTTGCCTTTGGCTTACCTTCTCTTATAATATAAATGAAAATGCAACTTAATTGTGATTAATTAGTTAATGAGTTACCGCTGTGTCTATCTGCTTTGCAGTAATATTTCACAGTATGGTTTGCTGCATGTTTATTACTATCGTATGAATAAAAGATTCATAAGGATCTCACTTTCACTGAGAACTTTTTTCCTCTCTTAAAGACTAATTGGATTAACTTTTGATCAATCCTCTGCTATACTTCTCTAATACTTCTAGATTTAATATACAGAAACATAAAGATCTTGTATATTCAGAGCAGTAAATAAAAAAAAATGAAAACACATAATTATTGCCTAAAGAAACAGTGAGAAATCCAGCCTAATGTGCATGAAAATTGATATGCACAAGAAAAGCTACTATAACTTTGTTTCGGCCAACCAGATAGAAGTGAGAGCGTGACAAATTCCAACAGTGATGTTTTCCCTAAAGTACTGTTATCTAAAGCGCAAACATTGTTTTCTAACGATGGCACTATTCATTTCTACTGATGCAAGGCTTAGATGCATTTATGTAAATTCTTTCTAGGCTCTTAAAAATCGAAAGCAATCTAAAAGGAGAACTGCTTAAAATCTCACCTGGGAGGCACTGCCTTGCTGTCCCTTGATGGCTGGCAGAAACATTTTGCCCATCAAGCCAGACCCTTTTGTGAGTGAGCTCAGCAGAGAGTGCAGTGTCTCATTTCTGTGGCAGAGTAAAGCCTGGGAGAGCTGCTGCGGCCGCAGTGCCCTCGGCGTGGCACTGGACACTGTGGGCACATGTGACTGCCCTGCACATACGTGCTCATAATCCCCTAAGCTGCAGCCACACGCTCTCATTGGAGTTCTGGCAAAACCAGGGCCTGATCCTGCCCTAGGCACGGTGCTGTGTACCCTGCCCCTGGTTGTGAAAGGGTTTGGAGAGGTCTTTTTTTGGAAAGGACAGAGGGAAAGGACACGCTGCGGTTCGGGGAACAGTTCAGCCTTTGGTGTCGTTACGTAACAGGAGACAAACAGCGGCTGCATCAAACCCAGAGAGCTTTGGTACAGGAAAAGAATTTGACCATCAGAGCAGCAATTCTGTGCACATGAACAGAGTAGAGTCATGGCCAGAATGAGCCAAGCTGACAAAAATATTAGTTAGTGAGATGTGATTTTCTTCAGAGCTGCTCATCACAGCTGTGTATGCCGGGAGTCATATCCCCCCCACCTCGGAAACACAATGCTGTTTACCAAAACCCTGCAACATCCACTTGGCCTCTGGAGATTTAGACAGTAACCAACATTAGACCTGAAAAAGAGCCAATGCGAGCTTTAAGAAACACTGTAAACCTCAGAATTCTTTTATGCGTTCAGAAGAAACATTTTAATTGGGGGGAAAAAAAATTATGTAAGGAAAATGGTGCTGCTCTATCATCTGACTTTAATGAGGTGGTAGGTAAATATAAATTCTTTGTATTTGAATAAAAAGCCTGTAATATCATTATTCCGTCTATTTAGCTTGAATACAAATAGTCCTTAAATAATTTGCCTTTTTAAACTGTGATGAAGAAATAATTTATGTGTTTTCCTTCCTCCCCAAAGCAGTAAAGTTTAATACATGATTTTACTTACCAACCATAAAGGAGCTGACCCATAAAATGAATGAAGAACTTGTCTTTCATGTTAGCATGTGAATCTTCTTTGATGTATGTAATATAAATGTGTTTTGTTATTTTATACCATTAGTTGCTTATTTTTAATTTTGCAGTTTCTTAGAAGCGAAAACTTCACAACAAGACTCCGAGATAGGTTCTAAGGTTAACACCTGAGAACTTTTTGAGTGCTGGTATTTATGATCTAAGTATTTGCTTAGTTCAGTTATTTTTTGTTCCCTTTGGCTAAGCTTCTCTTGTTTATATTAAAGTTAAACCCCCCCCAAGTTTCTATTTACAATGTCTATCACACAGCAGCTCTGCTTGTAGGTCCCTTGTAAGTATTTTCCATTAGATTTTCTATTGTTGGAGATTGGTCAAATTGTTAAATAAACAAGCACTTCTTTAATCTCTGAAGTAATATTTCTTTGAGGAGACAGTGTGGGGCAGCCCAGGATTATGACTTTTCCTTTTTTTATGGTTTGTAATATTTCATACTTATCACTTATTTGGTTAAGCCGTTATGTATGGTTTGTATTTTGAAACATGGAGAAGAAAACCCAAACTGTGGTGTTGATTTATATTTCGTAATACCAGTGACAGTTGGGCATGGAATTGAAGGGGAAGTGTGCTTTCCTTTTGAAATTCAGACCTCATAAACTTTAGCGTATCAGCTTTTTGCAGGGAAAAAATGCAGAGATTGGGAGATGGAATAGCACTGCTTTGGTCTCCAGGGAGAGCAGGAGGTAATAACGTGGCTCCTTCGAGTCTGCTGCTCTCCTGGTTTTATAGAGGCAACTGCTTGCTCTCATAGGCCCCGCCAGTCCATCACTTCTTTCAGGCTGCAGTGCCCACAGCCTAACACTTTTTCCATTTTCCTGGTTGGGTTTGTCCAGCAGACTTTCTGCAAGATTTGTTTGAGTGTAGAGATATGGAATCCCTGACACAGTTATGCTGTTACTACAGCTTGTAGCAACAAGTGGTAGTTGATCACCTGGAGTTACTTGGGGAACTTGTGGGGCAGAGGAGATTGTTGTGCTTTGACTATAAAGCACATTTCAACAATATCCATACTTATAGAACTTTTCCAGATATTTCTTGTGTTTTCTGGCCTCCCCAGAGCAGTGAAGTTCAAGATATGCTTCTACTCATCAGCCATAAAGGAGATTAACCCTAAAATGAATGAAGAATCCATGGGCAGATCTATGGATGAGGTTTTGTGCTGAGACTTGGTCCTGGCCACACAGCTGCAAGGGGACTGAGGGAAATGCTGAGGTTTACTTTAGTGACTTATTTTTTAGCTCTGCCTCATTGCAAAGTCAGCAAGCAGAAACCTCAGTGAAGGTGGAGCCTCTTCTGTGACCTGCCAGGAAAATTAGCCCAGACCTAAAACACCTTTAAGCACAAGCCAGATATTTTTGATGTGCACATGAGAGAGGTTCAGCTGGACAGGTGTCTGGTGTGAGCATGAAACACAGAGAGAACATAATGCAGGTTTTTTTTGTCACCACTAAGCAGCAGGGATCACAGAAGCCTTGGAGGCCTCCTCACAAGATTTATTTTCAGATGCAGTGTACTGTTCAATGCTTTTGGGTTGATTCATACACTGAATTAAATATGGCAGTTCCCTGTCCATCTTACCCCAATTATGTCTCTCATGGCTGATGCTTCTCTAAAGTTAAGGCACCCTGAAGTTCATAATTACAGATAACTTTGTTAATATGAAAATGGGATATGAACAGTGCAGGTTTTTGTTTACAGAATAATCTGTAGTGATTCAGATGTTTAAGTCATTATATGTTTAAGGTGCTGATGTCCCTAACATGCTGCTACATTTAACTGATAGACAATTCTAGTAGTAGTTTTTACTTACAGAAGCTAAATAAGACCAAAACAAAGTTCTGTTCAGTTTTGTTCAACATTATAATGACTTTTTGAAGTTCACCTTCCAGGAGTGCTCTGTGCAGTAACTTAGGCAGAGTCACTGATTCAGGTGGATTGAACAAATCACAAAGTTAAAGTGAAAGTAGTTATTCAGGACTGTGGTTGCCAGAGTATTATTTTTATGAGCTGAAGTGGTTTCATTGAAGCATCACTACAATATTAGTGAATTAGTAGGTGTGTTTCAGCCCTTCATACCCATGTGCAGTGTCTATAAAGAGTGGTTATTCATATAAAGGATTATCACAAATATTCCTCAGTATACTTTTATCTTAAGCTGGTACCTTCAAAGGAATGCAAGCAGTTGGTGGTTCATGATAGAGAGACTCTGGGCAAAGATCTGGTTCATTGCACAGAATGAAGCCAATCCCCTGACATCCCTTCTCATTTTCACTATTACTGTTTTAAGTGTAAAGCAAGGTGTAGTATTAATGGGATTCATTCAAGACTGTTTATTTCTGTTTCATCTTAGTGTGAATATTCAGCAAGTTCATATTTGGTCATAACAAGTCTGAAATGCTTTGGTAATTACATAAAAAATGAAAGTGAATGTGCAAATCAGCTGAGGTAAGCAAGACTTATTTGCACATTTTAGATTAGTTGCTTTAGCACTGCCTTTATGGGCACAGCTTTGAGTCCCTTTCATTTTTCATCTGCTACAGTATTTCAGGTTGCATGAACTCTGATGGAAAACTTTAAAAAGGCGACCACAACTGTACCAGTGCTGCAACCCCATTAATCATACATTCATTCCTCAGAACCAGCGTCTCTGGTTTGAGGAATTCACCCAGCTCTCCCTGAGGGCCGTTCCAGATGAGCTCTGGTGAAACTGGCTGTGGAAGCTGGATGTGTCACAGCCCTGGCACAGCCTCTTTTCTGCTCAGGGCCACCAGAAAGCGAGTGGCACCTGCTTAGAGTCCAGGTGGAACAAGAGAGGAGCTCATTCTGAGGGGCACTGCAGTGCACTGAGCAGCTGAGGCAGCTCAGGGTTACTCTCCTTTTGCCAGCTCCATCGTTACAGGAGTGGGAACCTCCTCCTTCACAGCTCCTTCCTCTGCTGATGTGACCTGGGATCCTCATGTGATTTTTAGTGAAAATCCCTCAGACCTGCGAATTCATAGAAGCTCCCCCAAAGTATTCCAAGCTTGTGGTTAATATCAGTAGCATGCCTTTTATTTTATTTCGAAAAGACCATGACTCTGTTTCAAAAACATGGGTCTGTGCAAAACACCTGATAGTTGCATATCAGTAGGAGTGGTAATAATGGGCAAGGCAGGAATATTTGTCTTTGCTAGTCAGCAGGCTTTTTAACTTGAGTTCCTTTATATTTGACCCTGATTGGTGTGGCCAAACTGCTGAAATCCCGTTAGGTCATTGCTTGTGCAGATGTATTAGAGATGTTCTTTGGTGTGTCTGTGTGCCTCTTTTGTCTCTGCATACTTTGGCTAATTTTATTAGCTACTGTTTGAAAATGTCATTAGACATCAGATCAGTTTATTTAGCTATTGTGGGCTAATCCAAACATACAGGATATAATACACAGCTCCTGACCTTTTCCTGTTACCAGGCTTGCAGCAGCTCTTTCTTTGGCAGACCTCAGGTGCTAGGGAGGGAGGAAAGGGCTTTAACCCTCTGGGTGTGTTTTGTGAAGCTTACAGGACAGGCTGAAGGCACTACAGACAGGCTGAAGGCACTACAGCTCACTTTGCAGCATAAGAGAAGCAGGAGAAAGCACAAGGAAAGGAAAAAAATCCAAGTTATTACTGTCTTCCTTAATAAATTCTTGGCTGCAGTCTCCTCACGCTTCAACCCTTTAAAAAAGTTGTAAAGCACCAAGTTTGTAAGCCCCAGACTGTGGTAGTGAGTGAGATTTCACAGTCAGCTGACCATGAAGTGCTACCAGCTTCTAAAACCTGCTTGACTGCACATTATTTCTTGAAGCCTTCCAGATTTTGGAGAAAATTGTTGCACAAAAATCTTTGAAGATGAGATTGAAGATTGAGGAGTTAAAACATCATTTCCTCTAGCTGTTCATTTTACTATTGCCACTTTTGATCTGTGCTTATGTGAAAAAACAATTTATGAATTAATCTCTACCCCAAGAGGTATTTTGATAGCATAAGTCTATTGTATTTATTGTTCATGGCAAATTTTAAAAGGAAGAAAAAAACAGAGGAAGAATACAATGAAAATGTTGACCTTAATGAATGAAAATTGGACTGTTTGTACTATGAGAAAATGAAATAATTATGGCTATAAAATCCCATGCTCAAAGAATGAAAATAAACAACATACACAGTGTGTGGAAATGGGAGTGAGCCAGTATGGTAAGACAGATTCACTGAGATCTTTTGTCCATAGTAATTCTTAATAATGTGGGATTTTTTTTTTTTTTATTTATGGACTAAAACCATCCTGGAGAACATTCCTGGAGTTTGACAGCAGTGCAAGAGATTGGTTTACAAACATTTCACACCAGGAAAATATTTGGAAACCAGTGATGTGGTGTTTGGCCACTACAATTATAAGCAGCAATAGATGCAATTTTTGTTGCATTAGAGCCATGTGGCAGGTTAGTGGTTAATTAATCTGTTACCAAAGATTTCCTAGCCAGGAAATCTACTTTTCAAAAATTCCATTATTTTAGGCTGAGTCTTTTTTTGATGGGAAAAAAGTGATTAAAAAATAGCATGTCAAAACAAAGGGTTGAATCATCAGTTAAATACAGCACAGTAACACTGCAAAGTTTGACTCTGTTTCTGGATTTTAGAATGAATTTTCCTTTAAGCAGTAGCTAAATGGTTTCCTTAGATTGTTTGTGTGTTGCACGAATCAGATCAGATCAGTCTTAAAGTTCATAATTTTCCCCAGAGTGTCTGAAATCCTACTACAAAGAGTCCTTTTGTCTTAAGAGTCTGACACCAAGTAGAAATAAAAGGCTGAAATAATAACACCACTAACTTGGTTTAATTAATTGTATGTTTCTGTACTTAAGCTTGAAGGGTGGGAAGTATTGCTTTAAAGGCTACCTACAAAACTGGTGAATGAGCAGCCACTCAGGGTGCCACTTCAAAGAGAAACACCCAAAAGAGCAACAGAAGGGAAGCTGCTTTTGAATTCTCTCAGTTCCTCCTGGCAGCCCAGGGCTTGCAAAGGAAAACAACCCAGAAATGGTAATTTTCTTTTGTGTTTGTTACATAACCAGCTCCCAGCAAATAAAGCTGGAGGTGGAGCAGCCATACAAAACCCCACTTTGTAACCTGTGTCTGCCATAGCTGCACAAAAAAATCTCACCTGAATTTAGGTGTTTTTCCTTCCTGGCTAAGGGAGATTCCTTACACTGTCTGCAGCCAACTTGATAAAATTCAGGAGCCCTGTGTAACTCTTGGTTGCACTGGTGGATATTTTGTAATTTGAGCCTTCATGGTTAGTCCAGATTTGTACCTTATTGCTGAAGCAGTCAAACAAAACTTGGTTTCTACCATTTTTTATTTTTCAGATTTCTCTGTATGCAATATTGTAATAAAGTAAAGAAGTAGGAGAAGGTAACTGCAAAAGGGAAAACTGGTTTATACAAGAGTGCTCAGTCTTCCCTTTGGGATCAGTTGAAACTCTAAAAATTGTGCTTTCATGTTAACCATCCTGTACCACCTTTAAACTTTGCCTTTGCAGCCGTGCTGTGGCTTCCATAAAGCAGCATTTGGGATGGAGGCTGGTATTTCACTGCTGCAGATGGCAGCCCTGGCTGGTCAGCAGCCTTTGTTCTGGTCTTTGTGCCCTGCTTGTCCTGCATCCCCCTGACTGTCAGCTGCTGGATCCTGGCTCTGCCTCCCTCGCTGTTTCCTTCCCACAGCTCTGTAATGGCCTGCTCTTGGCTTTGGGACTTCAGTTTGTGATTTACTAGTTATAAAATCCCAGGATTACAGGTGTGCTCCTTTACTGTCCTCAGGTGTCAGCTGAAACACTGCTGCTAAGATGTCCTGGTGCCCTCATTTTTAAAGGGTGATTAGGAGACCAGTCTGAGAATAGCTATAACTGATGAAAGGATTGAGAGAATTTATACATTTGGCAGTTCTAACCATTTTTTACACTTACTTTATAGACCTGGAAAGGAGGGACTTGCAATAAATACAAAATTCTAAAATGTCAACTGTGCCCAACTTCTACAAACTTTATTATCATTACCTCTGTAAGAATTAAAAGTCTGTTCATGTACTCCAGAGCAGCAAATATTGTCAGACAATGTGTAATGGAAATTTCTGAGAGCCAATATTTAACATCTTGAAATGAGAAGCATCCAGGATAACTTTTGAAATCGCTTGAATTCACTATATATTACAACAAAATATGAAGGTAAATATTAAGGTATTTTCATCAGATGGCTTTAAATTAATCTTTGGATTTCCTTTAAAAAAAGAAATGAAAAATCTTTGAGTAATGGAGAAACAGGGTGCCCCTCATATTGCTCTCACTCTGAAGTATGACGTAGAGAAAAATTACTTGGAAGTAGTTCATTTCCATGTTTAAACTCTTCTTATTTGAGTCCAGAATGCTCTTAAATTATCTGGTTTAGGCCTTGATACTGCAAATTAACTCCGGGTAGTTAGATGCATAAACAGAGGCACAGCAAAACCCCACTGAAATTAACACATCTTGTGTGGCCCGGGGCTCTGTGTCATGGGGCTGTTTGCTGGGGGTTTGTTTATTTTTTAAGTGTTCTAAAATGTTTCCCAAGTAAGTATATGATGTTCCAGAAATGACAGATCAGTAGCAGCAAACTTCAAACCTTCTTACAAAGTAGCTTTTCTTGGCTTTGTTTAGGAAAGTCTCTTTGATTCTGCTTGTATTTAATGTGCTGCTGGGTAACTGTGGAACATGCATCTTCTTAAACCAAATTCAGAGAGTACCATGAACTGACACCTGCTTAAGTCTTTAATTAACAGTGGTTTAATCTCTAACAATCTCTATGTACATAAGCAGAAAGTATCTGTGTTTCATGTGTACTTTGAACTGCCATTCATTTAGAAATCAAAGATTTGTAAATGAAACACAGTGTGCCAGACATGATGATGTTTGACTGGAATCTCTTCTTGTTGGCACAGCCTGGATTTCCTGGTGCTCTCAGCCCCCAGGAATACATTCTTATTAAAAATTACAGAGAGAGGGAAAAATATAGAAGGAAGTCCTAAAAAAGTGTGTGTATCAACTATATAAAAAATATATTTAAAGCAGGCAAACACACAGTGGGACCTGTAGTGAAGAACTGCCAGTGGGATCAGACTTTTGTAGCTGAGGATCTTGCAGGTATGTTGGAGGAGCCGTTTCTACACCAACTCTACGTTTTGGGGTAATAGATTTTTTTTTTTAACAATTGCCTCTAAAAGGGTGGTTGCCCATGGAGCTACATGCATGTAATGGGTTTATGACTAGCCTTCAGTGAATAATTTAAAAGCTTGTCTTGCTGTAGCTGATATCTTATTCAAGATATCCTGTTTTTATACACAGTCTCTAAGATTAGTGTGGTTGAGTATATTGAAAGTAATAAAAAACAGACACAGAAAAATTGTTGCATGTTTAAAGAAAAAAATCATAAAATGAAAGAGGAAGTGCATCATTTATTATAACACCATGTAGACTAATGAAAAACATACTGCAGGCTGGAAATTTGTTAAGAGCTGGACTCAAAAAGTTTCCACTCCCAAAAAATGCCTTGGGGCCTCCAGCTGTAAGCCTGTGGCTAAAGAGGCCCTATGGTAAACTGACATAAAAAATAAGTACTCCATAAACAGTCAGCTCCTGTTTCACAATAGATGGAAAGATATTTTTAAGAAGTATTACTTTTGATGCTGACTGTACTTTATCAAAGTAGAGGGAGGCAGTGCATTTAACTAGAACATCAAATTGGGAGTTGGACACTGGGCACCAAAATGTTTATTGTACATAGGAGAATATGAAAAAGATGAGGTGACCTGCTGAGAGTAACAGAATAGCAGCTGGTACTGGCAGAGCTGGAATTAACATTAAATAATTCCTGGCTTCTCATCCTTTGCTCATTAGACTGGGCTGTACAAGTCCCCTGTTTCTCTCCACGCTGAGCAGGTGCCACCCCTTGTACCCAAGCACGTTCTTTTGTTGTGTGCAAATACCCCCTCAGAGTATTGGTGTTTGCACCAGCAGTGCTCACATGAATGGAATTAATTATCTTAAAGAAGAGAAGATGAAGTTTTCTGTCTGTCCTTTAAATCTAAACAGATTAAATTTAGATTAAGTGTTTCCTAAAGGTGCATCTTCCCTGCTGAGCCAGCAGGGGCTTGGCTTTGGCTTTGCCTTTCCCCTTCTCCCTGCTCAGCCCTTGCTAATGACACTCATTCCCATGGGCCGTGGGCTTCCAAGGCAAGTTGAACTGTCAGGATGCTCTCCCAGGACGGCATTGCAGCCTCCATTCCTTCTTCACATGCCTTGGGAAGCAGTTTGCAGAAGTAATGCCAATTAAACCTTCTGATGTGCCTCCAGTCTGTTTCTCCAGAGGTTTCCCTGCCTGGCAAAGAGCCCTGGAGTGCATCAAAGATGACGGGACACTTCCACACAGTCCAGATTTCACAAGCTTAGAAAGATGTAGTAAATTTAATGTAGCTCTATGAGACTGTTTAGGTGGCAGCTTTGTGATCTTTGAGAAGGACAATCTGAGAGTTAATATCATTTATCTTAGCTACATCTTCGGTCAGGACTTGGTAATCCAGTACCTTTTCACAGAAGTAAGTATCAGGTCTAGAAGTCCCAGTTTGGTAAATATTTTCACAGTTTTATATTGATGAAATAAGCATGCACAATAATAAACACACTGTATTGCTACAGCTCTACTTACATGAGGTGCAGCCCAGGAGAATGTCAGTCTGAGATGGAGCCACTGGGAGGAGAAAAGGAAAAAAAAAAGAAAAGGTGAAACAATTACCTCTAGGTGATTGAAAGAAATGAAAACAAAATTTAATCAAATCTGGTAAATATAGATCACTTCCAATTTTTTGTCTTGCATCTCCATATACCATCTCTGTGTAGCATCTACAAGACCCAGTGTTTTCATCCAGTGATTAGAAAATCTCTAACATAATTGTTGATCATGTTTGATGTCTCACAGTAGGGGTGATGGTTTTATTTACACTTGTGAGGTGAATATCTTGAATAAAAGCTGTAGATTGATCTAAAAATAGAACCATAACTTTGTTCTCCTCATTAAAAATGTCATGCTTGGTGGGTTAAAATTGACATGTAACAGTCCTGATATTAAATATTTGTCCTGTAATGTGAAACCACGATAAATGTCACTTCGGTTTGTTACTGTTAAAAGTGGTGGGTTTGGCACACAGTGTCACATTAATTCACTTTACTGAGTATGTGTTTGCTCCTTTGCATGCTATGGGGAAAAAATATAGAGAATTGTATTTTATTGCATTACAAGAAGTGTAATATATCTGTCCACTCAAAATTTGTAACCACTATTTCAGTATGCAGGTGCAACTTATCTAATGGAAGGAAAAATAAGTAAAGCACTAACTTCCATATGTATTGTAGTAGGAAAAAATATAAACAGGCATACGTAAGGAATTAAAGAGGTTTGAACTGAGATTAATGATTGAACAGTAATATTTGTAGAGAAAGGCAAAGAGTAAATGAGTTTCCCCCTAAAAATAAAGATTAACCCGTTCAAGGGTACTTAATTATGACTAAATTTTGAGGTAAGTAGAATACTTAATCTGGGAAAAAAGTTTTAAGATAGCTTCCTGTGCTACTTCATTCTTTTTTGTATTAAAGTTTTATTGAGATATGCAGAGCTGGTCTGTAAAAGATCTGATCTCATTCTGATGCACTTTTTGTCTACTATCAGCACCAGTTATGGTTGTTACTACCACATTTTCCAGTCAGGGCTCCCCAGCTCCCCTGCTCTCCTTGGCCTCTCTCTGCCCTCTGTTTGACATCTTGTGGTTGGCCCAAGAAAAACAAACAGTGCAACCAGTATTTTGCTTGCAATTTTAGTTTCATAGTTTAATGGAGAATAGTAAATAGAAGGATAAACTGTTACTATTTTTATGTGGTCTTGCTCTTAAGAGAAAGAGATTTCCATGACTAACGTGACTTTGTGATGTGCCACACAGGTGGAAATGCCCAACATCAACTCTGGTGGCTGTAAAACCCTGCAGTAGTGGCTGGCTCATCACAGTCTCTGGCTGGCCTCACTTCTCAAGAACAAAAATAAATCAGCCATAAATCCACGCAAAGAAGGAGCAGCTGTTCTGTTCATACTTCCATGCAAATATAAGTCACATTCAGGGAAGTAGTGGGACAGCTGCCCCGTGCTTTAGAGCAGAAACTGATTGCAGAGAGCTTCTCCTGCTGCCTGTCACTGCTGAAGTCCCACCTGGACACAGCTGTGACACATCTGGAGCTCTGGGAGCTCCAGCTGTGTAAGAACAGGCTGCAGGAGATGGCTCCCCATGAGTAATGCAGTCCTGCAGTGCTTTAGTTGTGTCCTGTGGCCTCATCTCCATATGGGTATAGGCATCACTAGAATCAGACATGTGAACTGTTGAATTCAGCTGGCAAAGTTGCACAAGTTTCTTTATATTCACAGCAAGGTGCAGTGCTGAGATCTGCATTCCAAGGACCACTGCTGTGTGCTCACAGAGCTCCTAAGGCTGGCTTGGAGAAAGGTTCTGTGCTCACCCAGCAGTCTCCAAGGAGCAGCTTTGCTACTGCTGACCTGCTGCAGCTTCCCAAGGATAACGTGGGACTGACTCACTGCTTTCCTCCCTTGTTACTCAGTAGCCCTCCTGCATTGATTCTTTTGCTTTCTGATCCTTGCTGTTGAAGTACAATTTCTTTTATGTAGTAAATAATGTTTCAGGATTGATTAAATCACAACATGAATCATAATGGAAATGCTGAGCTATACACAGGGCTCTTCACATCTATAAGTCTGTGGAGATGAATAACAAGTTCTGTAGGGACAGCCTTAAAGTGGGTTTGCAGTTTTGCTGGGAGCTGAACTCACTGTTTTTTGTTTTAATGTAGGCAACTTGAGTGGAATAAAATGCTGGTTAATCAGTTTGAAATGAAATTGTGACATGGGCAGAATGAGCATAGTTATTTCTAGATAGCTTAAAGAATGGAGTATGATTTCAAAGGTCATGTGTAATTACACTTTTATTCATGAGGCCTGTGTTTTATATTCTAACAAATATAATTCATGTATTGTATTAATCATACAGAATTCTGAATCAGAACATAAAATTCTGCAGTGCTATAATTAAGAAAAATGAAAGTGATAAGGAGTAGCAGCTATGTAGCTAATGAGGGAGTTAATTTCAACGTGTGTTTTAGGCCATTAAGTACTACAAAGCAAGAAGTGCTGCTTTGCCAGCACAAACCAAAGGAAGGCAGTTAAGTACCACTCCCTTCCCCAGCCAGCATCGCTGGGAATACTGGAGAGCTCCAGCTGCAGTTCCAGCAGTAGCATGCACAAGAAATGTGCAAGAAAATATAAATCACTGCAGATTGTTGTTTAGTAAAGAAAATATTTCATATTCTGCATGTGAACATGAATTTTTTTCTCTGTGCAAATGTTTTTATCCTTTCAGGTTGAACTTAGTTTTACAAAGTTATAAAGCCAAGAGCTCAGGTGTTTTTTTCTGTGTGTCAGGACTCTCCAGAGGCTGGGATCTGCAGGCCATCCAGGACATCCTTGTTCACGCTGTGCTTTGCTTTTTGTTTTTTTAAGAAGTCTGAAGTATTTTCCTTGTGTGGTTTTGCAACCCCATTTTTTTTCCAAACAGCAGGAGTCCTATCACTAGGAATGTGATTTGGAATTTGGAATTCAGTGCTTCCAACAATTGTCTAATGGATCCACATGTTTACACAGCATGACACTGGCATCCAGATAGTGTCAATCAGTACTACTGTTTCATGCTTCCTCCCTGCTTAAAAAAAAAAAAAAAAGGAAGAAAAAAGGGAAAAGCTACAGGGACTTTCTTTCCTGGTACTCAGGGGAGCAGTGAATGTTTCAGCCACCAGTACTCTCTCACAAAATTTTGGAAAATACTTTTTCCATCTGCTCTAACTGAAAATGCCAACTCTCAGGTATTTTATCAGTACTTATTGTATCAATAAATAGATCTTAAAATCATATAATCCCAGAACTGCCTGGGTTTTAAGAGACCTTAAAGATCATTTACTTCAGCCCCGCTGCTGTGGACACACCAGACCAGGTTGCTCAGAGCTCCATCACACCTGGCTTTACTTCCAGGGATGAATGCTACAAAACGAGAAACTGGAAAATAACATTTCCAGACCCAATCCTTTCTTCCTTCCCGAGACTCCCTGCTGAATGAAAACTTGATTATCTGTGTAGTGCTGTGCCCCTAACTTGCAGCACCCACACCACTGCCTCGATGAAGCTCCAGCTGCTTCTCCCTGCCACTGATGTGCCCCTGTGCTGATGTGGGCATTTGTGTGGCCTTATGGTGAATCAAATCACCCAAAGATCTTTCTGAAAAACAGTACTGAGGGGCAGCCTCAGGCACTTGGCATTTGTGTAGCGTGGGAGGACCATTTGTAATTTACTTGCCCGTGTATTTTGCCAAGTGTTTGATTCCTGTTCCCTGTTATTGGATGTAAATAAATCAGTAGCAATTCCTTGGCAAAAACCTTCCACGGTCATTTGCTCTGAAGAAACTTAGTCCCTGGTAGCATTCAGTGAAGGAAGGGGGGTTTGGCTGGGACACCAGAACCTTTCTTTTTTTTAATGCTCTCATGGGATCTTTCACTTCCACACAAGCAACTGCCTGAACTGGGCAAGTGGTCTTGATTTAATGTTGCTTTATGAACACGACTTGTCGCAGCTGCAGGATGTCATAACCTCTATTTCCTTAGCTTAGATTTGAAATCTGGAGCCATATGATTCAGATGAACCACAACTGCCCTTGCTTAATTTAACTTGATGTATTTGTTTTGAAAATACCGTTGTTCGCTCCAAGTTTTAGCTGCTAAACAAATTAAGCTGATCTGCACTGGTAAATGGGGAATACTGACCAGCTTGATTAAAAAGCTCCCTAAAAGCTGCAAAGAAAGCTCCAGTAATCTTTAACTTACCAGTGCCAATGGAAATATTTCATTAGTGTAAACTTAAATATCAAAACTTGTTTTAAATGCAGTAATTAGAGATTGTCTCTGAGATAAATGTAGCTCTGATGCAAAAAAAAACCCCAAATTCTTACAAAAATAATTGTATGTTATACAGTATTTCAGGGAAGTACAGTGAGCTCACCAAAAACTGTTGCTGCAGACAGGATTCAGAGTACAAGATGATGAGCAGTACTGGGTTGGCTTTGCATCCAAAATTTGATTTTACAGGGCTCCTGTTCTTGTGCAGCTTAGAAACTTTTGCATTTGAAGTAAAGCCAACTGGATTTGTAAAGATACTTATCTTACTCTCTGGCCCCATTCAAATCACCAGAAAATATTAAGGCTGACAAGCCTAACTTTATATTTTTATGTTAGATTATAGTACACACAGATTTGCTGAAGTGCCAGGTTTGAAGTCACTCAGCTGGTTTCCAAGTGGCAGATGCTGCCTTCACTACTGTATGTCTGCTCTCCACAATAGTAAATATTAATGTCAGAGTTTAGTGTCTTTCTTTGTAACTTGTTGCGTTAGAGAAATCTTAATTTAGTCCATTTTAATATGAGATTAAACTTTTCAGTTCTAGGTTCACATGTACAGTGTGTGTCAGCTCCCTGTAACTCCTTGTTATTTTTGGCATTTTGTCTTCTGTTGAAATGTATGTCCTTATCAGTTGTTTGTTGTTTTGTAAATTATTTTTTTAAGAGTAACTCATCTAGAGTAAGCAGGCAGAATAAAAGCAGTACCATGTCCTTTCTAAAGATACTTGATCATGTGCTTAAGATGTGAAAAATTAACAAAAAAAAGAGAAACAGTCTTTGCCATGGTTGTAGTCTGTTAAATACAAAAACCCCCCAAATATTCCCCAGCCTTTGCAAACCCACCCTTTTATTGAAGAGATTGAGACACAGCAGAAGTGAAAAATCACCCAAGAGGGTTTGCTTGTGCACCCACTCACTGAAGGTCAATCTCAATTGCTAGTATGTCCTATGAGATTTTTTCTTACTGCTTGTTGTAGAAATGAAGATTCATTCACAGGCTCTAATTTGTGGCATTTTTTTTTTTATTATTAAGTTTATAAATGTCATAATCTAATTACATTCTTAACTTCCACTTTCTACAACTGCTTGTTTGTAGTGATATTTTGTAAATTTTCTTATTTAATTATTCATAGATGCTCAGAGAGACTAAACAGAGTTTAAGAACTGGGATGCTTTCCCAAATGTAGTTTAGAGCTGTTGGCCAGTCAGTGAACTGCTTGTGCAGTCTGAAATAGAAGTAGCCCCAGCAGCACCTGCTGGAACAGCATCTGCAGGATGCTAAGTTTGGCAAATCAACACCTGTGTGTTGGAGATGTGCAGTGGATCAGTGTGAGGGCACCCGCAGAGTTGCTTCTAATTGTCAGGTGTGTCTTGTGGAGTGGAAAAACGCAGAGGAAATTGTATTTAAATACTGAAAATTACCTTACAATTAACATGCAATTTTACTTGATGGATTTTGGGCAATTCTACTTCCTGCCAACCTGCGTGGACTGAGTGAGGTTTCTTTTCCTCATCCTATTTCCTCTCCCTCCCAGGGTATTGCAACAAACTGGTTCTGAGTTCAGTGTAAGGCAGTGGAGCCATTCTGGATTTAAAAGCTGGTGTTGCTGTCTGGAGGCAGTGCTATGGCCCAGGGACTTGACTGAATTCCTTAGCAGTGGTTCCATGACCAGCTGGAGCAGCTTCTTGCACTTCACCATCCCTTCTTTTTTTGACATGGTCATTGAAAATTATTTATGCACCCTAAGATTTAACCCATCCCATATTAGACTGTGCAATGTCACAGCCTTGTAGGCTGACCTGACTTTATTCATATTCACACACACACAGAGCTGACATTTCACACATATCTCTGTCAGAGCTGCAGAGCTGATGGCTAAAGAGCACTTTCTGTAACCTGCTGACAGCTCAATGGCACCATGTGTGGCCAGGCAGCTCCCAGGAGGGGATGTGTTTGCCTCTGGCTTGCTCGGTGAGTTGAGTGTGGGCACTTTCCTGCCAGCAGCCATGTGAACGTGACCACCTCCAGTCACTGGGATGCCTGCACTGCCTCTAGTGCTGGTACCTGCCTGATGGCACGTGGTTATCTCTCAGCTAACCTGCTGCTGGGACACAGAGCTGCCTTCCAGTCTGTCCTCAGTAACAGAAGTTACTGATTTGAAGGTGTGCACCTTCCACCAGAGGAGAAGGATTGCGGAAGGGAGTTTGAGGAGAGGATGGTGAGTGGTGTAGTGCCTGAGCAGGGAGAAGCTGGAGGTGGGCTGAATGTGTTGTTGAGACAGAAAAGAAGAATTGGATTTTGCAACAAGGAGGAAGTGGTGTGGTTGACTTGCCACATCACAGTTCTCAGTGGCCCACCCATTTGTTTTGACATAAATACCTACTCTGGAGCTATGTCGAGGCATGAAGACGACGCGTACCCTCACACTTGTGATCTTCAGGGTTTGTTGCTGCTCTTTGAAGAGTGAACTTGATGTTTTAATGTTTTGTTTGGAGACTCAAGCATTTAGATTTGTAATTCTGCCCTTCTAGCCATTTCCCTGATTTACCTTGCAGAGTAAACATTCTTTTGTTCCATTTCCCAGACTTCCTTTTCCTTGTCTTTGCTGTTGGCTTAATTTTGAGATATGATACTCGAGTCAGAGGTGTCTCCTTGGGAGCAAAAAAAAACCCCAACAGCTAAGGGTTTGAGTGAGCTAACTATTTTCTCTGTTTAGAAGCAGCAGCTTACTTTCCAGTATTCTGGAAGTCCTCAAACACAGATCCTGCCAAAGGCACTGACTTAAACAGCAGCAGTGCTTAGAAGAACATGCTCAGGTTTTCTGGCAGCTCTTACAAGCCACTTAGAATAAACAAGCACATTGCTTGCAGCGAGTGCCCCATAGTTTGGAAAGCACTGCTGAAGGTAAATTTATGAAGAATTTCTTCTTGTGGTTATAGTTCTCCAGTTTCATATCTTCTACAGTGGGTCTAGTTTCCTCAGGGTTTGCTATCTAGGATCTTAATATCAAATCTGGAATTAATACAGCTGTATTTAGAGACTAAGACATTTGCAGGGTTCATAGCAATAATTCACTGTGTGGCACAGTGGGGAATTCAGTGTGTTTTAAACATTCTCCCCCTGTGCTTGTACAGATTTTTATAGTTGAATTGAGAATTTATAACATGCTGGGTCTCATATTCCAGGTCTGTTTGTTTCTAAATCTATACACAGAACATGGACTAGCTCATAAATTTTTGCAGATGAAATGAAGGCTGATTAGAATTTTAATATTAAGGAAGGAAATGGCCTTGGGTAGTGCACTACAGAGCAGAACAGGCCTTCTGTTAATACACAAGAGTATTACTGTTTTCTTGAACTTTGCCTTCCAATCCAATTACAACTTGTGCCTAGAAATCATAACTCTGGTGCCTTCTAGTTGATAATGCTGAATGTTATCCTTGTCCAAGCTTATATAATTTCCAGTAGTAAAAACAATCTTGATTATAAAACTGCTAGATAATATACTCTTAAAACTGAGTTATGGGCAATAGTACATGGTCTTTGTTGATAAACAAAGCAGTCATGATGGTATATCAAATTGACCCAGTTCTGTCTCATTTTAAATTAAATGAAATCAAGAGTTTTTTCTTGGGACATGCAATTCCTGTGATGACATATTGTGTAACTCACTTCGTGGTAAGAATGAAGACAAAGCTTTCAGTGTAAATGATTTTTTTTTTTTCTGAATCAAGCAAAATAACGGGAATCTCTGTGTTGGCTTTCATTTTAAGCACTTCTGTGATAGCATCATGCTCACAGTATGAAATGAGCTCATCCAAGGAGTACTTCCAGCCAGTTCCCTTATCAGCGTAAGCCATCGTAGCTCAGAACGTGTCCTCCTCCCCTGCCCTCACTGGTAACTGGCTTGGGCCAGATGCTGCATAATTCCCTGGATCTGTATTTACCATCCCTTGGCTGCACACATCTTTGCTGCACATTTACAGCAGAAAATATTATTTCTGAAGTGTGGAATCACATTCTGGTATTACTTCATGAAAATTGATTCTGATTCCTCGCTACTTCAGAGCATGTTATTAGCATAGTACAACTGATTATTTTCTTACAAAGAAATGACAATTGTATCCTTGTTTAGATGCTGCCTGTGTATTTACAGGATATAAATATATGTAGCCAAATGTGGTGGCTAAACTTGGCTGCTTCTCCTGCTGGTTTCTGTGGTTTTGCTTCATTGTCCAGAACAAGTGACAACATTTTCGACTCTCTTGCATCCATCACCAGGTTTGGTTAGATGTCCACTCTTGGCAGAAAAAGATCAATGCAGATTTGTTTACTTGGGCCTTTAAATTTTATAGCAGACTTTTATCATTTATTATCTATCTCTAAGAAGTTTTGTTTATCGTTCTCACACCATTAAAACATCACATTAATGGCACAGTCTGAAACATATTTATCCCACTCTAAAATCTCAAGGGGTTGTGTGGAGGCTGTTATGCAAGTAGGTTTATTTTAGATTTCTTCCCTTTTTTCTTTAATCACTTGTGTAATGTGTTTGAAATGTATGTCTGATGTTGATTCCTTTTTGTGTTCCATTGGGGGCATTTGATTTTGCAGCTAAAAGGATTGAATACTAAATGTACTTTTTGCATGGGTACATAAGAGGGTATTTTCTTCTTTCAGTCAGAGAAAGGCATTCCTAGGATTTGAGGCCTGATAAAGTAACAAAAAATACAGCAAATCCAAAAAGGCTAAAATATTAATGTGTTTTTATAATTTGGGGGTTTTTATATGGGGGTAAATCAGAGCAGAAAGAACAAACTATATGAGGGATACCATTCCAAATGAAGAAATTAAAATTATTACATTGTGTCATCTACATTCTACAGTATGGATGAATTCTGACTTCTTTAGTGATTTTTTCCCCCCCTATATTAGCCCACAAGTCTTTCAGTAACCAGAAATATACAGGTTTGTGATGACTTGGTATAATGAATCTGATGCTTAGAAAGAGAGTTGTATTCAAAGATTTTTGTTTCCCCCTGGTTTCTTAAAGTACAAAAATGCTAATGTTTCCTTTCTTTTCTGAACTTCCAGACTGGAACCGAATTTGATAATACTGTTCCCAGAGTAAAGTACCCTTTACAGATCTTCTTTGTAGAGCTTATGAATTCTTTTGTTTGATTTCTTGCAGTTTTTGGGCACAGCACAGTAAGTTTAGCGTTAGTATCTGCATTAGACTTGGCATTTGAGAAACATTCCAGTTTAAAGGTTCTGTTGTGAGTCAGTGCTGAAGGTGCAGTGAGTTGGCAGCTCTGGAGAGACTAGTTTCTTTCTGGTGCCATGTTATCTTTGATCAGAAAACCATTTGAACTGAGATGCCTTCAGAAAATAACATGAGAAAATCTGGAAGTCCAGACCTTACCAGACAGTTTTGCTGCAAGGGAGGATCCAGTTGTGGTTTTGCCTACAAACACTTTTTATTTGTTGAGCTACAGTTCTTAATTACTCACAATTGTGAGGGATTTCATGTCAGCCATGTGAGCTCTATGAGCATTCAAAACTGAATTATCATTACGAGCTTTCCATGTATTTTTAGTTCTTCCCCCTCCTCAATTCACCTCACTCAAAAGCTGAGGAGAAAGGGATGTGACTGAAGGTCACTTTCTTCAGCAGGCCAAAATGCAAAGCCTAAGCCAGTGCTAGAAGCTCCTCAAATGTTCCAGGCATCATACAAAATTCTGGCATCAAACCAGGCAGTTGGTGACACCCAGTGCTCCAAAACTGACCAGTACTGCTTGTAGTGACAGACACGGGCAAGGAAAGTGCTCCATCATGTGCCAGGAGCAGTGTTCCTGCCCTAACCCTGGAGATCTTCCCACCCAAAGTGGTGCCTGCCCTGCTCAGTGTGGTCTGTAAATAACCCACCAACTGCAGAAGCAAGTGGACACACATGTGTGTAACCCAGAGTGTCCCCACGAGCACTGAAAGAGTTTTGCAGCTTTGTCAGACGTGTCTCCACCTAAAAGTTTCCAGAACTGGTCAGAGTGCAGCTAACACCATCACCCATCATTCTTCCTGAAGGATGATGCTATATCCAATGCTTGTTCAGGCAAAGACATCTTAATCTTATTGTAATAGGTTCTAATTATTCACTTCTGCAAGATCCCTGCCTGGGAGTCACCACAAGCCAGATACTCTGTGAACGATTATCCCAAGAAGTTCTTAATTACTGTGGAGTCACTCCAGCTCTTTAAAATGTATTGCCTGTACTGATACCATAAATCCATTTTCCTCTCCACTTGCTGTGGAGCCCTCTGTACCCTGGGTTCTGTGTTAATGAAGGCCCAGAAGTGCTGCTGTGGCTTATTCCTCATGCTGCTGGTTGTCATCTACAGCTGAGCACGTGCCATGGGGACATGGCTACAAAAGACACTGATAACCCAGCAGGTCAGGTATTATATGGCCTAGTTTTTAAAATTCTGATTATCACTCTGGAGAAAGAGCCACAAAAATGCTATGGAATTGTCTGTCTTTGTAGTGGATTTTGTGGCTTCCTATTTGCAACATTTGTTGCGAATAAATTTTTGCACTTTGGCCAAAACAAGACTGTTTTTATGACTTCA
The DNA here is from genome assembly GCA_013399945.1 of Ploceus nigricollis. NCBI lineage: Eukaryota > Metazoa > Chordata > Aves > Passeriformes > Ploceidae > Ploceus > Ploceus nigricollis. Next base: position 434,044 of record VXBC01003672.1, on the reverse strand, counting down.
AAATGTGTTGAAAGCTTGTGTTGCTGTGTTATTTATTGTACAGCACTTAAATAACTTTATATACTGAACATATGCTAAAGCAGAATTCACAAATGGCATCTCCCTCAGTGTAACTTCAGAAGAATTTCAGAGAACCTGCAGTTGGTGTCCTGCTGCAACCACGTAACTTTGCAAGGAAGACAGACATTCTAAGGGACAGAATTAGGAAAATTATAAATAATTGAAATTGTGACAGTACCAGGAACATTAAGCCTAATTTGACTGAAATCCAAATACAAACCTTAATCTAAGAAGCTAAAAGGAAAGTAATGAAAGATACTAGGCTTTTCCTAGGGATGAAGGATTTCAGAAGCCTTTAGAGGTCTGTGTGCTCTGTTAACAGAGGTCTGTTATATGGGTTATGTTTCTGACACCTCCCAATGTGGATCTAAAGTAGTTTTTTATTTTAAAAGGAAAGATATACAGGCAGTTTGGCAGTAGATCTACTCTTTGAATAGATAAAAATGCCTAAAAACTTCTTGACAGTTGCTTGTAAGAGGAGCTGTATTAGATACTTTTCTCCTTTTATTTCTAGTAAATTTATTGGCTGAACAGCTGAAGAGGTGTTTCAGGCTAATTATCCATTTTCAAGCAACAACTGTGTCTCAAGCCTTTTGATCATGTGCTAGTTTTAAACTGAAACCAAACCTTGATATGACTGCACTTTTCACTTCTTTAGACTTTGTCTTTTGTAGTTAGTCAGAACTTTTGTACAGATTTTCATGTGCTCCTACTGTCAAATGTGTGTTCCTTTTACCTAAATGACATAGACATCCTAAACCAGCTCTGCTTACTTAAGTGGTAAAGGAAGAGTGTTTTGCCATATCAGTTCTTACAGCATGTATGTCTTTTCCTGTTAAAGCACTCCTATTCCTAAAACATTTCCCATGATCACTGGTGTCCTGACAGCAAGAATCGCTTAGGAGGTCTAATCTGAGACCAGGTTAAAAAAAAAATTTAAAATCCTAAAATCCTGTGAGCTCAATCTAACTTTTGTTGTATGGTGACCAAAGGGTAAAAGAAACCCTTTTAAATAAATTTGTTCTCTTTCTAAACAGATAGCTAGCCAAATGCATTTCAAGTATTTGTTCAACTGATCAAATATTGCTTTAGGTTTAGAAAACAAATTAACCAAATGTTTGAAGAATTAGACATTTTGTACCTGAACAGTTCTCTGAGTCATTACTTCTGCACTGATGACCCTAAGTACTGTGGTCAAAATAAAAGACCCTTTCCATGAAAATAAGTCAGACAAACGTTCAATTTTATTTTTTTAGTTCTTCATGAAACAACTAAACTGTGGAAGTTCACACGCTTTTTATTTTATCCTTTTAACTGAGAGAAAGTCACACCAGTGTGTCAAATTTAAGTCCTTACTTCTTCTGTAGATACACTGATTGNTACACATATATTTGGCAGAAACGTAACCTGATAGTTGAACATTAGTTTGAATTTGGGATAAACATTAGTTTGAATTTGAGATAAACACGTTTCTATGTGTGTGGGTTCAGAAAGCAGAACAGTCTGTCCTGACACTAAATACAGTTCCCAGGTGGAAATTCTCAATTAAGATGTGTGATTAACTTCTAACTCAATGGCTGTCCTTTAAGATCCTGGCAGTGTTTGAATCACTGCTATTAGATGCCATTCTTCTTTCTGCTCTGGAAGTAGAAGCTGTGAACTCCTTTTTCACACTGTTAGGGTAAGATTTTCTACTAATTAGCTAATAACAGGAGTGGACTCAGAGACACATAGGCATGTCAAAGACATTTTTGCATGCTACCTATGATGAAGAGTTTTAAATAGACCAAATTAAAGTTTTGGCAGTAAGATTTCAAAATCTCAGCTGATTCTTACAACTGCTCTGTTCCGTTCTGCTGGTAGTGTCTCCTATCACAGAGTGTGCCTGCTGTGAGCTTACAGACTTGGGTGATTATTGGATGTTCTGTTTACAGAATTGTGAGGCTTTTTTAAAGGTTGCTAGAGCTTAATTCCTAACAGGCCACTTGCTTTGAGTCATTGCTGAACTGAATGTTGTGATGCAAGTCCTAAAGGAAAAGCAAAGAGAAGGAAGGACAGGGGATGGCAACACTTGCTGTTCTTGAACTGCCTTGACCAGATTTTGCAACATGTTTTTATTTATACAGTATATGAAGATAACCTGTTTTCTTTATTATATTAGGTGTCTTAATGAAGGTCTGGGTATGAGTTATTATTAGATGGCAGCATTTATTTGTTTAATTAGCTAAATGATACAAGTGAAATTTCATTTTGAACTCAATCATCATCTGTTAAACTGCTGGAGCAGTTCAATAATTGACTGCTGCCATTACCCACTCCAAAATGAGCAAGGAAACCCATGAATTTTTGCCACAGAAGACTTGTTTCTGATGTGTTTATTGAGCACTGGCATGTAGGCAGTGAGTGAAGGGGATTTTCCTGCTCATTTGACACTGCAGGAAGCAAACCAGCGTCTTCTCACTGGAGTTGTACCTTGAAATGGCTGCAAAACCTTGACAGCTCCAGTGGGAGCTGCCTGTTTGTTCCCTGGCTGTGCCTCAGAGTTTCTGATGGGCAGGTAACCAGCATCTGTGCTGGACAGTGAAACACTGCAGGTCAGGGAGTCACAGCTCCAGCAGCCAGAGAACATCAGCCAGAGGAGAAACGAACTGAACCAGCAGCTCACCTGAGAGGATGGAGAACAGAGGGGAACTTCTCTTTTACACAAATACTCTCAGCATTGTGGAAATGTGAGTCCTGGACACTGTAAGACATTTATTAATTGCTATACTGGTTGTCTGTTGCCATTTCTAAAATTTACTTGCTTGCATCTGCAATAAATCAAAATTTTATTTTTTTAATAACATGAAACACCTGAGTTCAGGCCCTTGGAAGCAAAAATTATGCTTTCAGCCTTTACTAGACCTCTACCATCATTTTGAAATTAGAGGGAAATAATTGAAAGCCCAAAACAGCAGTGCATGAAAAGAGAAGAGAGCAACAAATACCAAGTGATCTGTGGTAATTTGAGAGTTGACAAGCTGCAGTTCATCACCCCAATATGTAAAAGGTAGGATACACATGGCTACATTACGTATTTTACACTTTTAAGTTTATTTTAAGGAATGGTGTCTTCAGCCAGAGGGTGCAAAAAATGGGATCCCACAAGCTGCACCTCCACTTGCTTCCACCTTTCTATCACCTCCTCCTTTTGCTGGCAGAAATGTTCACAGTGAATCAAATTAACAAAGTGATTTGGTATTAAAGTAACCTTTGTGAGGGCACGGAGAGGTAATTTTAACCCAAATGGGTGTACAAAACTGTGCAAACACTTGTGCCAAGGAAGAGGTGGGAGATTGAGAGCGTTTCTTTTGGCAATGGTACTGACTTATGCAGGTTTAAATTGGTGCTAAAACTATTACCTAAGATTTTTATTCATAAGTACAAAGCTTTCTTTAGAGCCTAAACAGCAGCATTTGGTTGTGTAATCTTTCACTGTAAGCAGAATATGCTCCATCTAATTTATAAGGACATTGTTTGTTCCACTGCACTCACTATGTGGCTGTATTTCTTCCATTAAGTTAATAATCTCTATTCCATATAATGTGAGTATTCTAGTGTAAGGCAGGCAAAGAAGAAATCAGAGCTCTGTGTAATGACATTAAGCTTTTAGGCTACAGACAGAGTAAAGGACTCACAGCTGCTTAACATATGCCCTCTGCCTGAACTCGCTTTATCACTTGGTATCTGACTGCTCTCAACATATAAAAAGTTGCTGTGATTGATAGTCAGTTGTACAATATTTGTCAGGGTGAACTGAATCATTATGTGTACAGATTCAGGAATATAGAAAAATAAAGCTGAAAGAAGAACAACAAAAACTCTGACATCTTTCCCATTCATTAAGCTTTCCTAAGGCAACTGTTTTTGTTTGCAGGAGTTAGTGGTTGCTGGTTTTTCTAACTAGCAATTGCTGAGTGATTTAGAGTACATCTCTGCTCTTTTGTTTGGATTTCATTTGCGAAACCATTTAGAGTTATAAAACTGTCAGCTTAAGAACATTCTATATATTTTGCCAGTGAGGGCCTCCTGTATGCAGAGTTTATGCATTTCTCTCCATTTTGTGTGCTGTTTGAATTCTCAGTGTATATCACTGTTGTTCTTTTTCTGGTTGTTCAAATAATTCCCACTGCCTTCTTTAGAGCAGCAGAAATCCTTGAAGTAATTATGAAATTGCATCTCAGATCAGTCATCAGCTATTGCTAACCACAACATCTCACCCTTGGCCAAACCTAGCCCAGCAATGCAGTAATAGAAATGTTCTGCTGATGCTTAAAATAACTTGAAATTCAGAAACCCTGACTGCAACTAGAATTGAATCATGCACCTAAACATTCGAAAGCATAGACCAGATCTGTTAATTATGTTAATTGCAGTAGTTAAACCACAGGATGGTACCTTTCTAAATTCTCAGATGCCCTAAAATAACTACAAGCTAGGAGTTGAAAAACGTTATGCAAACTTTTATTACCTACTACTTGGAGCTTTGCTCACTGTTTGTCTCCTGCAGAATTCCTTTGGTGGCTAAGCTCAGCTTTACATTGTGTGGAAGCTGTGGGGCCCAGGTCTATCATCATTCTGCACACCCTCAATCTCTCCTGGCCTTGCTGCTGGCCCTGTTTCATGCATTTCATGTATTTATTTCAGCTTTTCTATTCCTATTGTTCATAAGGTATGGCAGGCTTAAGTCATCAAGTACTTAGATTATATAAATGTGGCTGTGACAACTTTCTGTAACTTGAAAGTTGGAATCTCTCATGAATTTGCACCACTTGTTGTTCCTGGATGCTTGGTTGGTCATGTACAGTGGGAGATAAGCCAGTACTTAAAACTGCTTTGGAACTTCTGGAGTCAAAAGTTTTTAAGGTTCAGTGACAGATTTTAGGAAAGCATTAAATAACAGAAGAGTTCACTCAGTGAATCTGGAAGAATCTGTGCAGGAAGTACAATGTTTTGTCTTTGCTATCTTAATAGAAAAACAGGTTCTGATTTTCCTGGCTTCCCTAACTTTTCCAGAGTTCCCTGTTGTCCTTGACTTCACATTTCAGTAACCATGCTTCCTGCATCCCTGGCAGGAGATCTTATCTCCATTTTCCACCTTATGACCTTCCACTACAATTTTAGCTCCCAGTATTGCAAGGAAAAGTATTATTTTTTAAAGAAAGTTTTAAAAAATAAAAGAAAATATGAGGAAATTTCTTTGTGAAACTTGTTTTTTTTTTTTTTCCCCTTCAGAGACTGCAATTTTACTTAACATGTTTTAGGAAACATATTGACTTTTACTTCAGTCTTCAACAGAGAAGTATCATATCTGCTTGCTCATTTCACATTCACAATAATGGAATGTTTCTCATTAAGAGAATAATTTTGATTGTAGTGTAATTTTTCTGTTTCAAAGTATATTTTATTGTTTGCAAGTACAAAAAGAAATACAAAGCCTTTCTCTTGCCTTTCAGCAATGAATTCTGACATCTTGGCCTTCTTCCAGACTACTTAATTTTTTTAAATTCTGTTTTGAAGATGGGGATTTCCCTTGAGATGGACCTTCCATTTGCTGTTACTCTCTCTCTTCCTTTGCTCTCCTTTATTTCCACCAGGCATAAACTACTTCACTTTCAAAGCTCTGCAGTCTAATCCCACTGTAGCCATTATCCCTGTGCACTATGGAAATGTTGACTCTTGGTTCAGTAACAACTCAAACATTTACCTTTGACCATCTGCATTCTCTAATGACCATCTCCAGTCCTGTGCTGCCCTGTGTGCCATGAAGAAGTTCCTTGTTGTTCCTATCTTAAAACTTTCTTTTGATCCCTGCAAAAATTACATGATAACAGAACAGGTATGTGATAAACTTAATCCTCCTGTTGCTGAGTCCAGGCTTTCTTGTATTTCACATGTTATTCCATCTGTACTTTTCCACTCTGTTTTGTACTTAACTTTAAAATTACGTGGGCAGCTGTTGTTTCCTGTTGTATTTATACTTGGTTTATCAAAGATGTAAAACGTAAGTTCAGCAGGTAAAGCCTGGCTTTAAAATTATCATGAGTTGTAAATTCTGTCCATGTAAATTCTAGTACTTATTTTATAAATATGCTTAAGGTACTTATTATTGAAATGCAAATTAATACTATTTTATTTTAGGATAATTTTCTAGATGCCTTAATTCCAAAATAAGCAAACACTACCAACACCTTGTTTTGTGCTGCTTTTACAATGATACTTTTCAGTGTGGTCTCCTGGAATACAAACAGGTTTTATGGAGCATTTTTACTAAACAGTCAACAGGTTTTAATTTAGCTTCTTAAATCATAATTGTTTTTCAATTTTCTGCTCTGCCTCACAAACGCATAATGAAGGCACACCTGATGCTATAAAAACCAGATGTCATTTCAGTATTTTCAGCTGTGTGATAAATTTGGAGAGCTTAAAAGTTGTTATCATAGATGTATAGTTACCAGAGAGCTCACAAGAACAGAAAGCATGTAGAGCATTGCTAAATAAATAGGATTTTAGAATGGGTTGTACTTTATTTTCAAAGACTTTGAAAATTATGGATGGAATTTTCTTAAGGAACTTTCAGGAGACCATTTTAAACTTACAAACAAATTCAAATTCTTTCTCCCTACCAGTCATGTTAAGTACCACTTGCACTTGCTCATGGGGATTTGAAGAGCAGCACACAGACCTGAAGGAAAGTTAGATTGTGTAATCCATGCCAGCTCTTAAAAACATTCCTCCTTTACCAATCTCCTTGAGGAAGAACTTTTAAAACAGGATGTTCAGTGGCAACTGAACTGTGCCTGAAATACAGTTTTATAGTACAGCTTTATAGTACTTGTTTCTTTAAACATTTGCAAATTCTGCATACAGGTGTTCAGAGGTCTCTTAGTGGAAATGATATATATTTAGAAAAAGGATCATTTCACACAAATTAATTGTCACAATCTCAATCATCCGCCTCTAGTTATCACTAGGCAGGAAGTCAAATGCAAAAATCAGTTATGCCCATCACATTTCTTCCTTATTTTGTTTAAAGGTGTCTCTCTTCTCACAGCCAAACTGAGAGTCCAGTTCTCTGTCTCCCAAACCATTTATCTCACTGTACAGCAAACCAAGAGGCAAAAGATATGCTGAGGTTGTTGATACCCTTGTGCTCGGGATGAAGGCGCAGGACAGTTGAGAGGCTGCTCGTGTTCCAAGTGCTGCTGCCGGTGTCTATTTTAGGGTGACTGAATCATGAAATGATCACATTCTGCTAAAGAAGTGAATCCTGCCCACTCCATTTTCTTGAGTGTCTTCTCTTGGGTCTTGTGCATCACAAATTGGAAGTTGCGTGTTCCTGCCTGCGTGTGCGTGTGCAGCTGAGTGTATATAAATGTAGGTATGGATGAAACACATTCTGGAATATTTAGCTTGGTTTTGAAGAAGATCTTGGTATAACTGACTAAAAATGGTGCTGGTTTTTAATAAGAAATTCAAGAAAAAAAGTTCTGTTAGGTCTAGGAGAATATGGAGGGTTTGAGATCAGTGTATATGTCCCAGGACATTCATTCCCTATAGCTACACATCCTGTTAACTCTGCAGCTGAAGATAGGGACAACTTGTAAGTTGTCCTGGTAAGGAGGTAGGAAGTTTTTTATGGGTTTTGTTGACCTTGTTGTTTTTAACAAAAATGTCTTCCTAAGTCAAATACAAGGATTCCCGTTTGAATTGTAGGGAAAACCACCTTTCCTATGGACCAATAACAATTTATTTTTTACTTAATATTTAATCTTCAGCTTCACTAATCTTTCCCATAAATGGTAAAAATGTACCTTCTCCAGCTGTATGTTAATTATGTTCCATTTTTAAGTCAGAATGGGTACATTACAGAGAAGCTGTCAATTTGACACTGAGCAAACTAAATATACTCAGCTGAGTGAATCCAGCACTGTGAACATGAACCACTGGTATAAATAGGAAAGGAGACACCTTGAAGCTTTACCATATTCAAGAAGTGTCAGATCATGTTCATTTGAAAGGGATGGCAACACTCTTTTTCCCCCAGTGCAGGCATGAATATTGTTTCCCTGAACACAGGCTATCCAGGTGTTCAACAGACTCTCATGTTTGCACCTTTAATGCTGAATTTCAGCATTTTTTGAATGGTCATACAACTTGTTTTTTATAATCCCAGATCTTTTCCTTCATAAAGATTTAAATGGGGGATATTAAAACAGACTGTTTGTCCTTCCATTTTTAAAGTGAAAGGACAACTTCCATCTACTTTTCTGACTGTTTCTAAACCTTGTGGACTGTTTTCAAGCAGCTCTTTTACCAACAAGCATTGCTGTAAGGACACCTGGCATGAACTATTAGGAACTCTTGATTATGGTGAAGATGTATTTCATTGTTCAGGACAAAGTACTCCCGATGATATGGGACTTCCAAGACTGGTAGGAACATAAGAAATTGGTTCTTAATAGTTTTTTCTTTTGTACCCAACTCAGCAAAGCAACATGGGATTCTTCAGATTTTCCAGAGGAAGAGTCTTGAACGATAGGTCACTGTGCACAGAATCAGCTTTAATAACATTGACATGACTGAAACACCCTGGTATGACTGCTAGAATATCTGTATTTGATCACAACTTCTGATAGAGAAAATACATTTCTTTCTATGTTGTGTGCTTGAAAAGCACATACTCCATTAACAGTGGTCACTCGTGCCACTTGGCTTCTGAAAAATGCATCACTATGAACAAAAATATCCCACACTTTAAAGGTAATATTTCTATTTTTGCTGAGGGAGTAATGGGGAGGAATATCACTTGAGCCTGAGAATGTCAGTACAAGCGATATGTGTTGTGTAAGTCCCACCTAAGCTTTCCTTGTCTGAAATGTTAAATAAAGACTTTAATGAGTTCCTCTGCATAAGGATAAATTTAGCTCCAAGAGCAGTGCAAAGCAGACTTGTTGATTGGTGTGGGAATGATTGCTGTGATTCCTGAGCTATGAAGGTGCTGTCATTTCTGCAAAGGATCTGTGCAGGGGAGGCAAAACAGAGAACTGACTCTGCAAAATGAATTGTGGGTCTGTGGGTATGCCCAGAACTTCATGTAGGATCCTATTCTATTATGAATCATAACTTTGCTTTTTTGTTGTAAATTATTGTTCCTTAATTACACCTTCAGCTATAATTTTGTCATCTTTTTGCGTGAAAAGTTCAAAACTGGATTAATAAATTAGTCTAGAAACTTCTTACTATTTAAATACTGCCTCAGCTATTTTCGTAGCTTTATTAGAACACTCCATTCTTCAACTTATGGAGTTTACTTTTGGTCATGGGGGTGTTCTCCAGGTCATTCTTTAAGTGGGTGAGTCATCCATTTCTGTGTGACATGCAAATAACAAAATGACCCTTTAAAAGTGTGTTTTTTCCAAGGAAAGAGCAACATTGCACCTGCAGATGCACATCTGCACTTGCTGTACTAAATTCATGCTTTCTGTCTGCTGGTACTGAGCTGGAGATGCTGGGAAGTCTCTTTACCTTCAGACTTTGTACCTTACAGGCTGGGGATAAAGAGGTCCTGTAACATTTCAGTGGAAGTGGAGGCATGCAGTCCCTCTCCAGCAGTGAGCATGTGTGTTGCTGTCATCATCTCAGAATGACCAGCGTGAGGGGGACAAGCTTTGTTGCTCTTGCTCCACAGGCACCTATTTATTATCTGTCCCAGTGAATTCCTGCCTCTGCTGGAGAAGAGATGGAGCTATCCTTATTTTTGCTTGCCTTGCGGAAGGCAGGCTTTGATTTCACTCTCTGTATCTCACTGAGGTCTACGTAAATCATCTGAAGTTGGCCAAAACCTTGAGAAGAATGTTGTAATCTACAGCTGTTATCTGTGCCTTCCCCATTTTTATTGGAGATAAAGCTTGTTTGCATTAGGGTAACGGCAATACACACATGCTGCATAAACCTGTGTTGGTCGTTCCTAAACAACGTGCCAGAAATTCCCCTTGGCTGTGTTAACAAGTAATTGCCAAGTTCTTTTTGACAAAACAATTTCCCTAGCCCCCGTGCATGCACGCTGCTGTCGTGTGAGTCGTGGTGCAGAGCAGCACATGGAACTCGGTGCAAGTATGTTCTGTATGTGGCTGCTATGGTGATTAAAATACATAAATAAAATAGATAAATATGGGCCATATTAGAAACCCATTACTGGCGCTCTCTCAGATCACAGGCAGCTCCAGCGTGCGGTGTCAGCCGTGTTCCCCTGCTCCGAGCGGGCCCGCGTGGAGCGGCCGCTCCTGGGGGGCTGGACTTACGCAGTGGCTCTGTCCTACCTTGTCAGCTCGCAAATTCAACACAAAACGGGTAAACAAAGGGCTTTTGTGCACGGTTTATAGTTCAGTGAGGATTAGTGGCCTGACACGGTTCTCAGACGGGACAAGCTTAGCGTTAAGTCGCCCGAGGTTAACGAGGGCGGACGTGGGGCAGACTGTGCAGGCTGGAGCAGAAGGGTCTCTCGGCTTTCGGACGTGGGACAGAGGATTGTCAAAAGCAGGTTCTGCTTACCTGGGTTGGCGTGTCCGTCACGTGTTCCCGACGTTCCAGGTGCCTCAGGATGTGGATGATCTCAGGCACTTGCTCGCAGTCCTTCCCGCAGCTCCAGAGGTCCCCTCCGCCGGCTTGGACATCCTACCCCGTTCGTGGGCTTCGGCTGGATCAGATTCCTGCTTTTCTTCCCCCTCTCACCTTTTAGCATTCTCTGACCGTAAAATCCATCCCTTTCCTGAAATGCAGAGCGATGCACTTGTCCAATGAAGTTTTTCCAGGCGAGATTCAAATTCCAAACAAGCCTTTCATTTCCTTCGCGCTGGGGGGAGAGCGAAGGCAGGGAGGCGAAGGAAAGCGCTCGCTTCCTTTAAATCCCCACCAGCGTCTTCCCAGCGCTGGAAGCGAAGTAGCTTGTCATGGTGATCTTCGGAGTTTAACTTTAGAGGGGGAGGGAGAAAGTGGAAAGCAAACTGAATGCTGTAGTGGAGATTTCTCTCTTCCCCCACTGGGCCCCTTGCCGACTGTTTTTATTGATTTCAATCACTGGAGGCTCGCTGGCTCTCAGAAGAAACACTGTGTAATGTGTTCTTTCCTGGCTTTCATTAAAGAAACTCAATGCAGTGCGGTCACGCTGCCGAGCTTGCCTGGCAACCTGCCTACACCCTGTGGTACCTCTTTCATTGGAGGAGATCGAGCTCGTGGTTTGGGGTTGGTTTATTTATTTTTTTTCTAATTCTCCAGCAAGGATTTCAAAACAGCCTCTGCTCTGCTCCTACCTCCTCTCACAGCCCAAAGCCTTTTTAAGCCTCAGAAGAAATTGTCAGCAGCACTAAAGAGGGCGACTTTGGTGGCAAAGAAAGCGCCGAGTGCTGCGACAGTCTCGTGCTCCTTCTATTAAAATTCCTCTGCGTTTCTGGGGAGGGGTTAAAAGGGCTGTGTGTAAGCCACAGGGATGTGGATACAAATGATTTCCGAGCGGGTTGCTTTTTTTTTTTTTTTTTTTCCAATTCCGTGTTCTCCTGATTGCTTAACACGGTTTAATTAAGAGCAGGGGAGTAAGCAAAATCCTTCAGCAAATATGTGAAAATTCCTGGCCGTACTGTAGTTGCAAATGAAGCAAAACTGCATTCCCCGAGTCTGCAGTTGTGGTGGTGTCTCAAGTATTTCTGTTGTACTCAGGGCCGTGATATGGTGGAGAAAAATGAGAAATACAATACTATCCTAATTTATGCCTCAGAACTTAATCTGCCACGGCGCAGGAGTACGTACTTTATAGGAGTAACAGTCTATAAAGTGGAATTCAACAAGCTGCATTCTTTAAGTTGTGTATTCTGTGTGCCTGTAAATGCTTTCATGTAATTTAGTAAATTGTTCAATTTCTTCTTATTCAGCAGTTGCTAATGATAACACTTGATGTGCTTTTCACAACTGGCTGTAAATCTGAGACATGCAAAGATCACGCAGTTGTAAATTAAACCAGGTTTCAGGCTCATCAAGGTGCATCTATTCTAAATTACAGCTGCAAGTTTAGGGTGCTACCTGATCACTTGTGTTCCTGAGATACTGTAGCTGTATACACAAGGAGGCTTTTTAAAAAAAAAACAAACAAAATCCTAACATTTACATGACCATAAAGAGAATCCTTTCCTGGAACAGAAAGATAAAAAGGCTGTTCTTACTTAAATCTGGTTTCCTGCAGAACTTGTTTGAGGCTTCTCTGCCTGGGTTGAATCTACAGAAAGCTTTCCTAATCAATTTGATATAAATGATTGCCACTGTTTTTGTTTTGAGGAGTTGAGATTCTACAAACACCTAGCTTTTATGAAAAAATTATATTTTTCTTTGAGCAGTATATAACTTGTAAGAGGTCTTCCTCTGTAAGCGCTACAGACATTGTATAAAGAGTATTTCTGCATGTTGCTTTTCATTTAAAATTTGCTTTCTGCACAATAATGAAATTTCATATGCCCTCTCTGGTCATACTTCTTCTTTTCATGGGATGCTAAATGATAGAAAATAATTATTTAAATTCAGTGTGGCCTTGAACTGTTTTATGCAAATTCTCTAGCTGTAGTTGTAGCACTACTCTTTGGCTAGCCTTGGACAGTAAATAATTTGTCAATCTTTCTTTTATGAACCTTTTGTCTAAGGGTCTGCCAGCCTTTCTTCTCTGTGGGTTTTGATCTGTGTTTATAGATTCCGCTTTTTGTTTTTAGGCTGGCAGATGGCCAGTTATTTATCTGGGTTCATGTGTATTGTGTAAGGCAGAAACAGGACGTTTTGCATGCTGATATCATCCACGGGGCATTTGGGGGGCAAAAGGCTGCTCCTAAGCAGAAGCCATTACGTGATGTGTCAGTAGCTCTTGGTCAGTGAACAAAGCCCCTTTTGACATTTCTCTATGTTAAAAGTTATGAAATAACATGAGCTTCATGAACAAACAAGGTGATACAATGCTCCTACTATGAAATAAGCCATATAATCAATTTCCCCTCCATTTTGAACTCTCCGGAGTTCAAAAATTTGACGCCCTTTTTATATGTTTGTCACTGTTATTTATTCCTTTGAATTTCTGCTGTTGCTTGCTTTGCTGTTGTACAGACTTCTGGTGCTGTGCTGGGAGAAAAGGATAAAAGGATATTGGTTTTGGAGGAGCTGGATTCACTGGTTCTAATAAATAGTGAATTTGGTGTTGTGGCTTGGTTTGTGGTTCCTTCTATAGGTTTGGCAGCAAAGCCAAAACCCTGATCAGGCAGAAAGTTCAGACCTACAGAGACGAATCCCAAAGGCAAAATTTCATAGATGAGTATTCTGTTCACTGTGGCAATTCCTCAGAGTTTCTGACTCTGTCAACATTATTCTGTGCTGGCAATGGACAACCAGGGATGCAAATGTGGGAATTTTGGAGGAGTGAGGAGGAGGAACAGAAGTCTTTAGGAGATGTCTTCAGTTCTACTTAAGTGTGAGGCCATCAAGGACTGGAAGCAAATTTAAAAATGCACTTAGTGCTCTATGGAAGCACAGCACTATTAGTGCTGTTATTCCCTTCTTGGTGCTGCTTGCTCAGCTATTGGAGTTCATAGTCCCCTGGCAGTACAAGCTTTTATGCAGATACAAAAACTGCCCTCAAAAATGACGCCTGTTTGGTTCTGCTGCTCTCATTGCAGCAAAAGGGTCAGGTATCTTCAAGAGAACCTGTACATCTTTTTTCTGGTTTCTCTTGCAGTTCTAGTTATATTTCTCTGTTCCATATTGCATAGCAGGGCTGCTTTATAGTATTAAACGCTTCCTGTCTGTGTGAGCTGGCTCCCCATTTAGGATTGTAAGCTCACTTCTAAGGATCATTTATAAAATGTTTCAAATTTGTACAATATTTCCAGATTACAAAGAATGATGGAAAGCTTTAACCGGTATCTAAAAGTGCTACAGCTGAAGCCTCCAGCTATTTTGAGTCAGATGTCTTGAACTATTTAGAGCATATTGCTATATTTACACACAGTTCAAAAAGTTGGAGACTGGCATTGATGAAAGGCAGTGTATTGGCACCCACAGACTTTGCCTGCAGATGGACGTGGTATGATACAAACTTTGGGAATTTACTTGCTCAAATCTCCATGCCTGTGCAAAGTTGACATGGGCTTTTATGAGCAAAAGTGTGAAAGATTTGGGGTTCTGCCTTTTGCTCAAAAAATGGCATCCAGTGGCAATATCCCTTTTAGCACCTTTTCAGGCCTTCTGGAAAGTTTACAAGTGGAAGACTCCCACCTCCTTAATCATGAGAAAACACTGGCTCTCCTCTGAATGTCATTCATTCAAGTGTGCTGACCTGGCCTGACCTTGTTTAGGTTGAGATCTAATGAGCCCACAACCCAAGGTGGTGTGGTAGCTCTCAGCAGGCTTTGCAAATAAGCAAGTGCTGTTTTCCTGTGTGCATGTGGTTTAAATTTATCATGTCAATAAACAAGTGTCTCACATGCTCAAATAGGGACTTTACAATGTTGTAGTTAAGGCTAAATTGTAGCGCTACAAATTGTGATGTCACTTTATAAATATAGAAGGAGACAACCTGGAATATTTATGACCTCAAAACAATGAAGTCCTGTTGGTTGGGTTTTTTTTTAGTTTAAATAATGACATAACACTAAAACTCTTAATCCAAATGGGTCACAAACATCTTCCAGATGAACAGTCACACTAATGGTTTGGGGAAAACAAAATTAAAAACTCAGGGTGTTGCTTTAAGGGAGACGTGCATCAATAGATTAGTAAACAATAAATACAGCCAGGATTTAAATTCCGGGGGAAGGTTTGGTTTTGTTTTCTTTCAAGTCCTCAGGTTTGGGGAAAGGGATTTTTTTAATATAAATTGCAATAAAATTACCCTCTCTGATAAAATCACCCTCAGCTTCAGTAGGGACTATACCACCAAATGTATGTATTTTCTGAAGCACATAAAACCTGAGGTTTTCAAATTAAAAACCAGTCTAGGACAGACTGTGGCACATCCTACTAAATTAAGCAAGTTGACATGGATGGATAAAAGTATATTTGGAGCTAGAGAAGTTGTTAGAGCTGTTGTGAGGACTCTGTCAGTACCTGTGCTGGGAGTCCCAGGCAGAAGCTGATGTATCCAGTTTTCCCTGGATGATGCTGTGGACCAGCAGAAGGTACCTCCAGCTGTAAATCCCGATTCTTTCCTGCCAGGACAGCCCTGAAGGAGAACAATGCTCTTGTGTCAGACAGCCCATGGCCCATCCATGCTGGAAACAAGCGTTGTTAGGACTTGGTATTTACGTTGGGACCTACAGAGAGGGAGCAACTTGTTTTGTTTTTAATGGAGCGGTCAGGGAGAAGGATAAAAAGCTTTTTGATAATGTGAGGAATGTAGGGGGGGGTGAAGGGAAGTAACCAAGATATGCATTTACTGTAAGTATGAAGAAGCAGAGGCTTCTTTATCAGACTGGCTCTAATGATGTGCCACAGTCACTTTATTTGAAAGCTTCATGGCTCACAGAAAAGTAAACAAATTCATTACATTATTTTTAAAAGAAGATTAACTGTAGTGTGTCGTCTGTTGGACAGCTGCTGTAGTAATCTTTTACAAACACTTTATAAATGACCACCCTCAGTGTTTTCTAGGGCTTTGTGTGGCTGGATTGTTATTTTAGTGAGTACCAGGGTGGCTTTTCAAATGAAAACGTTGTTTCCTGTGTAACAATTCAATTCTACCTTTGCCCTAAATATTATTTTGTTCTCAGCATGAACTATAAAATGTCTTCTATACTAATGCAACATATGTTGCTTTTTTGCATGTGTTTGCAATGAATGCTGGCTTTTCCATAAAAGTACTTTAAAAGTATTTTAAACAAGAAAAAGCAACTCCTCTTTAGTGTCCTACTTCCATTAGTTCTGATTTCTGCTTTCTTAACCTTTCTTCAGTCTGTGAAAACACCAAGTTGAAAAGATGAGTCAGAGTCAGCTTAGATGATAGGTGAATTGACACTGAACAAATGTTTAAACCCTAACAGGTGTCTTTGGCAAATAAGATAGTGTTCAGGTGTTGCCTTGTTTAACATTCTTTGGTTGAATGTCAGCAAGAATAACCTTATTTAGCTCTGTGTCTGGATTTGTGTTTGAAAGCCCTTGATTGTCACGAATTAATGTAACACCAAGGATTTGTGAACTTATAAAGTAGTTTTAACCAATCTTGCCATAAAGCAGTTGATCTTCTCGTGCATTCAGGTTCCAGTTACAGATTCCTTGAACAGGTGAGGGGAGAGCAGGGAGAGGAGGAAGAGCATTTTTTTCACCCTGTTGGCCTCCATGGGTGTCCCAGGCTCTAGCAGAGGACCATACCTGGCCAGTACCTCCCTCAGACATCTGGGAATGCCTGGAATGAATCTCATCTTGCTATGGAACAGCATTTTATTTCTACAACATAATCTCACACTGGATTTTCCAGGATAAACACAGTGTTTATAGTCAGATAAACTATTTAAAGCTTTCATCTGTATGTGAAATACTTATTTTCATTTGGGATATACTGATGCATATATTTATGGTAATATGGTTTTAGATGTGAATAATTAACTGTTGTGTCTGCAAACCTAAAGGAATGTCAGCTTTTGTGAGATACGTATCTGTGTATGTTTATTGAAGATTGTGCAAATGTTTCCTCAGGATTGCTAAAGGATCTCCAAGAGGTCTTGGATGAAAGAGGAAGTTGTCACATCTTTGCCCTTGGCAAAATCGAGATGAAGCCTCTGCATGGCAGACAGAGGTTTTCTCAGTCCAGGGTTTGTTGTGTGGTTACACAACAAACACAAACTGAGGACCTTCAGGAAACCCTACTTCTCCCACTGAAATGTGTGTGTGCTGAAAAATAATCCAAACAGCCTCTGCTGTTCACATGCCCTCCTCAGGTTTGAGCGTGGGAGAACAAACAGCGCAAGAAGTGTTAGAAATTATTTTTAATACATATGTGGAAGGTGCTCAGGTTCCTGTAGTTCTCAGAGGAGTATCAACATCTATAGAGGGCAGTTTGACAGATCTCCCTGGGTGCAGCATTTGCAGTTCTGGGAGTTGGGCATAGCAGAGAGGTGATGGAAGTACAGTGAACAGTAAAAATATGAAACCTGAACCTTTGGGTTTTAAGTATTACCTGTGCCCTTTAATTACATTTATGCATATTTTGGTCACTTTCCTATATAAAGATAAACACTCAATTTAAATGTTAATTCTTTCAGGCTGCAAAAGAAGAGGAAGAGCTTATTGCAGAGGAAGAGGAAGAACTTACTCCAGAGGAAAAGAGGAAAATTGAAAGAAAATTAAAAAAAGAGCGCAAGAAGAAGGAGAAACAGCTGATGAGGGAAGCTGGAATCCCCATTAAAAAGGTGGAGCCCAAAAAGCCATCAGGATCTGAGCGGGCTCTGGCCTATTTAACCAGGTAAGAACAGTAAAACCACTGCAGGTGCTGCCTATTGAAGTAAGCTGTAAACCAGTAACCCAGAGCAAGCTGTACCAAGCAATAACACATTAAAGGAAATTGCTGCAGTTAAGTACTAAGTTAATGTTTCATCTCAGTCGACACCCTGGAGGACAGTTGATCACCCCATTGTGTTTCTCTTACAGCAACAGCAGAGAGAAGTTAAGTATGGTGCAAACATTTTATAGAAAGGCAGCTCCTGTCCTGAAGACCTTATGGTTGTTATATAAATATCACGGGCTTAGCTTCACTTACAGAGATGAAAGGCACATTGCAAAAAAGATTGCGTTGAGAAAATGAGTTTTGTTTCTTGAGTGTGCTGTTCTAGGCAAAGGACTTCCAGTTGTTCTCTTTATCTAAGCAAATTCCTTGGAGTGGTTAAGCATTACAGAGTCTGAATTTAACCACCTGCAGAATGGTTGGATATTTGTAGATTAAGATGGGATTTTGCCACTATTTTAAAGTTAATAGTGTACAATGACTGATTTTTGCATACCAACGTGTACAGCAAGTATAGTGGCTGATTTCAGATTGGAAGCAATCCCTTCATCCAGTTAGCATACTTACTAGAAGACTTAAAATTCCAGCATAAAGCAAAGTCTGTGGCTAAACTAAAGAACTGCAGTGAAGCGCTCAGGGTACCCCACAGACAGTAAAGAGGTCATATATAAACAGGAGGATAATGTTTATTTTTTTCCAAACTGCAAAATATACCCTGGCTGTAAGACCTCCAGAAGACTGGCATGTTACAAATAGTGGGTTACCACGTGGAATTAATCCAGGATTGCATCCCTGCCTGTGCTCAAAACTGAAGCATCCAGACTGTCTGAATTGTTACTTACCACTCACAGTGGGAAGGGAGGAAATTAATTGCATTCCAGGCAGAGGGACATGTGCATTTTTGTTACATAACCCTCAGCATGCAGCGATAGCAAAATGACAATAATATTTTTGATCTGGAAAACAGCTGGAGCACTTCACCACTGTTTTGAACTGCAAATAGATTGACAGTTAGCTTTGAACCATCCGCTCAGCCTGCTCTCTGCTATGTGTGCTCTGGTAAATGGTGGATCTCCAGATAACACATTTCAGGTTTGGAAAGTAAAGGAACAAGCTGGAGGGTTTTGCTTGTTATTCTAGTGTTATCTGTATGGATTTTTGCCTTGTTACATGGGAGAATATGAAATTATATTTGAACTAATATTTGAACAAATTTGATTCTAGAGTTTCACTTAACCTGTACCAAATTACCCTGAAATAGAAAACCAGCTCTGTCATTTGGTCTTGTCATACAGAGTCTATGGGTTGTATGTGCAGCAATAGGCTGTGAGGAATTATTTCAGCAACAGACTATTTGAATTTTGTGGACTTAACAGGGGTAGTCATAAGATGCTGAACTGCCAAGCAAACATAGCCATAGTCACCATTCTAGCCCCCAGTGTTCCTAGACCATCTTGAACCATCATTAATTATAGAAAAACAGCTTCAGCCTCTTACACCTCAGACCTTTTTTCAACCCAGTAAGACTGCAAAAGAAATAACTGGATTTAAATGAATCCAAGAAGTAATATACTAGCTGGGGAAGGGAGACAAAAATCCAGGTTCTGGAAACCTATTGCAAGCTCTCCAGCATATTGACTGGGTGAAGTATTTCAGTCTACATGCTTTTGCAGGGCTACAGGCGTGAATAATCTGTGGGAGGATAAGTAAATCTTATAGACACAAGAGATTAATATAATTGGAAGTAAACAAAAGAGTGCTGTGGATTTGTGTTTTGCCCCACCCACAATAAAAGCCTCACATGACAGAAGTGTGGGTAAGTGAAGTGGCATCTGAACTGCCTGATGGCACGTGAATCTCCTGTAGGACAGGTGGAACTCGATGTACCATATGGTAACTGGAACTGTCATTTTTATTTATTGAGGGACTGTGTGCAGCAGGAGAGCACAGCTGTACAAAGCTGTGCCTCGTGCTGTCAGTCCAGGGGAGTTAATGAAGAGAGAGCACTGATGGCAGGAATTAGGCACACAGTGTGCAGAGCAGGGCTGCTCACTGCATCCTGCTCTTCCTGGTGCTTGCAGAGCAGCCCTGCAGCAGTGCAGCCCTGCAGCAGTGCAGCCCTGCAGCAGTGCAGCAGGATTCCAAGGGCTGAACCGAGGCCCTGGCTCCCCTTGGCAGCACTGCCAACCTGTGCCCCCTCTGCTGGGGTCCCCACTGCTGGCACAGTGTGCCACAAGCTGAGCAGGTCTTCCAGTTTTCCAGCTTTGTTATTTGATTCTAAAAACAAATGGTCCTTGATGCTTTCCAGTCTCCAGAGGGATCAAATTATCATTTTATTGGAGGCCATCCTAGCTGGGAGAGGCTTTTTTTGCCATGCAGATGGCATGGCCACATGCAACAGCAGCTGATGCCAGCTCAAACTGCAGCCCCCAGCTGCTGCACCTGAGGAGCTGAAGGGTCTCCCCTGTGAGCTGGGTGACTTTGATAGCCCAGATCAGCTCCTTGCTCATTTGAATGAAAACAGGCTAAGCATGACCAGGTTTATGGTCCTGATGGAGGAAATGCAGCCAAATGACTCCTGGTTTTTTCCCTCTCTCACTTTCTCTTGGCCTGTGTGAAAAGGAAAGAGGGAGAGAAAAAAAGTCTTTGCTTTACCAATTTTTATCTCATCTTTTCCTTGGTGAGATGAGTTCAGGTGGTTCCCAGCACAGTTCTCTTCCAAGGCAGCAGTTGGCAGAGAAAAGTTACTGCTGTCAGATCCCCAGCTTGCCCAGGGAGCAGACAGGAAGATCTGAAGATAGAGAGAGGATTAAAAGCAGGGAGCTGAAGCAGAAAGGTTATAAAACTCTGAAAAGGGAAAAAAAAAGAAAAAGTGAATTAATGGAAAAACCCCAGAGT
The DNA here is from genome assembly GCA_013399945.1 of Ploceus nigricollis. NCBI lineage: Eukaryota > Metazoa > Chordata > Aves > Passeriformes > Ploceidae > Ploceus > Ploceus nigricollis. The sequence goes on along the minus strand of VXBC01003672.1, from coordinate 413,526 downwards.
GGCACTGAACAGAAGAGAAAAAACCCCTGTACTATTACTTCAGAGGAATAGGGAGAAGCAGAAGTGGTGAAGTATTAGTGACTAAATAAAGTACTCAAGTCACTTCCTTTTAATGATGACGTGCCTTGTTTCTTTATTATGGTAAGTGATGATTCAGATTTAAAGGGAATACTAGATTGTCTGATTAAAGTGATTCTTGGAAAATCTAGAATAAAACTCCATCCTTTTCTGAGCATGAGGTGACTTCAAGTGAAAAGATGTTGCAATTCTGGAGAATGGTAATTAGGTTTAATTATAACCTAACTGACCTTCTGTGGTGTTAAAATGTTGGCAGAACTTGTTTGTCTTGGCAAGCCACCCTCTCCTAGAAGCTGCTGTTCCTGTGTTTGGCTTGGAAAGTTCATTGCCATATGGATCTGCACATATGGATTTCTCCATCACCCATCAAAGGAATAGAGAGAGATCTGAAAAGACCTCACTAAAGAAGTGTGAAACTACAAGATTCATATCATCTGAAGTAGAAATAATAGATAATATTATCTGGATGTGTGCTGTGAATTACCTAAGCCTTGCAGTTCTATTTACCATGTACTAAAATTTGGAAAATAAGATGCTGAAGTACAATTATTTTTGAAATTATTTATGCCACACTGCTAGTATATGTCACTTTTCTTTATATAGGTCTTATTTTTCTCATTGCCTAATTTAAATTCAGGCAAGATTCAAAGAACGTCAGAGATTTCTTTAAACTAAAAAGATGCTTCTAGAATAATACAAACCAAGGGCATGTTACAGAAACAGAAAAGTGAGAGACAGGCAGAATTTCCCATGGCGTGAGGAAATCGTCTGACTCTGCAGATCCCAAGGTGGTTTTTGCTGAGTGTGGTGGCAGCACTGCTGACAGCCCTGGACAACCCAGGGCAGTTGTTTATCTGCTGGGTTTGCACAATGGAAACAGATCCTGGTCCTCAGTCAAACTTTATTACAAACTTATTTAGTGCCAAGCCTGGGAGATTTTAAAGCTGAAATGTTGTTCTTCCTTTCAAAGAATACAGAAATTCGAGGGCTGTTGCTGGAAGCATTTTTTTAAATAGTTTGGTTTCTTGTTTATGTATGTCATATCTTATATAGATGTAGAAATAGAAATAACATGTAGAAAGTATATTAAGTTTTTACTCCTGGAGTAGAGGCCATGTGGAGAGAGAATCAAGAGGAGGTTAGTGTTCACTCCGAAGTTTCTGATTTTTGAAGGAACCAGGAGAGGCTGGTGCTGGGCTGTAAAGTGGGCAGCAACATCTGAGATTTGTGGCCAAATAGCTCAGATGGTGGTGGCCCTTCAGGAAATCACAAACCCATTCATCCAACCCCTCCTAGGGGAGGTGACTCCATTGGAGGAGCTTCTGCACAAACACAACCGTGCTCATTAATGTTGAAAACCAGTTTCTAATTTTAAATTACCTCAAGTGGGCTTGTGTCACATTTAGTTACCTTTGTTGATTCATAATGCTATGAAGTTGTTTTACTTCTCACAGGTTATTTTTTTAGCCACAGTCAGTGATGGCTTTTGATACTTGATTCTGAATTTAAGTCATTTTCATTGCTGCTGGCCTACATCAGTATTAATTTCAAACTTGGCACTGGTGTTGATGTTTCACCATCAACAGCTTAAGCTTTTAGGTATGAAGAGTAACTGATAAACGAAAGATCTAAACATACACAGGTCTTTTTTTTTTCCTTCCAGAGACTGACTCCTTCGGTTGGATAGCAGCTAACTTTAGCATTTAATGGCATATCTCCTTCCCCCACTCTCCAAAACTGAGATCAGGTTTCCTTCCTGATTGGAAGGTGCAGCATATATCTAAGCTCATCAGTTACCTTGAATTTCATAAAATACTGGAGAACTGCTCAAGTAATGAATCTCAATTAGTTAGTAACAAAAATAGTGTGTGAACTTAAGAGAAACTGTTGTAATTAGACACAGCAGTGTTCCTGAATTCCCTTCAACAATTGGGGCTTTAAGGTGTCTTGAAAGAGCAGCAATTCCTCAAAGATTAGGGGAATAGTGAAGGGAAATAGTTTTGCTTTAATAATCCCAGGGTTATTTTTTAAAGGTTCTGGGGCAAGCATTAACTATGGATGTAATTAATCTATTTCTACATGCCTTTAGTCATTTTGTCATATTCATTAGTTCTGTAAGAACTAGAGTCAGATACAGGATAAATTTGCATTTGGGGTTGTTCTGTTTTGTATGAATTTGGGCAGGCACTTGCTGCTATCTGATTTCAAAGGCTTGCACTTTTCCTAATACTCTAGATATCAGTGAATTTGTTTTAGCTCTTCTCCAAGTTTCTATATTGCTTGACTTCTAATTTTTACCAGGGCCTGACCTGCCTTTAAGTGGGATTCGTCTCCTCGACCTAAAGCAGCATGTCTGTAAAGCTGCAAGTTTTCCATTTGATGTTAAGAAAATGAGATCTTCCTCATTTTAAAGGCAGCCACTGTCTGTGTTCATGGCAAAGGAGTCTCAGCTTGCTGAGAGTTACCTTGTCATTATCCTACACTCCCTTGTGTAACTTCATCTGATGAAGCCACCTCAGTTTGTTTGCAGTTCCCTAGCAGCCCTGACGTTACTCACAAGCTCGACAAAGCTCTCTGTTGCAATGCCCACACCTTTCCTATTTTTAGGGTGTGGGTATGCCAGCAGTTATTCTGGTGGGAGTAGGTGGAGGGGGTGTATTCACTCCACAGATTTTGTGCTGCTTAGAGCTATTCTGTTATCTGCTCAAGCATATTATCTTCTGCAGAAGAGAAAGCTTGCTGGTAGGGAATATGAAGCAGAAACATTGTTCTGCTGTGTTGGACCTGTTGTTAAGCAAGGTTTTTTAAACCATAGTGTTGCCCCACGGTTTGTAAATAATTTCTCCCGTCCTGGTGTTTACATCCTGTTTGTGGCTGAGTGGGTTTCTCAGTCTCGGTGCCCCTCCAGTGAAGCAGCACATCCATGATCCTTCCTCTCCTACTGCTCCTTCCAGTCCCTGATGTGCTCTGTTGTTCTTGTTTGAATTCCTGTGCCTGTGATCCTTCTTTGAGCATGGATTCATCTTTGAGCCATAGAATGTTGAGATTTCACATTGAATTTTCTGAACAATAAAACATTTTCTTCTCCCCTCAAACTATTACTAAGTTTTGTGTAAATGGCAGTGTTGGCATTTAGAATATAGTGGCATTTAGAATATACCACTATAGCTGTAATACATTTTTCAGAGTTTCTCGTCCTTCTTCAGCCTTGCTGCTGCAGATACACTCCTGTTTCAGAGTTAGCTTTATGGTACCCATTTCCAGGTATCAGTGTTCTCATTATTCTCTGATTATTCAAACTGTGCATTTAGGATTCTGTGACTGTCACATTACACTCTCAGTAACAGCACCATTCAGCTTCTGCCTGTTTAATCAAGATGTCTGGTGGCAGCCTGAGTTGATGATTTTCATTCCCTGTGATAGAGTCACTGACTTCTGGATTCACTTTTCTGTGTCTTGATGGCAAGTGATATGTAGATATGTGTTGGAGACATGCCAGTGTTTTTCTAACCCCCACATGACATCCACAGGATGTCAGATTGTGCAGAAATTGCTTTTAAACTGTTATTAACTTCTTGCTGGGTTAGCTGCTTTTTATGGTTCTAATACAACAGTTTCACTGCTTTGCAAGAAGCCCATGAATATTTTACTCTTAATTTAGTGAGATCGTGCAGATTACTGTTCCTTATCTATATCTCTGGTCTTTTTCCACTTATAAATAATACAGCTCTCCAGAGTGAGTGAGCCAGACTTTGTGTGAAGAGTCCTCACCAAAAGAAAGATCTTCCATTCAAATCCAATTTTGCAATGCAGATGGTTGAAGAGATGCCTGCACTGGCACTGAACAGAAGACAGTGCTTGTGCAGGAATACTTGGGTCTGGAAACTGAATAACCAGGCTAACACTCAGATGAGCCTGAATTAAGAAATTGTGGCTCTCTGCAGATGAACTCAGGCACTGCATGTTGCTGATTTATAAGTGACAACACTTCTAAGCCAGAGCAGGCACCGAGGCTTCTTGAGCTGCTGCTGAAGATAAACTTGTCAGTTCAAGGTAATGCTGACAAATAATAATATCATTTACTACACAAGTCTAAAAACAGCAACCAAAAGAAAGAACAACAACAAAAACCCCCTTTTAAGTGGCTCAGAGCCAATCTTAGCTATTTTTACCAAGAATTTCTGGGAAGAAAACAAACCTTAGCAATATATTCTGGGTATCTGTAATACTATCCTGGAAATGCTCCAGATGGACAGAATTACAGTGCAAAATAATTTCATTCTAATAATCTCTAGCAAGTCCTCTCCACAGTCGTGGATTGAATTATGAAGATCCTAGATACTTATAAATATTTTTGGATGTATTTTGCCATATCCAGCTTGTTGGATAAGCAGCTCTGGTTTCTAGAGACTAAATAGGTGTTTGGGAGGTTCTGATATGTCAAGTTCTAAAACTTTTAAGCTTAGTTATACGTGGAAGTTCTGAGATGTTGCAAGTATTTCTATGGTATTTTCAACTCATTCAGAAGTAAGTTTTAGAAACATCAATGATTGCGTGATTTTCCAGCCAAATTAGTAAATGCTTATGATGCAACTCATTCAACTGAGCTTTGGAAGGGGAGCTGGACTAACATGACCTTCCCTGAACCAAACCTTTTATGGTTTAGCTATTAATATTATCCTGGATAAAGTGCTTCTTATAGGGAATGGATTTGGAGTAGCTTTCTTACCCCTTTGATAAGCACTAATGCATGGCTTGAGTGGAGAAGGAAAGGGAGGCTCAGGTCCATGGTAAATTTTCCTCAGTCAGGGTCAGTAGCTCTTCCATCTTTCAGAATCTCATTGTTCTATTTAGTTTATGCAGAGGAAAGAGATTTCTTTACTAATTTCCATAACCATAAATGGTCACTAAATTTAACAAAAGAAGAAAAGTGGAATAGGGAACTCTAATCCTGCTTTATGGCTCTAAATCAAATTATTTGTATTTCTAAATCTTCAAATTAATTTTATGGAAGGTCACAAGTACACCTCTCAAAGCATATTTCAGTAAAAGCTGCAGAGTGATTTACTTTGGAACCTTCTGTCTCTTTGCACTTCTACCATTTTTTCAGTGTGAAACAAAGCTGTCAAAATATTTACTTGGGCATTTTGTTCAAACATTCTCATATGGGAATAGTGTATTTAGTAACATCATTAACATGAATTCACAAATCCTTTCATCTGACATCTATCATTTACCAACTGGATCAACTGAAAAATACCTGACTGCTCAGCCCTGTCTTTAAAGAGATTTTTATATGTTTTTTAAAACATACTGTCTCTATTTTCTCCCCATCATAGTAATGATAATTTGCTTTTCCATCATACTTTTCCTGATAGCATATCACAACTGTGTTTTGATAAATAAATGAGAAGTATTTTGACACTGATTTATTCACTCTCGTTATGACAGCTTTTGAGAAAGTGTTATGTTACCCCATTTTTCAGGTGATAAATTAAACAGTGATGAATTTTGTGACTCACCAAAGTCCCTGTACTGTCCAAAGGTCTCCTTTCAGAGAAGTGAGATGAGGGAAAGTAGGCTTAACTTTCTTCTCATCTGAGCACAGCTCTGTTTTCTTTGGCCCTGTACCAATGTCTGCTCCCAACAGACCTGCAGGACTTGTCTCAATTCCTTCTTTTGAAAGTGAAGTTTGCATGGATTTTGTTCTGTTCATCTCAAGGCAGTCCTGAAGGCCACTGGTCTCTGGTGGGTGTGCAGGGTTAATGGATGAATATTCCAAACCTTTCCATAGGGAGAGGTTTCTGTCTTCCATGGCTGGGGTGCCCTTCCTGGTATTGCTGCAGGTGACCAGAGCAGCTTTATTCCACTTCATAGCTGCTGATAAAACTAGGAACAAAAATTCCCAAGTTTGCCATGTATGTATGGTGGCCCTTAAGATGATTTATATGCCTGAGGAGGCTTCCAGGGCATTCTTGGTGAATTGTTTTTTGTTTTTTCCCAAAATTTAGTTTGCTTTTATTTACTTTATTGATAATTTTGGTTAAAACTTCTGAAATCTTTCACATATATGTTGTCACAATTATAAGTTGTATTAGCAATACTTAACTGCTGGACTGTAAAGTGCTTCCTCAGATGGGGAAGACTAGATTACATGTATTAAATCCATGAATACTCGGATAAAGATAGTTAAGGTTTCTTTGTCTGATTCTCTTTCCTGTAAAATAGCATCTTGATTTCCAAACCTGGTTAAGAAAAATTAATGTCTCCTTTTTTAATAAGTAATTTCCAGTAAAATAAAATTTAGTATAAATGAATTTTCTTAACAGTTTATTAAATGTAGCTATTAGATATTTATTGCTGACATGCAGCTTTCATCTTTCCATAGTATTATACAAAAGAGATTGCATCTAATTGAATAATTAAGCAGTTTTAATATATTATTTCATCTGGTATTACTTTCAGAAACCTTGTGAGATGTATTAGGGAGATTCAGAAGTCTTTAGTAACAGACCAGTCTGCTTCAGGTCTATATCCTGACAGTAAGGAGACACCATCACTCCTCACTGATCAAAACCTCACACAAGCACTTTGATCTTTCCCATTTGTCTTTGGGGAGAATTTGGCAGTGTTCAGGTCAAATAAAACTAGAATAATTAAAATAATCCATTTCACATACAAGTATTACAACAAACTGCCTCTTGATATTTTTAACTAAATGCAGATGGCAGGGGTTATTTACTTTATTTTGGGAATATTTCATTTGCAGGGAGGTTGCATTGAAGGAGTGTGAGGCACAGCTTTTTCTCCCAGCTTCTGAAGTCTGCTCTCCCCTGGCTCTCCAAACTCCCTGCCTCACTCCTGGCTCCAAGCCCAGGCATCCCATCCTTAACCCTCCTTCTGGCTTTGAGAAAAGCATTTTGTGCTCACCCATCTTCCTCCATTCAGACTAGGTTCTTGACATGGCAAAAGTGCAAAAGGGAGTTTTTATGTTTCTCTGTGTCATAAAATTCAGATCTGGAAGAATTAACAGCACTATTCACTTCCTCAAACACATTCAAACTATTCATCCAGTGCCCAAATACTCGTAGTAGTGGTGAGGAGTTTCATAGCTCTAGGGAATCATTCAGACTAGTCAGCCAAAGCCAAAATTAAAATTTAAAATGCAATTGGCAATGATTATTAATCAATTAGCTCCAGGGAGCTGTCAAGGCTTCCTAACCAGAGTTAGAATAACAAGAAGTATTTCTGAAATAATAAAACTAGATCCTTAATAAAACTTATCTCCTCCTTCACACATTTATTAATACAATGATGCCTAAAAAGGTATCAGTAATTACTTTTATATGAATGAAATTGAATTGGAATGAGAGCCATCTGCAGGAAGCAGCAATTGGCAGATCAATTTCTTTAAGCATACATGACCTAAAATCTTAGTAGTGCAACACATGTCACAGGGTATTAGATGAGGAGAATCTTACACTGCCCTAAACACCTTGGTGTGACAGCAGATTTTATTATGCAGTGAGAGCTGAATATCTCAGCTAAATCTAAAAAATGTGAGCGGGCTGTGAACTGCTGAACACTTTTAGATTGATCTTGATATTGATATTGTCCCTTTGTAGAGCTCTTCTACAAAAAGAAGAGTAAATCATTCTGTAAGGTTACAGCTTGGGAGATTCAGATGCCATGGGGTCTGCAGCACTCCATCCACCTCTGCCATACTTCCTGATGAATGCAGCTGTGGGATATCCAGGCTGGGATGTAAAAAATGACAAGGATGGCTGACATGTCGTTTTGGTTTTTTTTAAATGTTTCTTTATATATTCTTGTTGGTCCAGAATAACTCCAAATGTGATACTTCTCGGATGCACTGTAAGAGCCAGTTGTGGGATGGGTTATTTGAAAAGGGCTACATTTTCCTGTAGCAAAAAATGAACTTTGCCTAACTAGCCAGCAATAAAAATACTTGGATTTCATTTAGAACAAAAAAACCCTGCAAATGTAATTCCTGCAACAGTGCATCAAGGGCTGGTATCCAAATTAATAAATAGCAGTTCTTCAATACTGTCCTGAGAGAACTCACTTAAGTAAAGGGGCTCAGTGGGAATTTGACAATCCAATATTTGACAGTTTGACAGTTCTGTGCCTACAGGACATTGCTATCAGAACAAGCCAGCTCTGTAGAAGAGTTACAGGGCCAGTCCTGCAGCACAGGCTCAAGGTTCAACTTCCATTTGAGGGGGGAATTTCCCCTTTCCTGGAAGGTGTATGAGGGAGTCCCTGGATACCACAAGGGGTGGGATTGATTTGAGGCCAGTTCTTTGTCAGGGTTGTCAGGCAAGGAGGGGACACTGGTGGTGTCTGTTCACAGATGCTGCTCTGTTCACAGAGGCCATCCTCCAGACTGCTGGGCTGGGTTTCACCCCTCAGGTTCACTGAGACCATGGTCCACCCTCTAAGCAGCTCCTGTTCCTCAAAGACCTGGGGAAACCCCACTGGGAAAGGTGCAGGAAGAGGATTTGAATCTTGTAGGGAGGAGAGGCCAGCTGGGCTCCCCGCAGCTGAAGGGAGAAAGGGAAGATATGCCTGGTTCTGGGATGTGGTGCAGGTCAGCATTTGGCATCTCCTCAGCAGAATGAGAACATTGCTTTTCCTTGTTACAGTGAAATGCTGCTCTGGACTTTGGAACTGCAGAAATCCCTTGGCTGTGGAAATCCCTTAGGCTTTTGCAAAGAGAAAAACCACACAGAAACACCCAACCTGACAAATTGAAGACATCTGGGTACAGGAGGGCAGCCCATTTTCAGCAGTGCTGCTGATCAGTGGCCCAGCTGGATTAGGCACCTTCCCAGGGTGCCAGCATCACTTTGCAGCCTCAGGGCTTCCTGAAACAGCCCGTGCAGAACTGAGGAACACAAACCTTCAGCTCAGTGTAACGAGCACTAAATTGGTTCTTGGGTGTCCTGGCTGGTTCAGAGCAAAACCAATCAGCCAACAGTCTGCAGTATCCAAATCCTCCTCCGAGTGGCCATTTCTCCATCATCCCTCCTTAAAAATGTCACAGATAAAGTTTCACATGAAGTTTGTTTCTCTTCCAGCATTATTTTTAGCATCCCTATATGGAAAACCATGACACTTCCATACATTTCTTGTGTTTTATTAACAAAACACAAAAGTTTGGGTGTTTTTTGTGGGTTTTGTTGTTGTAGTTTTTTGGGGGTTTTTTGTGATGGTGTAGTTTTTTGTTTCGTTTTGTTGTTTGTTTGAACCTTTAAAGTTTTAGAAGCTGATTTAAAATTTAAAAAGCAATGAAAATGAGCTCGTCAGCTGGAATCTGTGCCTTTGCAGGAGTGTTCTGTACCACAGTTGGACATTTTTTGGTGTAACAGTAAGGGAGAAGAGAATTGACCATATTTGTTTTTTCTGGGTCTGGTAGCATATCGCTCATCTGATCTTCAGAAAGCATTTCTATAAATGGACTTGTGCCAACTTTTGGAGAGGATTTTACATGCAGCTGGCTTCTTACATGATTTTCATACAGAGTGTGGGGCCCTCTTTATCTCCTCGTACCCCCCAGGATGTTCTTCATGGGAGGGAGCCATAACAGTTGTTTTCATTTTCCCTTTCCCTTATTTCTGGTTCAGGCATCAGTGTGACCAGAATTAAGTGCAAGAAAAGATGGACATCTGGAGAGGAGATGGGGCTTTGGGATAGCACTTGGTTGTATATTCCTTGCAGGAGCAGAACAGATTGGCTGTGAAGGGCTCAAATTCTATTTTTTATTCTTCTTCTGTGATAATTCAGCTCCTGCTTTGTGTTCTTTTTATGAATGTATGTAAAATAAAAAGCACATTTAGCTTAGAAATACAGTAATAGTAGCTGTGGGCTTTCAAGCCTGACCTTTTTGTCATTACTGAAAACAACAGCAAGTTCTCAGCACGTTATTACTGCTATATTTTTTTTTTCTCAAATCAAAATGCAGTTTTGCTGCAGGTGGGCTAATGTGGATATCAGCAACTAAATAACTGCATCAGGAAAATAATTTTTAAAGAAACTGTAAAGGTTGAATGCTGTTGGCATTTGCAGGTGGGTTGGTGCCTGTGAGGAGCTGAATCACAGTGAGTCACCCCACATGTATGGTACCAGATGTCAGAGACAGGAGCTCTCCTCACGACCTGCTGCATGGTTTTGAGGCATTGTTACAATTTTCTGGGTCAACTTTTCTTCCCACCGATCATCTGTCTCATCTGTTTATACTTGAAGCTCTTCAAGGGAACGTCTCATGTTGCGTTTGAGCAGAGCCTGGGGTGGGGGAGGAAGAGGATTTCTAGCTTGGCTGAAGCTGCAGGATGCAAACATAATATAAAACCTTACAAATAATGGCAAGTGATAAAAGTACATGCAATTAAAGATAAGCTGTGATAAACATTTTATGTAGATCTCATCAGACTTGGCTTTATGGCACAAAGGCCCCTTCCTTTCACTTTATAAATACTTTCTAAGAAGATCCTGTGACCTGTTTGCTGTACAGATACAATCAGATGCAATCTGTCCTAATACTGGACATCAGGACAAAAATGGGACACTTAAAAGCACATTTATTTTTTCCTGCATGTGTGATTCCTAAATTTAAAAAAAGCTTCCTCCTCTTGCCTTTTCACAAGTCTATAGTCATTATACTGTGTCTAAACCAGATGGAAGAATATATTAAAAAATGTTTTTAAACCACAGATTGAAAAATGGTGCCAGGATTTTCAACCAAAAATGTGGCACTGATTCTAAAATCTGTTGACAATTTTAGAAAGTTTTCTTTTGGCAAACGAGCTCCATTAGTGTCTTTTCTTTCTTCCAGGAAAATAAGAAAAACCTTTATCTGAGTCATAATTTAGTTAGATTCCAAACTGGATTTGAGAATATCAGCATAAATATATTAACTTTCTTCAGGGATTGGAGTTGGGACATAAACAGATTTATCCATAACATGAGAAAAACACAGTTAAAGGCTACAGTTGTCTCTTATGCCTAATATTGGGTCTTACCACAGGTCTGTGCTTCCAGGATTTTAACTACAGCCGTTCCAGTCCAGCCTCAGAAAATCTATTTAGAATTTAAATTTTGGCTGTTCTTTCCAAATGAGGACAATCAGCATCACAAACACTTGAATTGAGATTTCTTCTTACATTGGATTGAGCAATGAAGTTCACCATGAGGCAGCTTTCTGGGCATGCAGTTTTGTGTGGAACACCAGACATTCAGAAAACATCTTTGTAAAAGTAAACCCATTTTAAATACCCCTGAGAGAAATAGAAGAAACTCTGAATACCCCCAATAAAAATAAACACTTTTACATTTCCCTTTAAATAATTGTACATGTTGTAACTGGAGAAAAAATTATTATTCCTACTTCACTATATGCTCTATAAGGGCATATGTTAAACTTCCATCCATATCCATATATTTTTTATATATCCATATAAAACCTCCATCCATAAAATGGCTCTTCTCCCACAAGAGTGAGCTGATGCCAAATTTTTGCTCCCTCCGTGCTGCTTCCAGGGGTTCCAGGGAGCCTCTTTGAGGTGCAGCATTCCCTGCTCACCTGTTGGCCATATGTGCATTGGGCTCACCTCTGGACTGACCTGATAACAGCCTTCAGAGTTTCCAAATTTGGGCCTTATGAGGGCAGTGAGTTGCCTTAAACCCCAGTGCATGGGTTTTTTAAGAGGCTGCTATTGTATGCATTGCACTGTGAAATATTCCAGCACATCCCTTGAGTGCCAAGCGTTTCAGCAAGGCTTTAAATATCTTTAAGGGAATTTTTTGGCGTATGGTTGTTCTTTATTGAGGAAACACCTGTTATCCACATTTTATGGGTAGGGTGGTGAGCTCAGGAATGATGCTGTTTGCAGAGAGTTTGGGGAATAAAGGGTCTAACTTGATTCCTGCAAGCCTTAATCGTGTGCCATAACTCCTGTTCAGCCTTCCTTGGGATGGAAGGACACAGGTGATCCTTAAGGACAGGTTGCACAGTGGTGAATAACTGTGTATCAAAACAGAAAAGTACCCAGATGAATGAGGTGGGAAGAATGTGACCATTTCTATGTAGTGTTGTAGAATGCTGCTTTTAATGTTTTCCATAGATCTTTTCAGTGGAGCCCTGACTTTGGTGCAATGGGCCAGACCTGTGGCTCTGTCCCTCCTTTGAGGGAAGCTTGGGAATGTCAGGTGTGGGATAAATCACAGGAGAGCTGCAGGAGGGTGTGCTTTGAGCTGCTCCTCAGGGCTGGAGGAAACTTCCAAGTTAATTCCCTGATGCTAAACCTGGGCTGTATGCTGGAGAAATCCAAATTTGGTGGCAATCTGCTTTTCCTTGGATAGATACTGAGGCTGAAAGGTGTATCCAGGGTGGGCTGCACTGCCAGGGGCACTCATCTGGAGCAGTGATGTAGGTGAGGTGTCCTTGCATCTGGCACACAGCAGTGCTCTCGTGTGCTCTGGAAGGTGTCAGCAGTCACATCCTTGTCTGTCTTTCTGGTTTCTTGAGACTTGCTTCCCACCCAATAATTTTTTCAAGTTGAATCAGTAAAATGGTCGATTCTCAGCACTGAGCTTTTCTGCACTCAGTGATTATTTGCCAGTTGTGACAGCTCTGTAGAATTTTGTCCTGGCCAGTAGTCTCAGCAGATGCATTGTGTTGACTTCCTGAATCCAATTTGTAACAATAATGTTTTTCTCATACTGTGTTTCTGGAACCAATTTGCCTGCTTTCCCTTCCCCATCTCCTTCTCCCAGGACACCCCAGCGAGAGCTCTGCCCTGCACACTCCCAGTTGCCTTCTGTTTGCCTACTTCCACTGCCTGAATTCCCATGTTTTGGAAGTAGATTTATGGGAGACGACTGTAGACACACATTTATGAGATAGACCAGTGAGAATCTTGGGCAGCTTTTCTACATGAGACTCTCCTGCTAAAAAACAAAAGCCCAAATGTAAAATTTCCTAAGCTGCTTGATTTATTTGATTCATTTCCTCTGTCTATTCAATTTCAAAGCCATTTAGGAAGATCATTTGCACAAACATTTAAGTTCTCTTTAACTAAAGTCAACCAATGTGTTTTTTCAATGAGCTGGAGCTCATGAGAAAGATTCAAACATTAGCTGTGTAAAGAAGATAATTAGTGTTTGTACAATATATTGAAAATTAGCCTGAGGCACACTGGAAAAATATATGTTTTACACATGTATATTTTTCATCCCAATTCCATAGTTTGTACCAGTCCTGACACAGATCATTCCAGAAGCTACCAAATGGATTCAAACTGTGAAAGAGGTTGCAATTGTCTATAAAAAGAGGAGGTTTAACTGTAATGTGGTTGGTTTTGCTCTATATATCTGATCACTTGAAGGAAAAGCCTTTTCTCCTGCTGTAGTATGTCAAGGAAGCTTATCTGCATGTAAACAGCAAAATGAAACCTCTCTTGTGTTGTAAGGGTTGAAGTTTTCAAGTTTAGAAGCTGAGCATTTCTAAAAATGTAGTAATGATGTCATCCTGATAACAGGAGATAATCCTCTCACTTCGTCATGGAGTGATTCTTACAGGAGTAGGAAAAAGCTGTCATAATCATAGGAATCAGTGGAGAAGTTTTATTTTAATAACTGTTGGGGGAGCAGCTGTCATGTTATCTGCACTAAAGATTGTGCACCCATTATCAGGAGTGTTTTGATAGGAATTCGGGTCAAGGGAAGGACCATATTCCTGAAGGGGAAGAAACAGCCATTGTTGATACAACCATGGAGGGAGTACCAGTTAAAAACTTTGGAGTATTTTCTGGAAATAGGAGTACACCTATAGCTATTAAGGAAAATGCTATTTTTTCTTGTTGTAATAGTGTAGTGTTTAATTCTAATAGGACAGATCACAAAACAAAAGGAAGGGCTTGTGAGGCTCTGGTGCTATAGTGGATATAAACGTACTTTCTGCAGTTGATTATGTTAAAGTATTTGTTGTTTATATTAATTATTGTGGTGTATATAGAGTAGAAATTTTCAGGAAGACAAACTAAAACTTTTGTTTGTTTCTGCAAGAGAATTCACAGGAGTGAAATTCCATATGGAGTCTTGGATGCAGGAGTACAATGAGTCACCTTAACATGTAGAAGAGAGCATATGGTTTTGGTAATAGGTTAATAAGAGCAATTAACCTTATAGTGCACTCATTTGTTGGCCTCAGTTGTTTATAAACTAGGTAATAAAGATATTTTAACATCCTATAGTTTTATAGGAGATTAAGGGAAATCAGGCTGTATTTTTAAAGTTTCAATGCCAACAGTACTCAGGTGATATTGTGATAGAAACATAAAATTAGCAGAGTAGAAGATTCAGAGTACTCCGTGATGTGTCCAACCAATGGATATCATCACAAATGGTGAAACACATAGAATAGTTTAGGGAAATACAAACATATGTTAAAGGTTTTCATTAGCAGAAGAACTGTTTTCCTGGGATGCAGTCACAGATCTGTCACTCAGCTTGTTCTTGTCACCTTGCAAAGACTATAATGTGAACTGTTTCCAGGCTTTATTTACGTAGAAAAGAATTCTGAACTTGCCTTCTTCTTCTTGAGGATGAGCCTCATAAAAGAATAGGCTAAAAAAGCACTGTCATTGCTTTATTTTGTTTGTTTTGAAGGACTCCCTGTAGAAGTCCCAGTTTCTCTGTTAGGAGCTGCTGTGTTTGCCTGGCAAACAGAATTAGTGGGCACAGATGAGCAGGTTGCTGTTGGCCCCACAAACTGCACTCACAAGAAAAGCCACTTTTACTTCATTCTCTGTTGGCTCCTCACACTTCAGGTGGTGTCATTTGTTGTCCAGTTGGGTACCTTGCTGCAAAGACAAGTGACACCAAGGGTTGTGTGATTTTGTTTTACAAGTACTTCGGGTTCTAGGCCGGTGGTGATGGAAGAAGGGATGGTTTCACCGTAATAATAGTTTTTTATTTAATTCTATAACTTGTATCAGTCAGCTTTTTGGCCTCCTACTTTTGTGCAATATCTGTTTTGCAAACTTCTGCCAACTTATTTGGCTACTATATTATTATTCCAAAAGAAGCCTCTAAATCAGCTCATCTGTAGATTTAGCTCGAGCACATAAAGGATGATATATTGTGGTTATTGGTTTTGTCTGTCCTTCCTGATTTACTATTAATTGTCTGATTTTTACCTTATCTTTGGTTATAAGCTATTTTAATAATTTAGCTGATGATAACCCAAATGAGCTGTGATTCTTTTTCTTTATCCTGAATTTGAACATCAAGACAATAATTTCTTTCTTTAGGTTTTCTTCAGAGGTTTCCATTAAACCTTTCTATACAAATTTGTGGTCTCATTTTTTTTCTCTTTCATTGAATTGACTGAACAATGTACTTGCTGGTGCAGCATTCACCAAAGATGAGGACTCTTTTGCTTTATTAGACTTGACAGTGTTTAAACAATACTAATTCTCATACCCAGCTGGCTTTTCAACTGATTTCTGTGCTCTCTATTGCTGTGTAAAACAAGCTGGAACATTAATGGCATCTTGCATGCTACCCTCTGGAGACCTACTTTTCTTTAGAGGAAAATCAAATAAATGTGAAGTTTCTGGGCTTTCTCCTTATATTTTTTTCTTTCTTTTCAAATGATACTTTAGTGTACTCTTAGATTTTGTACATGTTACAATACTAATTTTCAAGCACATAATTTTAAAAAGTAGTCTTCATTTTGTAGATAGATTTACTGGTTTGCTCATTTTTTAATAGAAATAAATGCCTTCATCTAAACTAGAATATACTAGCTTCAAAAACATGTTCAAGATGCACATGAATGTGCTATTTTAACCCAGCTAAAATTTTTTATATTGAAAATGTGTTTGCCAAACAGCCAACGAACATTTGCAGATGTTAATCATTTGTTCAGCCTCTCACTTTTAACAGTATTGAGTATTCTTCATGAGAGAGAGAGACATAAAAAAGCCATTTTTCTAGCCTGTAAATATAAATATTTAAGTTACACATTTAGACAAGCCCAAGCCTTAAAATGTTTGCTCGTGAAGGATGAATTTTGTCTGTTTAGAACAGCATCTGTGATGGGTTGCAGCCATTGCTGAGATGACCATTGTAGCACAAGTCTCTCCTTCCAGTCCTTCAGAGGCTGCTTAATTTCATATAAATTTCAGTTAATTGTGAAATAGCAACTTTCTGAAACCCAAGCTTGATTCTTGTCCCCTGCACCTCCCCAGATTCTCAGTTAGCCCTGCAGCAGGGGTAAGGATTTGGGTGCTCGGTTGTCCTGGTCAAATGAGGGCAATGACCTGTCATAAAGGACTGGCCAAAGCTGGGGGGTGGGGTTTGATATTTAACTTCAAGGAATCTGTGCTTTCTAAAGAAAATTTATAACCTTCTTGGCTATAATATCTTCTATAATTTTTTGCAGAGAAGCCAGGTGGCCCTGCACAAAATGTGTGCCAGGATCTGTCCCACAGTGCCATGACACTCCGTGTCGTGCATACAAAGTCACTTGGAAGCCTTGTAGGGAATATTTTCTAAATAAAGAATGTTTTGATATCACTGTATTCCATTTAAGCAATTTTTTTCCTGTAATTTTCTACAGCTGGTCTAAAAACCCAGAAGAATGGAAGTTTCAAAAGACAAGACAGACGTGGCTTCTCCTGCACATGTATGATAAAGAGAAGGTTTGTATTCATGCTGCTTTTTCTCAAAACAAATATGATACAGTCTTATACATTAGTTATAGCTATTCTTTATTGACCAAAACCTCCTAGTACTAGCCATGCACTTGTCTCATAATTTTTTAATAACTTACAAATTACTTTGTTTTTAACCAAGATGATGAAGCATTTTAATTGCTTGTCATTGATCTTTTTATTTTATTGGTGATCATTGTCCTGTGTATGCTAGATTTTTATACTTGATGTATAGCAAGCATAAAGAGAGCAGATTCATGATTTATTTAAATCTAGAGTTTGCTGAGAATTCGAGTCGTATCCTTAATTTTAATTTCCTAATGTGGAACCCAATACTGCAAACCACAGTTCTCATATTGTTTCAGATATCTCTGGGCTCCATGGAAGATGTACAACCATATTGCCAAGATGTTAAAGTAGCTCTCTCATTTAAATATAAGTGAAACCTGATGTTGATTGTGAAAAGCATAAAGTATAACCAGAAGCCAGGCTTGAATCCATACTGAAATCTGTTCATTTCATAACTTAAAAAACAACATAAATTGAATTTCCAATAAGTATCTGACCATTGTGGTCAAATGAGGGTGTCAGGTCATTCATTTTGTTGTGCAATAGAACAAACCTCTGCCCATTTGCACAGTGCCTCACTTATTGGTTCATTTTGTTGACATTCAGTTAAGTTTTGCTGATTTTTTTGTGTGCACTTGAACATTTACTCATACCAATCGTCCTGACCCAAATTAGTCAGCAGCTCTTAAGCCAATCACCTGACATTGGGTGTTACCTTTTTAGACAGCCAGATAATTAATAGCAGAGTTTCATGAAGGCAAAAATGTTCACATGGTGTAAATACTTTAAAAAGATGGGTTGCAGAATACAAATTTGATTTTGGTTTCTGGGTTGTTTGTCTTCTGTTTTTTAAGTTTCTCTCTTTAAAGTCTTTAGCAACCTTTCAAAACCAGTGTATGCTCTTCAAAGCTACCTAGAAATTGTTTAGCAGGCAGAAGGATGTTTTTACTTTTTTTACCTGTTTACTTTGGTTCTGTGTTGAAATATGCTGGGACACAACTGTAAGTAGCATTTGTTTTATGTATCAAAACACAGTTTAACTCCGTATTTCTCAACACTGAAATGAAACTTCCTTTTTCTTAAAATTCTGATGGCAGTGCTCTGATTTATTTAAGTTCATATATTTTATAGTTTAATAATCAGAGGAGCATTGAATATGAGCTTCAGAGAATGATTAACATCTGCATCCAGATTCAGTGAAGTTCGTAGAACTGCTCAAGTGCTTATAATTAAGCATATGATGAAGTCTCTTTCTTCATCAGGACCATAGGGAGGGCACACCCAGCTTCTTTTGAATATTTTTTATACCCAAATTCAACTTCCTGTCCATTACAGAATGAAGTCTGTTGGTAATCCAAGCATGACTAATGTACAAAAGGAGACATAAGTTTCTTTCCCTCCTAAGCCACATCTTTGATCTCATGGTGTCACTTGGATGCCTACTGAAGAGCCATACAAAGGCCTGAATCGACTTTCCTGTACTGATAGGCCTCTTTCTGTAAGAAATGAGTTGAGGTTTTAAAATTGTTTGCTAGAGAAATGGTTTTTCAAGCTCCTTTAAAATCCATCTGGTGGCTGGCTGACAGCTTCCAAGCCAGGCCTGTGTACATATGGTGTGCATACTTCTCCAGCACCCAGGATTAAATAAACACTAGTTTATTTCTTGGTCCTTATCATCTGGCACAGCATTTTTAGGAAGTTACTAGATCAGTCCTCAGCTTCTGGATTTCAGGGCATGGTGGAGTGGCTGAAGCTTCCTTGGAAGGTGACCCAAAATGCAGCCTGACATCAATGAGCTGAGCTTCTCTCTGCTGGTGTCTGTGTTTGCTTTGCAAAATATGTGAGTGTCTGCAGGTCTTCAGGCCTGCAAATACAGACTTGCAGAGGATAATTTAAAAGTGAGAACTGTTCTTTTCCTGGTACTCTTTCCTAGTGTTTCCCTCCTTTTCCCAAAGACAGGAATTATTTCACTTGGGATTATTTCCACATTAATCAGCTCCAGTGTATATTAGGAAGTTAGGACAGAGGCAAGATTGGTGTGTGAGAGAGAAAAAGAAACAAGAAAAAGGTCAAAACAGTTTAACAAAAGAATAATAACAAAATCCCATAAGCCCTGGCTTTGGCTTCCAGAGCCGTGCTGGGAGATCTTGATCTCCAATTTCAAACCAGCCTTGAACTGACCTTGGAAGAAGGATTGTGTTCCTCCTTGGAAAACCTCACCAAGACCTCTGAAATTACTGCTTTTGTACCACTGTATTTGAAAAATTAAAATTTGGATTTCATTAACTTTCTTTGTGTGTTCCAGTCCTTGCTATGGCTCTACTGCCTGTGTAAGTCAGGAGGAAATATGATCTTACCTTGCCCACGGGGTGCTGTGTTGTGAGCTCCTGATGAAATAAACCTCAGAGCTGTGTTATGTTAAAGGAAAAAAAACCAGACTTTTTGAACACTTGAACACCCTTAGGGCCAAATGCTAAATGTTTTCTAGGCTTCAGGCAGCCTCACGTTAAGTCTGCACACTTAAGATGTCTAAATTTAGAGCAGGCTTTCAATTGCCCCCTCAAGCAGTTTGCTAAATGATATAATAATAACTGTACTTCCACAGGTATGTCTATGCCATGAGCTCTGAGAACAAGAGTTGTAAATTACAGAGATAATTTGGCCAAGGTTTGAAACGTGGAAATGTTGCTGACTTTAAAAGCTCAGTACAGAGTATCTACATTAAAAGAACACTGTCACTCACACTGGAATTGTTTGTGTCTAAATGGGTTCATCTGTTACTAGTGCCAGCTTACTGTGAGTGAAAACTTTCAAAAATACAGATATTTTTCACTGTGCTTGATTTGTATAGTAGAGCAACGCTTCATATATCATCCATTTCAGTGTTAGTCACTGTAAAATTAATATTTCTCTTGTTACTGCATTGTTTCTTTAATGCAAGAGTGTTTGTGTGAAGAATTAGAAGGTTTCCATAGTGTACAAGTTACGAGGCTGAACGCAGACTTTAAGTTTTGATTTATTACTTTGTAATACCCCTGATTGATGAAGGCAGTGTTGGAATATTCTTTCTTCCTCTTCTTTTGGAGTGATAGAAGTTTTAGTGATCAAAGTTCAGCTGCCAAATGTCCATGGAGAAGTAAGTTGTAAATTAAGTGTCTGTTGAAGCTCTGTCTTCTCTGAAATGTTGATACTTTGCAGAATCGAAACCGCCCTCGAATAATTAGTCTCGAATCCTTTAAATACTTACGTATGTGTTTAACTTAACTCATGTCAAGTTATATGTGTAAAGTTAAACATGGAGAAACATATTTGCAGGGTGAGATCATTTTAACATCTCATGATTCACAGCAGAAAATATCCTGTTATTGGCTGAAACCTGTTCCACAGATACACAACATGAAGTTAAGATCAGCGTAGGTCTGTTCTTGTATTCCTTTTGAAAGTATTTCAGTATGAGGTACTGAATAAATCATTCCAAGATCCTTGCTAAGTTATTGTCAAGATTAATATAATGATCATTTAAATTGTATGTTGTATCAGATTAGCTAAAACTTAATCTCTGACTAGTTAATTAGAAAGGGAGTGAAACATGGATAATGCAACTGTAGATGACTAAAGTGCTTTTAATGTTAGACATGCTGGTAGAGCCTATCAGTTTTAGTCAGCATGATTTAAAAATTATTTCCATATGTCTGAATTTCAGTTTGCTTTTCAAATTAAATTCTAGTCCTTTGTATAAGCATTCTGTCAAAGTATGCAGTGGTGGGTGGTATCTCATCTTAGCAAACAATTTTTGGGTAAGGATGAGGGAATTCCAGCAAAATTCTTCCCTCAGACATATGCATGCAATTCTCACTGAATTTAGTAAGATTTACATGTGTGTTTCCAAAAGGAGGGTTTGGGTAATGTGTTTTGTTTTTTTCTTCCACCAACCCTCAGAGCCTTGGGCTCCCTGTCAGGCAGTGTTTGCATTTGCTGATCAGCATTTCCACATCTGCTGAGCATTTCCTCTCAGATGCTTTGCCCATCCGAGCACATGACAGTCCTCTCACCAGGGTCCATCCATCCCTCCTGTCAGATTGAACCTTGGCAGGAAACATTTCCACTTGGATTTCCACTTGAAGTTGGACCTTGGCAAACACCAAAGCCTGTGCCATTCTCCTAATTGTCTTTCAGTGACGTGATTGTGAATATATATTGAGAGGGGAGAAAATAAACCTGTTTTTCCTTCCTTTTGTTTTTTCTTCCAAGGTTCCAGACAAGTATTTCACCATTTTACTGGATTATCTGCAAGGGCTTCAGGGCAATGCACGAGACAAAACTGTGCAGAAAGCTGAAGCTTTTATGAAGGAATTTGATGGTTCTGATGGAGAAGACCCAAACCTGCTGGGGAAGTGTGAGCGCATCAGACAAGTTCTACAACTGCTGTCCTGAGAGTATTTCTGTGTCCTAATTGTTGTCTGGTGGAGGGAAGGAGAGGATGTCACACACAGAGGCTGTAAAGGATTTGTAAAGATAATACTAAATTTTATACTCAAAATTTTTTCCAATTGAGAATATTTATCGTGTTTTGAGGTGATGCAATAAAAATAACATGTATAGCTCATAGTCTTGCTAATAATCTTATTGCACCTCTTCAGAAGAATAAACCTCTCTCCCTCTCATTAATTTTTTTCCATCTCCCCCTCTAATTACTGTTAAATATGAGGAACTTTGCAGCTCTTAATAAGGAGAGCAAAGGAACCAACATAAAGCCTGGAGGGTCTTTTACAATGGCAGCTTTTAAAATGAGTGTGCAGTACAGTGAGTGCTCAGCCAGCTGTAATCTCTCACTTTCAGCTTCAGAAGGATGTCACTTGGATTTGGGAAAGATCATTTTCAGTCTGTTGAACACAGGTTGTGTAACACAATTGCTTATTAGTACTTCACACGGTGATCTGGGGATACCATCGGCTTT
The DNA here is from genome assembly GCA_013399945.1 of Ploceus nigricollis. Lineage (NCBI taxonomy): Eukaryota > Metazoa > Chordata > Aves > Passeriformes > Ploceidae > Ploceus > Ploceus nigricollis. The sequence goes on along the minus strand of VXBC01003672.1, from coordinate 391,683 downwards.
GTTGGTTTTCCTTTATATTTTAAAGTTTTCAAATGCATTGGGGCAATTTTTTGGATACTCAGATAATGCACAGATGGGAACAGATCAAATCCTTGACTATATGTGGTGAAATCATCAAATTGTAGCTAAACTTACCCTACAATCAGAAGTGCTGTGCTGTATCCAGCCTGCCAATATTGCATTTTCCTCTTCCTCCTGTAACTGGCATCCAAAAGAGTTAATTCATATTCATTCCATTTGGCATGGGACATTTGTCTCTTATGAATGTGCTGAAAATGAAGCTTTCAAGTAAAAACCAAGGACATTAATTACTCAAAGTTGGATGATTGGCTTATTTAATAACACTGGTATTCAGACAGAGTTCTTGACCTGATTCTTTAATGTTTCTGCAAACATTGTTCATACTTTATTAATAACAACTATATGAAATGTGTGGTGGTGTAGAAGAGTGGCTGTCTTTGGGAATTACAGCTTTAATTTGGGTGGGTGAAGGAGGGGAGGATCTATGGATATGCAGGCCTGATTTTCCAATAAGAAGCATTTGAGTGGATTTGACAGCCTTCATCGTCATGGCTTAGTACAAATCTTTGAAAGTATGAAATGTATTAGTAATAACAAATAACTTATGCTTTCTGACTTGCTGAGGAGGATGTTTGCAGCCAAAAAAGACTAGAAACCAGCATGCCCTCCTCTAAAAGAATAACTGGGATGGAGTTTGACACAAGAATGAGCAGAATTGAGCAGCAGTGTTCAGGTTCTTCATTGAGCTGCTGACGGTGCCTTGGAGCACAACTGGATGAGGGCTGCAGAGGAGACAGAGCCAAAGCCTTTCTGAGCTGTATAGCACTGATCTTCCAGTGAGAAACCTTGTGAAAAGGATCTGTAATAAAAAGAAGTGATCCTGACATTTAGTGAGCTCATAAAGATCATTGGGTCATATATTTTACATGTGAGAATATGCAGCTGGGAAAAGCTGCTGTCACTCCAAGCAGAAGCTGATATTTGTTTCTTTCCATGAGGGAAAATAGGAATTTCTCAGGGAGGAAGTTTTCAAAGTATCTTTTTGTGAGTTTATCATTGCATGTTAGATGTCAGAGAAGAATTTTTGTTCTCCCTCAAGACATTTAAACATCACCACTTTTGATTTCTCTGTCAGACAAAAATGTGAGTCCTCATTGTGCACTTAACATACCTCCTAGCTTAGAAGCACAAGCACATTGCAACTGCACTTTGGAAAAGAATTGTAAAAAAGATGATGAAGGTAAGATCTGGGCAAAAATATGGGAACCTTTTATGATTTTGACATATTTTGCAAGATTTGCCTTTCTTGGACCTTAGTTCTGACCATGTGTAAATGAAGAAAAGATATTTGCAGGGTGAGATCATTTTGCTTTCTCTGACAAATCTGTAAGAAGAGAAGCTTTGTAGATCAAGAATGTCATGTTTCATTTTATATCAATTAATATTAAAAGCACACAAGGCCTGTCAATCTGGAGGCCATGTGAACAGTAGTATTTGCAAAAGAACAGTTAGAGCCTCTCACCAGCACAGTAATGGACCCCTGGGAGTAGGTCCTGCTCTGCTCTCCTCTTCCTCAGCTGCAGTTCCAGCTTTCCCTTCAGTCCCACTGATTGCTGGGGGAAGATCTTGGTCCTGGGGTCTGCTTCTTGCAGTTATGGAAAATTCAGAAGGTACAGTTGAAGGTAATTGTTGCTGTGGTTGTGTTTGGCAGAGAAAGCAAAGCATGGTGCTGCTTCCTGCCATGTGCCTTTTGCTGTAGGTACTGTTCAATGGTCAGAGGGGTCTTGAAATTGGGTAAAAGATGTGTAAAACTGCTGCTTGGTGGTGCTGTGTCTTCCATATCAGAGCTCAATATGAAATATTCTAAAAGTTGTCTAATACTTGATGTTGTAGTGCAAATAGAAAAGGACACTTTAATTGCATTTCATTTTTTTACTTTGCACCTTTTCTTCAAGAATCTTCAGCAGTTTGTTTTGGCAAACAAGTCATCGTCACAACAGCCAGGAAATGCAAGAGCACTCATTTTTGGGAGATCTGTATTGCTAGGCCTGTTTAAAAGACAGGATTGTGAGGACCCAGAGAGCTTATCCCACAAACTGCAAATGCTACAGTGCCTCTGGCAAGCAAATCTTGCCTTGTCCAAGTGCTGTCCACCACACCAGCCTCTGCTTCCTGCTCAGCCTGGCATTTTCATCCCTTGATTTACATTATGTGGTGAGTAAGTCTAGAAAAATCTCCTCCATCGTGCATTTTAAATTATTTATCTTAAATTATTAAGTGTGCAGTCAGTTACTGAATTCCTGTAGCTGGTTGGAGCTGTGTGGGAAGATGCAATCTGGCACTTTATTCACTTTTTGTCACTTGGTCATGTATAGCTTTCAAATCTCAACATTGCTTGTATCTTAAGCAATCACATGGGCACAGATAGGACAAAATCGTGTCTTTGCCTCTGTTTGAATCAGCCTGCTGTGCTAATAAAAATTGCATCCCAGGCTAGAAGTAGCAGTGTGTCCAGAATGACAAATTACATCTTCATCTGCCTACACTAATCGCCTTCTAGTCGAGTTAATCTGCATTGTGTAGCTCTGGCTAGCAGAATGCATGTCCTAAGAGAATGCTGAAGTCAGGACTTCCAGCAAAATAAAGGAACACTAATTACTTAGAATTGCTTAAAGCTGGAACTGTGCCTCTAATGGAAGTACTAATTACTCAAAATTTGACAGTGGAAGAATTTCCCTGTAATTTGGCTGATCCTTGCTATGGGTTGTGTATCTATTTGGTTCTCCACTGTCTGCCCACAATTTTAATTTGTTATCACCATTGTAAATTACTGTGTAAATGAATTGTGTTTGTATTTGGAAAGGGCATCTTGGACTTGTTGAATGTGTAGTTTATTTCCTTATTTCCTGTCACTGGAAAACTGCTCTGCTGTGTTTCTCTTGATTTTAAAGCAAGGTGACTATTGACTCATCTCCCATTATTTCAAATAGCTTAGAAATGCAGATTTTTGTTTTGAGCTTGGGGGTTTTGGTTTTGTTTTGTGGGTTTTTCTAAATTTTGCCATCGAGTAAGGCAAAGTAAAAAACATTAAAATCTACTCCCATTTCTGCAAATCACTGTCAAAAACAACAATCATAAAAGAGATTTAAGTTGCAAAATCAAGCACTCAGAAAATTAGAAAACATAAGAATGGAAATTGTCTGTGTAATTTAAATTTTACTCCTTCATGCATATGTGGTAAGATGGAACTTCTTAATTATGTCATCAGGGCTGTGTTTTCCTTTGTGTGCAACTGGTAAATTATTTATTCAGTGTTTTCCTTGCAGCTCTGCTGCTCTTCTCATTTTCAAAAGGTAGGTCTACAAAGCAGTCCCAAAGCCTGAGAAGTAACTTTGCAGTTGGGCTTTGATCCTGCACAGAAATAAGTAGGAACTTTCCTATTCCTTTGGTGTAGGAGCTAGTCATAGATGTTTCATCACAAATGTTCCCTTTAAAACATGTTTTAATGTTCTGATTCATTTACAGTCAAAATACCGAATTGATGTTACTTAATTTAAATCCAGTTTTGTTGACATAAAACTTTCCAGTGGCTTATTCTGGTTTAGCCTTTGGTTTCCTTTTATGTCTTCCTTTCTATACAGCTGAATGAGCTTGTTATTTCTGTCCCTGCAAATAGGAATATTAGTTGTTTACAGTGATTCCAGTCATACAAGGACACAATTAAATGTCCTTGCCTGTGCAGGACGAGCTCATTTTCACAGTGATTTATAATTATGTTCTATTTTAAATTCTTCATAAGAACCTACATAGTCAACAACTTAAAGCGGTTTTAAATAATTACTATTTTAAAATAAGGGTTTTTTTCCCCTTCAAGGAGCATGGAATAGCAAACTAAATAAAACTAATTAGTAAATGGTGGGGGAAGGGCAAAGCAAAACAGTGGTTTATCTTTCTTTGTCAAAACAAAGCTGAATAAGAAGCTTGTGCTACTAAGAAACTGGTGTTGCAGACATAGAGGGAGGGCCCTCTGGGTACAAACAGAAGAACACTCATACAGTTGCTCTTATTGATTTTTTTTTCCTTACATGCAGAAAATTTTTGTCATTCCTCAACAAAACCCACAAAAACACCTACGTCAAAAAGTTAAATAGGTTTCAAAATCAAATCCTTAAAGGTCAAGAAATGCCACATGTATATAAATGGCCAGAAGAATTAAAATTCTACCTCTCTGTGCCTCCAGCCTGGAGACTGAATGAAGGGGGATTGTGTTAGAGGCAAACAAGCAAAAACCTCTAAATTATGTGAGCACATAGTTAAAATTGCCAGATACCCTTGTGTTCATAGGAGGGTGGAGTTACATTCCCTATTAGCTTTAGTTATTCAGATTTTTTAATGAATATTTTCTACTAAGTGAAATATCACATCTGTGACAACTTACATCTATTCTCCTCAAGGTCCCATGTGTATTTTATAAAATTGTGAGCCATGGGACACAGGATCTGTCACTCTTACTTGCTTACAAATAGCCAGACCAGCCGTGGCACTGTGAAAACCATCATTTGCTGTTGAGCTCCTTTGGACCCAAAGGATGTTTGGCACTGTGTTTCCCTGTATTGGTCTGGAGGTACAACAGGCTTTGGCAGCATCCTTTGTACCAGCCAGGCTTGCTTAAGCTCCATGAAATTGCCCAGATCTGGCCCAGGGATGCTGCTGATGGAATTTCCCAGGCGAGCAGTGGCGTGAGCCCGTGCAGCACCGGGAGGCTGCGGGGTCCCAGCTGCTCGAGATGCTCAGCCCATGGCTCAGTTTCCTCTTTGCTGCCTGTTCTCACTCCTGAGCTGCTGGGAGTTGCCACCATTTTATTTGTCTGTCTTCCATGGGCTTCATTGGACTAAACAAACTGTTTTAAAGCTATCTTGAGAAATTGAAAACTTCAGCTACAGCAATGGTGTTTCTCTGGTAGCATAGATACATGTAAACAGACTTTATGGATTTCACATAGACAGGACCCTTTATTAGAAGCAGAAGCTCTTGCAGGATCCTGGAAAGGACTGATCAGCATCCTGATTTACCTTGTTAAACAGGACTGGTATTTCCATGAGCTGTGACAAATAAATGCTCACAGATAGGCACAAGGACAGGCAGCCAGGAAACCATGTATGGGCATCAACTGTGCCAGAGGGCAGGGATGACAGCGAGGAATGTAACCTCCTGAAGTTCCCTGGTTAAGGCAGAATGCCACCTGGCACAAATCCTGACTGCCATAAGGTTAAAAATAACAAATAGCATCCCTATTACATAAGGAAATCTTTTGTCCCTGTTTAATGGGGCACTATGATATGCCGGAAAGAATAAATATGGAGCTTCTCTGAAGTCTTGTGGTTAGTGCTTAGGGCCAAGCCAGCTGAAAATACCAGGGCTGATTGCAAGCAGGACCCTGTGTACAAGCTGCTGGCATTAAACAGGCAAAATCTGGGTGAAATTCCAGTGTCTAAGCATTCTCAGCATCAGCCTCAGCCCAGTTACTGCACTGGTGACATCTCAGTGCCAGGAGGGACTTTGGGTCCTGTTTTGTGGTGATGGTGTTACTACAATATAAATACAGAAGATTTATGTGTCCAGAGCAGTCTCAGAACCCTCTGGAGGGCTGCAGTCCATGAACCACTTCTGGGTTCTTGCAGTAAATGGATAATGGAGCAGCTGTGGAAGTTACTGTGGACATTCTTCAGACTCACCCCAGCAGTGCCATCGACCTCACCTGCCTGCAGGTCACTCCCAGCCCCATGAAGGAAGTGCCTGCCTTGGTTTCAGTTGAAGAACTAACCTGAAGTGGTGGTAAAGCTCAGGTTTTGCTTTGCATCCCAGGAGAGGCTGTCTGTGATGAACCTGCAGCCTGTGTCCAAGCCACAATCTCCTGTTTCAGTGGCAGCTTGCAGGACTGACAAAGGCAACGCTGATTTCCAGTTTGACTGCTCAGCTCTGCCTGCACCACTCTCTCCTTGGCTGTGATCCCTCTCAGGTCAGTACAGCTGTTACTTGTAACCCTTACCAAAGATTCTTGGCAGCTTTCAGTGCCTGCTGTAAGCAGGAGCATTCCTCAGCAGATGGTCCTCACACTTCCCTTTTAGGTCCCCAGCTGTACCCACACCACCTCCGTGCACCCAACTGTGCTTCCACTTTCTGTCTTTGTGTGAAAATGTGCCTTCAGGTGCTTGGCACTTCAGCTAGGATAGCAGGAAGCACTGAGGATTGAAAGATCTTGATACTGTAGTTTTAAGAATGGAACTATCCTTTAAATTTCCCCCACATTCCTTCAAGATTGGAAAGCTCTGGATTTCCATCCCACCACGTGTTCTCTGGGGACATGTCCCACCAAATAAATGCAGACCTTGCATCTGGACGTGCTTTTGTTGGGCAGAGACGAGGCCAGTCTGAACCTCATCTCAGACTGCTTGTCTTGTAAAAATTGAGAGAGGTGGTAGAAATTATTTAAGCACTTGTAGAAGTGCCTGAGATGACTGAAAAGGAACCTTCAAACAGAAGGTTGTCAGTGCCCTGATAAAGCCTGGGAGGCTCTGCCTCTTGTTTGGGCAGTGACACGTGTGGGTGCTTTCCAACATCCAGTCCATGCACGTTCCTCCTCTGGCTCCTGGATGCAGGTTCCAGGCAGGATCATGGAGTGTCACTCTCTAGGCTGTCCCTTCGTGGAAACAAACACTCACTGGCCAAATCACAGGGTTGTTCATGAGCCCCTCAGCAGTGGGAAGGGTGAACATGGTGAAGGAACAGTGGCAGGGAGATGCTTCTCTTAGAAATTATTAATTCCTTGTAGGGGACACACACCTCAGAACCCAGACCACTGTCAGATATTTTTATGATCAAAAAGAAGAAAACACTTTATATAATTTGAATTTCAAGTGCTTTTAACAATGTTTAATCTCAGAGATGGACATTCTGTAGTGGGCAGATGGTTGCATTATGAATATTGCACCAGCATCTTTCTTGCCTTCCTGTGCAAGCTCCTGAGTAGATTACAACTTAATTTAACTGAGAGATGGAAAAGTTCAGCTGGCTGAATTAGCAAAGGAGATGAGGAGGAAGACAGCTCATCAAAGTTAGGAAATGCATAAGTTAAAAATAGGCCAGATATTGCTGTCTGGATTCTAGGTCTGATAAAACTCATTCAAAAATTACCACCTGTGCAGCAATATGGCATGAAACAGCTCTCTGCACTTTATTGTGCTACTCTTCTTTTGAGCAGCCAGGTCTGCCAGCTACAGAGCACAGAATGTGAAGGAAAACTACAGCGAACTTGACAATTATTTCCAGAGATTGGTTCAGTCCTAGAAAACATTCATTGGCTCGCTAAAAAAACCAGGGGTTCCCCCGTTGTTTTCTAAATCCTTTTTTTATTATTGCAGCTGTCTTTGGACAAAGGGAGGGGGAAAAAGTGACCGCAGAGAGCTCAGGAGTACATCTTTGACATTGTTTAATGAGAAAACAGTGCTTGTTGTTAAATCACCCTGCTAACACAGAGCAGACAGAGCATCTCAGTTCATTTTTGTTTGGCTTTTGTTTTGAGGGGTCCCAGCAGAAACTGAAAGGGTGGCAGGTGAGCCTGGGTTTGTGCTGTTCCCCACACAGATGCTGCAGGTGGTTACTGCTCCAAGAGAATGAGGGGAATGTGACCACTGCTGTCTTTCTGCAGACAGCACGTCCTCACTTTTCTGCTCTGCTTGTGACAGTGTCCCCCTCCTTGCTAATGGAATGGGATTGCAGCCAGCAGAATGGATCAATCAGCTTTTATTTGCATCGTTGCTGTGGGTCCTGTCTCCCTCATAAAATTGCTTTAATGGTCAAATTAAACTTTTGACCTGCTCCACAGCTGAAGGCACTGGTGGTTTGGATTATCCAGAGGAACACTCCAGAGGGTGCTGGGTGGGCTCCTCACTGGTCCTGGAAAAGGGACCTGAGTGCAGGTAATGGGGAAGAAAATGTTCATGTTTTACACAGAAAACCAATTTCACTGTAATGTGGAACTGTGTGCTGACTGAAACTGGCAACAACAGCACATGTGCCACAGAAGTTGCTGATGCTTGGGGTTTTTTTGTTGGTTTTGTTTTGTTTTGTTTTGTTTTTGTTTGGTTGTTTTGGGGTTTTTTTTGTCTTTTTTTCATTTTGTTGTTTTTTGGGGTTTTTTGTTTTGTTTTTTTTTGGTTTGGGTTTTTTTTGTTTTTTTGGGTTTGTTTTCTTTTTGTTAGTTTGGGTTTTTTTTTGTTTGTTTTTTTTTTTTTATGACTGAAAGGTATTTCCAGTTCAGCCAGTTACAGGAAGGTAATTATCGATCCCATAAAACTTTTTGCCACTGAGATTTGAAAATGACAAAACACCACACACTGGTGCCACCACCCCATGGATTAAAATGTGCTGTAGCATTTCAGAGTGATTTTTTAATATATGGTAATGATAAAATAATTGTCTCAGAGGAAAACTGACAGATGTCTCAGCTGGCTTATCTAGAAAATCCTGCCATTTCTCTCAGACATGACCTTTACCTAGGTCATCCTCCCTTTTTTGCAGCTCAGCTGGATCATTCTGATGGGCACCAGCTTGACATAACCTTGAAATGGATTCAAAATCTGGCCCAAGCTGTTTTGTGGATAGAAGAAAGTAAAATGCTTGTAGTCTCTTTCTGATTGTCAGGATGCTAAGGCTGTAATTCAAGTCATTAGGCTTAGTATATAAAGCCCTTCGTAATCCAAGTCTTAAGAACCTGAAAGGTCGCTTGTGGTCCAATAATCCTGAATAGTAAATGTGATGAGCTGGTGGTGACTGTCCTGATCCTAAAGCATCTCTCAAAATAAACGCTGCCCTCTGCCCCAAAAGCATATGCACGTTATTTCTAGATGAGCCAAGAGGCTGTGCAAGGAATAAGCAGCTTGCCTGCTGAACAGCTTTGTGCAACACTGATTTGTTGGAAATTATTTCATTAACTGGACTGAAGGAGTAGACAAGAGGATGCTGGAGGTTTTAAAGACACTCTCTGCTCTGGCTGCAGTGCTCCACTGGAGAGATCTTTGCTCATCACCAAGATCCCCCAAATCCTCCCCAAAATCTGCCAGTGCAGCTGCTCACGTGAATGAAATGAGCAGAGGTTGCTCATGATAGGAATGGCTGATCCCTGGTCTGAGAATGGTGTCAGAGGGGATTCATGTTCACTCAAGTGATGGGGACAGTGAATGTGAAACATCTGGCCAGAGGTGCACAGCTGGCATTAAGCAGGCAGGTGGCTGAGAAGATCTGGCACATCCTGGGTAGCCATATCCCAGCTGTGAGCCCTTTGCAGGGATCCAAAAGGCAGTGGCTTTGTGGAACAGCACAGAGAGGGGGTTTGGAGCCTGGCAGTGCAGGATGGCAGTGTGCCAGGAGCCCCAGGGTAGTTCTGTGGGAGGAAAGGACAAGTGGACAGATGTGGAGCATGCAGGCATGGACTGATGGGATAATCTATAGGGTCAATTAAACATGAGCATTTAAGGAGCTCCGTCCTTTACTCACCTCCTTGATACCTCCTCAGAAAGGTGCCAGAGAGGTAAAGAAATGGAGGACTGGGAACTTTGAACCACTTATGGGACCACTTGGTGCCTGACCCTCCTTTTCATGCCTGTTTTTGTGCTGAGGGCAGTTAGATGTCAGCTAGGAGTAGGGCTGCATGACTTTGTTTTTCCTCTTAAATGTCTCCTTGCCTTTCAATTTGTTCAGTATTTGAACTGATTTTCATCTTTATATTGTATTTATTTAGTGGTGCTCTGGATATGGTTATTTTTGTGCCCTGAAGGGCCTACTTTTCCATTCCATTTTAATATATAACTTCTATTAACATCAAGGCTTGCTGCATGCATAAAGGGGCACTGAATAGCTAAACTGTACTTAAATACCTGTGACCTCTTGGCTCTTCTATATGGAATGATTATGAATGCTTTGTCCTTGGTGTGTTTCATCAGAAGATGCTGCCACACAGGGCAGAGCTGGGGAGGTCTGATCATCCCTTTATTACAGATGGGTAAAACAGAGGAAAAGAGATTAAAAGATTTGCCAGGAACACAGAGCAATCAGTGGCTGTGCTGAAAATAGAAACCAGGCTCCTGGTTTCCATTCCCCAAATCTGGCCTCTAGACAACACTATATTAAAAATGTAAATGCAAACATAGACGATCTTTCCTTTTTCAAACCTTTCCTGTGAACATTTTGTGTCCTTTTGACTCTGATTCACAGAATAACCTGGTAGCATTTGGATCAAAGAACTGGAACTGGCTGGGCTGAGCTCACTGGATACTGCAAAGGGAACTGGACTGGACCACCAAAACCTCAGAGTGACCAAAGAGCTCATGGCAGAAGGTGGGAGGAGACTTGTGTCTATTTTGATGCAGAAAAGTATTCAGTAGCTGTAGGCTACTGCTCAAAATACTTTGATTACTGTATTTAAGGAAGCCAAAAGTGATACTGTTGTGACAGCCAGTCCCTCAGCCTTTGTATTCTAGAAAATATTCTCTCTTGTAATGCACCACAGATCCAAAGCTGGCAGCAGAAGGACATGCAGGCGTTTTAACTGTTTGCTATTAAGTCTGCAGATGATGGGTAAATCAAACACAACTGAGGTTTGAAATGCACAGCCAGAAGGGAAGAGTGGATTGGGTCTCACTGAGGAATGGCACAGCTGCAGGGCCTCCTGCTCTTCACGCCAGAGATGCTGGCAGTGCCATTACTGGGCTCATTCCTTTGGGCTTGGCCCAGCTTTATTTCTGTTCCCATATTGTTCCTCCATGCTGTAAACAGGCTTGATGATAAAAAAAAATAAAAATAGCATATGGATGCAACCCAACCAAACAGCCAGAGTAAACTTCATGGGAGAAACTGGATTTAGAAATGCACCCCTGAGTCATGCCAAAGAGTCCACGTTAAAGGCTTTTTAAAGAAGCAATTAGAAAGCAGTCTCCTTTTAAAGATACTTCCCAGAGTTTATTACAGGGACAGAACATGCAAATTAGGGCTAAATTCTGCCTGTCTCCCTCATGTGCATGTCTTTGTGTGAGCAGGGTTCGAGATGTGGCCGCACTCCTCAGATCCCTGTGGGGCCAGTGACGGCAGCATGTGGCTCACTGCTGTGCCCAGAGAAAGTGTAAATCCAGAGGGAACGTGGACACATCATCACTGAGACACCTGAAAGGGAAAAGTGAGTGTTGTTGGAGCCTGTTAGGGACTGACCCCGCTGGATCAAGTCATGAATTCCTGCTGTTGTTACTGGCAAGCTTAAAATAAACATTGGGAAAACTCAGCTGAAGTCAAAGGGACGAGAGCTGGCCTTGCTGGATACATCTTCCCTGAGGCATCTCATCCCAGAGCTCAGGACCTTCTGAATCCCTTCCCACTCCACAGAAGCCCAAAACAAGTGAGATGGGATGAAACATAAATCAGGATGGCAAGCTGAGGACATCCCCTCTCTCTGGAGTTAGAAAGCACCTTGATCTGAGGAGTTGTGGGACCTAGGGTTGCTCATGTGCCCAGAGAGTGGGGACATGGGGGGGAGGTGGGAGTGTCTCCTCAAGGCTCACAGGCCCTGGGTAAGGATTCAGCTCACCTGTACAGGTGGGCTCAACATTGAATATTTTAGTGTCTGGGAAAAGCCTCTTTAGAAAAGATCTTTTGCATCATCTTCATGCTCACTGTTGAAATCATAGCAAGAAAAGAGCAGTTTTCATTAGCAAAACTGTTGCCTTTTGCCATTTCTGCTGGCTTAGGAGAGCAAAGTCTCTCTGCTGAAGACTGAACGTGATGCAGTTTTCAATGTTCAGCCCAGCAGCTTCTGAAATACATCCACATTTTGTGAGGTTAATAACACTGTAGTCACCCATGCTGAATTTTTACTGGTTCAGGCCATATGTCTCTGACCTAATTAGACTTTTACTGGCTAATGATTTATGGAGCAAACCTCTGAGGATTTTGTGTCTGCTTCCTGATGAATCAGTCAAGAGGGAAATGCAGCTGCCTGGTGCTGTGCTCCTGCTTTGAAATGGGCAAGTGCCTCGTTCACTCACTGCAGGCTGATGCCTGTCTGTGCTGTTAACCAGGGCAGATAATACTGATACATTTTAACTTAAAATTAGTGATTGGATTAAATATTAATCTGTAACCTCCAAAAGAGCACTGTGCCCCTTTGGCTGGTGATGCTGTGCATGATCCACTAGCATTTCTGAATATCACAATTTGGAAATCCCTGAAATGCTTCCAGGGCAGTCAAGGCTTGTTTAAAGCAGCTCTTAGGTGGAGATGCTCATTTCTCAGAATTGCCACTGCTGAGACCACAAGTGAAAAACTACAGGCTGGATTTTGCAACTGCAAGTCATGTTTCAAGTGCTTCATGGGTGATAAAATACCTGAATTTTGATAGATTTTGTTACTTTATTATCTGCTGGGGGCACATTTACTGTGCTGCCCCTTTTGGTGCACCTGTTATTGGTGACTGTTTCTGATCGTGTTTCTATCACTGTCTCATGTGGCCTTTGAACCAATCTTTTCTCTTTTCCATTTGGATTTTTCTTCTCTAAGCCAGGGATAATGGCACTTTAGCTGGAGTGCACTTCACATTCAAGTGAAGGGTGCAGTGCTGCTGCTGAAATGTGACACAGATGCCACGCAGTGAGAAAGAGGATGGGGCTTTTTAAAGACAATCTACACAGGGCTGTAGGAGCTGGTATCATACTTAACACCATTTAAACACTTTAACTTTCCTTTGACAATTGCCTGACCTTCAGGTCTGGACATAAAACCCAAAACCTCCCAAACCCAGTAGGAGCTGGTTCCCCCGAGCTCCGTTCTGAGACCCGAGCTCACGATAGGCAGCTCCAGCCTGGAAGGCAAAGCTTGCACATGGATTAATGGCTCAAAGGAGCCTGCTGGGTTCAGGGTCAGCAGCATTTTGGCTGTGGAAGGCTCAGAGGAGTTGGAGGGTGTGTTTGGGGGGGTGGATTTGGTCCAGAGCTTGGTCAGGGCTGTCCCTGCTTAGCTGCACCAGGCGGTCCCGGCTGTCGGCACGTGTTAATTAGCTGAGGAGAAGAGTCCAGGGCAGCTTGTGCTGCTTCAAAGGGCCCTTCAGGGGAACATCTAAAACACAGCTTGCTAGAAAAATAAATGAAGGAGAGCTCAGTTTTTTCCTGTGGCCGCCTGCAAGCTGTGGCCATGAGCAGAGAGTGCTGCTGAGGCCACCCACGCCGGAGCTGCGGCTCCCTCCCAGCTGACCTGTCCAGCAGCCCCCAGGCTCCCAGCAGGGTCCAGGGCACAGCCCCCAGCACCCCTGTGCTTGTTAGAGGCCTGTGCAGGGACAGCAGTGGGGAAGGAAAGGCCACTTCCCAGGATGTAACCTGTCAAACCCCAGCTGGGACCTGTCCTCTTGGCCAGGCTGGCTCAGTTTGGGGTGCAGCACACGGGGCTGTGCAGGTGGGAGGCTCTGCCTGCTCCTGATTTTGGGTTCCCTGTGGAAGAACTGCCAGTCTCAGGCTCTGTCCTTGTCCCCAGCCCCATCTGCCCTTGGCTGGCTCCAAGGTGCAGGGAGGGAGACCTCAGTTTCTGATCTCTGATCCTCTTTGTCCAAGAGTGTCTGATTTGGATGGGCTCAACCTCCAAATAATTCTACACAGCCCAAGGAATAACTTTCTTTCCCAGCTGCAGCCCTGGGGGTGGTTCAGTCCCAGAGCTCTCTGTCTTTTCTTCTGGGCTTCCCTTTTTGTAATTTCTCTTGTGACTTGTGACATGACCCTGCCCTGACGGGGGAAGTTTTGATTTTTTTTGAGAGATCATTTACTCCTAGATAAACATTAATTTTCATTTTAATTTTTAACCTGTGTCTCTGAGGTGACAATGCTTTTGTAGGCCATCTAAGAAGCTGTTATCTTTGCCCAGCTTTGCCTCTTTCATTTGCTTCACCCAGCAGGTAATGAGTAACCTGTCCTCCTGCTGGGCAGGCTGAGGGCTGGCAGAGGTGGTCTCCCTGCTTCCTTCTCCATTCTCTTTGGGAATCACAAACACATTTTTAGTGTCAGAGTGACATCTCTCTGCCCCTTGCTTTTGGTAATTCTCACCCTCTGTGACAATGCCATTGCTGCAGTGTGTCCTGCTTTACCTCTGCTCTGCTTGGACCTCCCAGAAATGCTGATGGGGAAGGGTAGGAGCTGAGCCAGCCCCAGAGTGGGGCTCCAGGCACAAGGGCTCATTCACAGCAGCCTGACACACGCCCTGGGGCCGACTGGGGCCACAGCCCTGTCTCCTCAAAGCCACACAGGCAAATCCTTGTCCAGGCAGGGACGTGGATGTGCATATCCAGACTCCCAGGCTCCTGCTCTCACCACAGATGCTGTTGTTTGTGACACACGTGGGTTTGGGGTATTCCTGGGTGGTGCAGAGGGCTGGAGCAAGCGGAGGTCACGTCCTTTCCAGTCAGCCCAGGTCCCTCCTGAGATGGGGAGAGAGAACAGCTTTAAATGGAGTGCTGTGTCCAGTGCAGGTGTGACCCTTCCTGCCCCTTGGAACAACCCCAAAGCATCCTGAAGGCTGATACCATCTCAGAGCACAGTATGGAGCAGTGGGACATCCTTGGGATCTGAAAGGACTCAAACAAAACAGAAGGCAAATGCTTTTTTCCTGCTTACAGGACATTGTGGGATCAGGGTCATTTTCCTAAAGTGCTGTGTCTTTCCACTGCCAGGTGCTGCCAGAAGGCCACTCTTCACCCACCCAGCAGGACTTGTCACTCCCCTGGTGACCTCCATGCTCTGATTTTTCTCTCCTTCTCCAGGCTGCAGAGAGGCACAGCCCAGTGTTCAGGCTCCCTTTGGGGTTTCCAGAGGTGCTGCTGGCTGGCAGTGAGGGCAGACAGAGCAGCTGTCCCCCTGTTCTGTCACACCCAGCATGGACATGGTACAGGCTGAACAGATAAGGAGGTGTTGGCTGTGCTGCTTCTCAAACGTGTCACAACTGCAAGGGGCTGTGAGAGTCTTGAGCTGAGCTTTGAGCTCTGTCTTTATTGTCAGGGCTACTCTTGTAGGGCTTGGGGGACTTCTTTTTCTTAAGAAAAATATGTCTGGGTGTCTTCTTGTTTCTCTTATCAGTTTTTTTTTGCTTTTAGTGGCTCTTGGGTCACATTTCAAGGGTTTTTGGTTTTTATTTTTTGCAGTGCAGAGGGAAGAAAATTATTTTTGACAACACAAAGGCTGAGGTCTTTATGCAATCCCCTCTGCAGTTACTGGGAGTTCAGACAGAACATGGATCACGATGACTCATGATAAAGGCTGCAAGAACTGGCAGGAGTGCAGTAGCACGGGCTGTTTGTACCTCAGACAATTAGTTCTGTAAACAGATTTTTGTCATGTTTCTGAATCGCATGTTAAAACAAATGCATTGCCCAAGACTAGACTTTGGAAAACAATGAAGGGGATAATCCAAGGCTGAATGACAAAGATTTGATGACCTAATATGTATATAATGCATACAGCATGTGTGTGAGCGGGTTCATCTTGTTGTTAAGAGGGAGGCCCAGTGTGAGGAAGGGTCCCTGTGCTACTGCCCAGTGACTGATGAAGATCCTGGCTGTGCTCAGCCCTCCTGGGAAGGGAGGTTTCTGCACTGTACCCAAACACCTCCATGCCCTCCTGACTGAGCATTTTTTTTGGCTGCAGGTTCAGCCAGCTGGGGGAGGGAGTTCCCCAGCTGTCAGCAGAAGTGCCTCCCTGCCACCCCTCCCGTCCCCCTGCAGTTTATCCTCTAAACCACAAGTTCTTCAGTGAGATCCCTTGTCCCGTTCACAACAGGGATGGAGCAGTGTCATCTGCTCCCAGCCTTGCTCTCTGAAACAGCTGGGTCATTTTTCTAAGGAAAAACAAGTGAGACTGAGACAAATCCCATGCATGAGCTTCTCACTGTGTCAGGCTGCAGGGACAGAGCTATAAACAAGCCAAATCCAGAGCTTTGGTGTGAACAGCACACAACTGCCTCAAATAATGCCTCCTGCCCAGAAAGGTTCTGCATACATGGGATTTCTGGGGGGAATTTGCTTATTTCTTTGCTTTTGTCAGTATTTTTTGCCAGAATAAACCACAAAGTACCAGCATGCTCTATTTCCTAGGATTTTCAGTCCAAGCAAGGCTGAGGTGGAAGAGAGGAGGAATCAGGTCTCTTCAGGGAAGACATAGCCAGAGTTCCTTTCTTTAAAATCAAACCAGTGATAAAACTACTGAAAAACTGACTTTATTTGTGGATGTAGAAAGAAAAGCTCATTCCAGTTATTTTCTGCTGGATGCTGTGTGAACATCCAGAATTAACCTCTTGTCTTAGGGACAATTGCAGATGTATTTGAGGGTGTCTAGGTTCAGGTTTAGCAGAAACCAGCAAAAATTCTATCCACTTAGCAAGAGCAAGAGATTTGTGAATCTTATTCTGCAGCCAATTTATCTATAACATTGAGAAATGGTGTAAGTAACTTCCCTGCACATAAAATGCAGCTGCTTATTGTGCTGTGAAATTTAACAATGCTGAGTGTAATTGATTTATAATTCATGTGAAAGATAAAATCAATGATCTAAATTCAAAACAGAAGTGTTTTGGCTTACTAAACATTTGGAGTTTTCTTTGTGAAATGCTTTATCTTTTTGCTTTATTACCTCTTTAAAAATGTAATTTCATTGTTTCATGAGTTTACTATTACTTTCTCATAATGGTATTTTTTTAATTCATGTTTATAGGCTCTATCTAGACAAGTCTGATAGACCCCATTCATTTCTGTAGAGAATTTTAACTAAGAGGAGGCCCTTTTATACATTAAAATTTTTTAGTTACCAAAAAAGAGACTCCAACCACATCATGTGGTTGCTCACATACATGATTCCTCCATTAAGACACTTGAGTGTTACAGGGTAATGGGTGAGCTTAATTTTTTTGTGATTTTTTTTCCCCTGTTTTCTTTTTAGTTGTTTAATTTCTACCCATTCTTTGGCTTTTTCCTCAACCCCCCCAGGATGATACTGAAAAAGGTAGAAGAGGTGGGTGTGATCATAAAGAAATGCCTCAAGGAAAGGAAAGGGAGTATTAATGAGAACAACCTGATGAGCTACACTGATGCTTTGGTATTCAAACAAGAGGTATTTTAACCACATGATGATTCCTAGTGCTTTATTCAGAGATGCTGATGAGATTATTGTCTAATGAACACACTCTGTGACTGTTTGTATGGAAATATTTCAACTTTGGGTAATCATCCTCCTATTTTACTATGTTCAATACTTCATACTGAAGGAAAAGCAAGACAAATTTTGTCATCAGCTGTCAGCTACAGTCCATTCCTTGCTGGAGAGTGAGAGAGTGGCAATGTCACTTTTCCAGCTCTCTCCAGGCAGACACATCCCTCCCTACAGGCATGGCAAGAGGCAGCAGAGTTACAGAGATGGGAAATTCCTATGGCATTTGTGCAAAGCCCTCACCAGCTCCCACGTGGTGGATTTCACAACAGGAGCAGTTGTGTGGGAGTCTGGATCAGCCTGTATTTGCCCTTTTCCTCCAAGTGTTTGCATCCTCATTTTTGGGCCAGGCAGTGTGACTGGGGAAAGTGTTTCCCACCAGCAGCAGGAAGCAAGACAGTGGAGCTGATGTGTCAGTGGTGTCCTGAGTCTTCTTGTGGCTCTCCTGTGACTCCTAGAAGGGCCTGGCACACACACCCACACCCACACAGACAAATTCCAGCTCCTCCACTTAGGTGTTCTTCTGCACCACTCATCAAATTTCTGCCTTCTCAGGATCCACAGGTAGTGGTTGGAAATCCTGAGCTGGTCATACAACCACTGCCTAGAGCAGATAAATGCCATGTGGTGTTGAAAAATGGATCAATTTGTGCAATTGGTTCATTTTGGGGTGGCAAAATCTCAAGTGTGCAAATATTTCCTCTGAAAACTGAAGAAATTCTGTGCTGAAATGCCAATATGATGCAACTTATCACTTGTCACTCGCCTGCATCCCACTGTAATGTCTCTGGAGCTTGGGTTTCCTGTCCTAGTTCTCTCTTTTTATGCTAGAAGTGCTTTTTTTCTTCATATATCCCTAATAAAAGCAATACATGTTTTCTTTATGCAGATCATGATGCTCCTGTGCTCGCCCTGCTCGTGGCTGGCCCTCAAGCAGCACCCACAGCATTGCACTGGGGCCATCCTGCTGCTGAAGGACCCCCAGATTCAAAGTAAGGTTTTGCTTAGCTTACACAGTGTGCTGAAGCATCCTGCAGTGGCTCTGTAAGTGATGCTCACCTGTAAAAGCCTCATAGGCTCTCATGTGTGCTAGAGCATCCAAAATCTGGGTGCTGGCCACCTCCATCCAAGCACTGACTGCTGCTATTCAAGATCAAAGCATCTGAGAGGTTGTTCTCTACCCCAGGGGCTGCAGACCTCCTGTTCTGGGGTGTTCCAACCAACATTCAGCAGGAGCTGGGATTCACAGGTGTTTTGCCCCTGTGCCTTTCCTTTGCCCTGCAGAAAAGGTTGACACAGAGGCTGAGTTCTTGGCCCTGGCTGCTTCCCTGCCTTTGAGATGGCATTTCCCAGTGCAGTGATCCATGAGGTGTGGAGATTCATCCCTCTCCTGCCACGAGTTCCCTGGTGCAGCTCAGCTGACACCCCCTTTAAAGGCTGCTTCTCCCCCAGGGGACTTGCTGCTCTCCAGAGGAAGGGAGATCACACCAGTGATCCACAGGGCAAAAAGCACCAGGAGTGAGCAGGCCTCAAGCACAGGGCTTTTGGAGGGGAAGAGCCAGTTCCCTAATCCCTCATCTCCTCTGAGTCCAGTCCAGTGCCAGTGTGGCTTCAGGCTTAGGCACACTTCCCTTTTCCCACAGCTCAGTCTGCGCAGCCTGGAGTCTGTTCCCTGTTGCCTCCACTCCCTGCTGTTCATGGCCTGCAGGGCAGTGCTGCCTCTGGGCTGCCAGGACATTGCCTCTGCCTTGCTTCAGGCAAGTGCAGAGCAGCTGGGCAGCAAGGGAGCCTGGCCCATGTCTTTCCTCTGCTTCATCACTGGGGAGCAGCCAACAACTGTTGTAGCTTCATCACAGAATTGCTGAGGTTGGAAAAGACCTTCAAGATAATGAAGTCTGACCATCAACCCAGCACCACCACCATGTTCACCACTAAGCCATGTCCTCACCTGCTGTATCCATGTGCTTTTTGAGCACTCCATTGCACCTCTGGGTTTCCACCACCCTGCTGGGTTAGGGCCAGGTCACACATTAGTCAGTAATTCCAGTGAATTGAGTGTCCTCACTAATGAAGGGTCTTACTGGCAGGTGCAAGCCCAGGAATTGGTTCTTCAGAGGAAGAAGTTGGCTGCCAGACACAGCCCAAAGGGAGGAATGCTGAGTGGGCAGGCCAGCAGCTTGCAACATCCACACATGCTACAGCAGAGCATGGTGGTGCTGTGGGGAAAGGCAGGGATCCCCCTGCTCACCCCTGTGCTGCCAGATAAAATGGGGGAAACGGGAGATGCCAGATGAATTTAACCCCAACCATTCCCTGCACACCACCTGAATCTTCCAGGTGAATGGGAAATGAATGTCCTTGCACCCAGCCTTGCAGCAGGTGAGTGCAGTTGGGCTGAGGGGGGCAAAAACCCTAAAGATTTAGTTCTGACTTCTTCCCCAGCCCGAATTTGTGCTGGCAGGGCGTTCTAGCCCAGTGAGGACCACAGGGCTGGGCTGGCTGTGGCTCAGAGGGATCGTGGTGCCATCTCGTGGCAACAATAAATTAGAAATTAGACTGTGTGCAATGCTCATTGCTCTGGCCAGTGCAGAGGGGTGCAGCTGGAGTTGCTGCAATCCTGCCCCTGATCCTTGCCCCTCTCAGGGCAGGAACCCCTGGTCCCAGCATCACACAGCCCTGGGGGTGGCAAGCTGGGCCATGGGACAGCTGCCAGTGCCGTGAGCCACAAAGTGAGTTGGTGTTGTTCAGATCTGACTCTCAGCATCGAGGCACCTGTCCTGCCCCAAGGTGTTTGCCTTCCATCCAGGTGAGAGTTGCAAGGCACAAACATGTTTTGCAGCTACAGGGAAGACCCTCAGGGCCACTGAGGAATGTGGAAATGGTATTTCCACCTCTGAGAGCCAATGTTTTCTGCCAGATAAATAGATAGCTGTCATAATCAATGTTCTGCCATCGCTTGGCTGAGCAAATAAACAGGAGACAGGCACTTCATTTTGTGGAGATATATTCAGCTGTGTAATTCAGTGTGCTGGGGAGGGATCACTCCTATCCATCTGCTGACACAGGCACAAGTAGGATGCATTTTTCAAAGGAATCAAAGGAACCTGTTTCCCTGGGATGTTTGCAGCTCTGGAGGCTGCTGTGCCGTGGAGGAAGGGATCCATCTCTCTGCTTCAAAGCCAAGAACCCCAGAGCCCATGGCAAGGGGCAGGCCTGAGGTTCCACCAGTGAATTTGTGCAGAGTTGAGCCCAGCTCAGTGTTGTTTCCTGGAGCACTACACTGCTGCTTTATCTATCTTTTCAGTTCATGTTATTTTGGAGGGGTTAAAACAGGAACAGTCCTGGCCTTTCTGAAGCCAAAAGTATTATTTTATTTCAGCAAGACCAAGACTTCCTCCACAGAGCTGATATGTGCTTTGCTCCCCAGTTGCTTCACCTGTCTCTCCTTGCCTTCCCTTCCAAAGCACTAAGCAGAGGGCCAGCACCACCATCAGGGAGGCTGTGGTGGCAACCTTTAATTCAGGCTCTGCAAGCAGGAGGCACAGAAGTGAGGAACTGGGACTGTCCCCAGGGCTGACTCACAGCCCATAGCTGAGGAATTTGCCCTGGTGAAACCACCCTGCAGGTATGGTGAGCCTGCTGTTGAGCAGGTGTTTACTAGGATGGGAATATGCAGAACTGCTCACCCAGGAGATACATCTAACATTTTATCTGTTGTCACTCTGGGCTCGGGACCAACCTTTCATGGTGTTTGCATTTCTGTGTGCTGCAAAGTTGGGTGCCAGGCATAGGAAATGTAATGAGGACATGGGATTAAAACTTTATTGGGTTCCCATGAAGGGGAAACAAACAATATGATAAAGCACATGATAAGAAAATGCATGTGGAGGAGTGGGAAGTCACAGGCAGATAAATGGATGGAAAATTGCCTCAGCTGGAATAAGGTTGTGGAATATGATGGCATGTAAGAGTGAGATAGAGACAACAGCCAGGCTGAGCTACAGAGGAAAGGAAACCAACCAAAACCAGTTCTTATTTAATCCCTGATCCACATTCTCTGTGCATGTGTGTGTGCAAAACAAGCACTGTGAAATTAGACTGCATGTGCAGGGGGATTGCATGGCTGGTTCCAAAGGCCAGACCATCCCAAACACCGAATGGCTGCTGGTGTAGGCTCAGCATTAACCAGGATATCTGAAGAGAGGGAATGGTCTTTGCTGCTATTTAACAAGGTCAGGAAAGACAGAGATGTGTAAAACTAGCAGTGGGTGTACTTTATTTTTGTGTCATTAGCCCTTTATGACCGGATGCTGGTGCAAATCTCACGTGGCCTCATGATTTAAATTGCAAACTTAGAAATGCAGCTCCTGCTTTGTTCCGACTGGGGAGCAGTGTTGAGCTTGGTTGCAGCATTTGCTTCTCTGAACAGGTTTGCAGCCTCTGGGGCCTCTTCCAGGACACTGTTCCAAGGCAGAAATTACTTAGTGCTCAAATCACATGAACTGATCACTTTTTTCACTCTTGATGTTTGGCTTGGCTGCCTGGTAGGTGAAATCCTGGTAGGATTTTGCTGTCAGCTATGGAAAAGCCCAGCAGGTGTCTATGGATGCCTCAAGCCCGTGACCCACGGTGTCTCTCTGCGGCCTCCAGCAAACTGTGGGATGTTCTCCCTCAGGATTCCAGGCAGATTTCTGGGACATGGTGAACCTTGGGAGCCTGGGTGTTCCCCCTGCTGCTCATGGGCTGCATCCCCTCCACCAGAGCAGCGGCTTGGTCCCTTCACCAGCTCCACACATGTCTTGAGAAGTGGGGTGTGATGGCCAGCACCATGGTTTGTGTTTGCATCTCCCCCGGAGCACAGGAGCAAAGAGCAGCCCTTGGGGGGGATGGAGCAGTGGAGGGGGTGGATGGAGACAGTGGGAAGGGGATGTGGTGGTGTGGCAGGGTGGGGGGATGGTGAGTTTGAGCAAAATTGGGGTCTTGGACCCCAAAGCTGTGGGACAAGGCCGTGGTTATTCCCGCAGGACAGCACAGGTTGCCTGAGGCTGAGGCCTTAGTGTGAAAGTCGTTTGGGGGACGGTGAGGTCCAAGTCAGACTCTGAAACGCCCGGCTGGGGTCGGAAGGTGAATGTTTGGAGCAGCCCTACAAAGAAGACAAACAGCTCCATCTTGGCCAGGCTCTCTCCGATGCAGTTCCGTCGCCCTGCGGGTGAAAACAGAGTGTTCACCTCATGGAAGAATCCAACTGGAATGTTTGCCATGGACACGTTAGCATCTGAGATGTTGCCGTGGGAGCAGGAGGGAAACCTTGAAATGCACTAAAGCATTTTGGAGTAGAGGGACCTGTGTTGCTGAAGGTTCCTGCCTGCTCTCTTTTGTCACAGGCTACAGCCATCTTGCAGGGTTATTACAGGTTTATGGTGTGCCCTCTCCTCTCCTCAGCTCTTCCAACCCTCTCAGCATCTTTAACCCTTTCTTTTGGAAAGCAGCCTCATAGAAGAATGCCACCTCCTTCCAAAGTGGAATAGTTTGAAACTCACTTTTCCTGTGGAATTTATCCTCATATACCACTTTTAGATAAGAGTGTGTTTCTTTTTACTACCCTTCTTTGTGCTATATTTAGCAGTGGGAGAGCTGTGCTGTGAGAGCAGCCATTTGCCCAGATGCAGAACAATTGATTCCATTCAGTTGTCTGGTTGCTTATTGACTGAGTTAAGGGCAGTGTTTAGATATGAAGACTCATTAGTGTGTGTTGTAATTAAGTGGCCCTGTCACAGCCCCAGCTCTGTGCAGGTCAGCCCTTTAGTTACCTGTGGAGAAAGGCAGAAAAGCTCCTTTCTTTACAAAATTCCCTTCAGCATCGAGAAAGTGGTTGGGGTTGAACTGATGTGGTGTCTCCCATTGTGTCTTATCCAGCAGCACTGAGGTAAGGGATGGGATTACAATTATACCCTGGAAGAAAAGTACACAAAGGCACAAAAGATTGCCAAGTGCTGTTTTGGTTCATTTTCTCACACAGACTTTGGTCTCCCAGATTTGCTCCACCTGGGGTAGGTGGAGACCATGAGGGTTTTATTCCATCATCCAGCAGAGAGACATCAGTGAGATTTTCCCACTAGTGCCAAGGATTGGAGCCAAACCCCATGTAGTGCTGTGAAAACCTCAAGTGGAAGGTAAGATCCTGCAATTCTCTGGCAGATACTTCACTGTGCATATGGCAGCAAGGAGGTAAACCAGGGCTGCTCATGGAGTGAGGAAGTCCTGAGCATGAGAGGGACTGGATTGAGTCCTGTGACAACTCTGGGCTCAGTATAGAAACTCTTCTGGGGATGGTTTTTGACTCTGTCGTGTAATTCCCTCCAAGAAACCATTCTCCAGTGGCCCTGGCGAATCTGGGGAGGGTTTTGTATTCCTGGGAGGCAGCAGATACCTACCTTGGGAAGGAAGTAGCCCCTGAAGTGGGTGTCAACAGCAGTGCAGCGGGGCACGTGTGGCAGGAGGGTGATGAACCTCTGCACCTCGTGCAGCACCGCGTTGGTGTAGGGCATGTTCTTCCTGTCCTCGTACGTGGCCCAGCTCCCAGCTTTGACCGTTCTCCCAATCTCCTCCTGGACCTTCTCTGGAAAGAACAAACAAAAGGGATGTGTCCCAGCAAGGAAGCCAACTCCCTCCTTGGATTTGGTTTGGGGGAAAAACCCCATTTTTCCAGAGTTTGAAGGGAGAGAGGATTCTTAAAGCAGCAGTGTGGGTTTCCCTGCTCTATGTTTAATTCAGGCATGTGGGTGGGTTGTTTCTGCAGCATCATACTCTGATCTCCACTCATCCTCTCTCCTAGCAAGTCAAAAGGGCTATTTTATTGTGACTTTGATCAGCACCTAGTTACATTAGCAGTTCATCACAGAGGAGAGCTAGGGTTCAGCTCTTCAGGCGAAAGAGCTGCTGTGCTCAGATCTGAGGCCAGGCCTCTTCCTTCTCCATTTCAGCCTTGCCATGGATGGAATAGGTAAAAGCTGCTCACTTTGAATCTCTGGGTATTTCATCATGAGCAGGATGGACCACTGGAGCGTGGTGGCAATGGTCTCTGTTCCAGCCATGACCAGGTCAAGTATGGATGCCATTAAGTTGTCATCATGGAAGAGGCTGTCTTTCTTGTTCTTCTCCTTGAAAAACACAAGAGGTAAGAAAAGTCATAAAACCATCGTCTGAGTATTCAGCAAGCTCAGGAAATGCTGCATAACCTACACACAGCTGGCTGTGGTCTTGTGTTTGTGAACTGGGTGATAAAATAGACCTGATCTTGAATGCACAGCATCCACCAGAGATGGAGCACCACAGATGGAAGGTTTGGAGGGGAGTTTTGGTTCAACATCCATCCCCCCTGGAAGCAGGCTGAAACCCAGAGCCAGCTGCTGTTCACAGACTCAGCCTTGCAGGTTTGGAAAGAGCCTGGTCTCTGTCCTGAACAGAAGCAGATTCAGCTAATCCTATCTCTGAGGGACTACTCCTGCCCAAGGCCAGGTTTGAATCCCTGACAATGCCCAAAGTCACCTTTCAGGCCACTTCTGCCTGGGCTTTACAACTGTGATAACTCCTCCTCCACATAGCTGAGTAGAATACTCAGTGCCTAAGGTCAACCTGGATCCAGCTGGAAAGAAGAAAAAGCTCAGAACCCAAATATTTAGTGTTGAACGAAATCAACTGATGTGTGAAACTGCCAAGCCTCTGCTAAGTAAGATGCAGGGCAGGGTTAGGACTTGTACTGATGATTTATCATTCAAGTACTTTAAGGGGATCATTCATCTTAATGGAGCAACAGTATCAATGATTAATTGATTTGTTTTCATAAAAAGAAAGGCAGAGTCAGCTTTCATGTGAATTCATGCATTTTCTACTAGGAGCGAGTAGCTGATCTCACATTATTAGTGCTACTATTTCAGGAGTGGACTGAGAGTAGCTTTTGTGTCTTAATTTTGATAGAAAAATGTACCAATTTTAAGAGCCTGGCATCTGATTTAAGCACCACTGGAGTAACAGCATGGTTTTCAATAGATTTACACGACATGATGAAATCAAGACTCAGCAACTCTTTTAGCTAGAAAACCCAAAGGAGACATTGCAAACAGCCAACAGAGCTAAGCAGTCCAATACCTCTTGTTGCTTGAATATCAGGGCATCGATGTAGCTCCTCACACTGTTCTCATTGATATCCTCCCTGCTCGCCTTCATGTACTGCCTTAAAATGGCACGCACATCATCGATTTTCTTGAGCATAATCTTGTGGGTTTTGAAAAGAAATCCAAGGAACGGGTAGAAATTGAAATACTAATGAGAAATTTAAAAAGAGAAGCATTAGGCCTGCAGAAATACCACATAGAATCACACAGAATCCCCTTGGCACATGCTGAAACAGCTTTTTCCTAAGGGCCAATTCAATCAGTTGAGTTTTGTCTTTAGTAGCAATATCTCAGCATCCCAGGGACTTCCCAGGCAGATTTTCATAAGCTAAAGTAACCATAGTTCAGATCTCATTTTAGCTCCACACAGATGTGCAGGATGGGTCAAAAGGAAAGGGGAAGGGGAAAGGTAACAGGAATCTGGCAGCAGATTTTGGTGACTGAAGTGGCACATGGAGAACTGTCATGTTTTAGGTGTAATGGCTGGTTCTGAACATTTGAACACTGCTGAAGTAAACCCTATGGTTGGTGTGGCTCACGTGCCAGCGTAAAAAAATCCTTTATCTGTGGGACAGTTTACTTACATTTAAATTTGGGGATCCCAGAAGAATCATAATTTCATCTATGAGTCTTAAGAGAGTGAGAAATGTTGGGTCCTTGTAGTCAAACCTGTCCCCAAAGAGCATGACGAAGGTGACGTTGATGGGAGCGCAGTTGAAGGACGGCAGGCTGAAAGGTTCCCCTGCAGCGGGAGCAGGATGGCAAAGCTGTGAGATGTGGAGCAGCTGTGACACACACGAGGCTGGACAGCCCCAGGATGGTCCCCAGCTCACCTTTGAAGGATTCGATCATCTCGATGAGGAAGTGGAGCTCCTCAAAGATTCTGCCCTCTATCATTTGTTTCCCCATGCCGAGGTTGCGCATGCTGGACACGGTGAACCTGCGCGTTGTCCTCCACAGCTCCCCGATGGAGAAGAACAGACCTGGGCAGCCCGTGAGAAATGTGCTGGGCTCAGGCACAGAGGAGCCCCCCACACCACACCTAACAGGGCACTGGGTGAGCAGGGAGCTCCACAGGTGTTTCTGCTGCCTGTTTTCACATGGAGTTAGGGACTAAAGGTCTCCCCTTTCTGTGTGCCTCATCCCTGTATCCTCTCAGCTCCATTCTCACTTTGCTGTAGTTTGGGAAAAGCAAGCTCCCTCCCAGCCCAGTTACCCCAGTCCTCTCCTGAGTGGCAGATGAGCAGGTGTGGCTTTCAGACCAGTGTGGGTTGGCTGTAGAGCTGGGGGGAGACGCTTTGAGTTAGTCACAGGACATTTTTTACCCTGCTGGTTGCAAGTCTAGGGCCTCAAGCACTTTGTGTCTCTGAAGTTTCTCCCTTCATCCTATTCTAGTGATAAAGGTAATTTATCTGTGTGGGATGGGATAATTCAGTCTCCTCAACCCTAAACTGTTTTATGGAGATTCCCAGCACTGCTGTATTTTCAGCAGTGGTGAAAATACTGACATTTTTGTGGAGGTTTCTGAGCTCATGCCACGATGATCTCTAGCACCTCCAAGCAGGGATGGGTATTTCATCCTGTCAGAGTGCTGTAAAGAAAAAGTCAGGTCAATAATCCAAAAACTATCTCAGATTGTGGTCAGTTGAAAAGCTGGATGCCAGCATTTCACATATTCATTGTGGCTGTGAGGCTTTTAAATATGTTCGCTTTTCTGTTTTAAAGCAGTGTAATTTTAATTTGGATAGCAAAACCTTTTGCTCTAAAAATGTCAAAGCGAATTTCTAAACTTCAGTTTTTAATTTTTCTTTAATTTATGCAATTTCATCTGGATCATTCATTTTCTGAGAGCATCTTCACAGTCAACAAATTGGCATTTTCTGAAGAAAAAATGGGAAATTTTCATTGGAAAATTTGTGACCATTGTTGCTTAACAGCCCCTGAGAGCTTCCATCTTTGGGTCACCTCTAAGTGCCTCAGACTTGGGCTGAGAAGATAAATGTGAAAGGACTTATGATGCAATACTGATATTCTCCCACAGGGATGTTTTACATGTAAATTAGCTCTAAAAAATACCTTTCTCCTCATCGATTCCTTTTATTTATGTAGTGATAAATTAATCTATTGATATTATGACTGGGTAATTTAATTTCTAACTCTAATCCCAACTTCAGCCTGTGACCAACATATAAAGCTGCCTTTTGGTTCTCCCAGCTAAAGCCTCACGTGAAGCAGAGGATGGACAAAGCAAAAAGTCCTCTAAAATAGTCAGGGGTGGAAAAACTGTGGGGTTGTTTGTAGGGGTGAATTTCCAGCCTCAGCATCTTGCTTCTGAAGCTGTTTCAGGCTGGTCAACCTGAGAACTTTTGTGGGGAGGCAAAGGTGTGGGAACTGACACAACAAAGGCAGTGGGAGAAAGGGAAAAACCCGACAGCTCCCAACAGCCAAGCCAGGTAGTCCAAAGTCTCCTGGAAACGTGTGGAGGGTTCATAAACACGGTGGTGACAGCGAGCTGCTCACACCAACATCACACAGAGATTAACCCCAGAATGACCACAGTGCCTTCAAAAATCCCACTCCTCCCACCCCTCAACTCTTTGGATATGGATGGGCTGCAAGTGCATCAGCAGAAATGATGGAGATCCAGGAGTCATTGCGTGCAAGGAAAGCCAAACATTTGCTGTCACTTGGCTTCAGAAGGGCCCAAGGGGATGTTTAAAATCTGGGCTCCAGGGATGCACAGTTAGGCTGTGCATCATCATCATCATCATCATCACCA